>OY970821.1:14077185-14606115 GCA_963853835.1 Calendula officinalis | reverse complement strand
CCTTTTGAAAAACCAGAGTCGACTAAAAATTTTGATAAAACATCATACCATGCACGTGGAGCTTGCTTCAAACCATATAAAGCTTTATCAAGTATGTAGACATGGTTAGGCAATTTGGGATCGACAAATCCTTCCGGTTGATGAACAAAGACTTCTTCACTGAGAATACCATTAAGAAATGCAGTTTTTACATCCATTTGATAGATTGTAAAATTCTTGTGAGCTGCATATGCCAGAAATATTCGGATGGCTTCTATCCGTGCAACCGGGGCAAAAGTTTCTTCATAATCTATGCCCCTCTTGCTGAGAATACCCTTTAGCAACCAGACGTGCTTTATTTCTAATGACAATCCCATTTTCATCCTTTTTGTTCTTAAAGATCCATTTAGTACCAACAACGGACTTTCCAGGTGGTTTTGGAACTAGACGCCAAACTTTTAATCGTTCAAATTGATTGAGCTCATCTTGCATGGCAAGAATCCAGTCTGGATCTGATAAGGCTTCGCTGACTTTCTTAGGTTCATTAGAGCTTAAAAAAGATGAGTATTGACATTCATCAGCAGTTGCTCTACGAGTTTGAACCGAGGATTCAGGATTTCCAATTACTTGATGTAAAGGATGCTCTTTGGTCCATTTCAGAGTATGAGGAAGTGGAATTTGACCTGGTGTTATATTGGAGGTATCAGTAAATGCAGGATGCGGGATGATAGTTGTTTGGGTATCGGATGAAGAAGATGGGGGATCGACTTGGTGAACATTGAATTTGGAGAAATCGATCACCAACTTTGGAACTTGAGCGGGTTCAATAAGTGAATCAGAAGCACCGACAACTGGAGTGGGCAATGAAGAGACATCCGTTGGTGATTGAGTTTCCATTGATGAGAAAGTTGAATCTGAGTGTGGTGCTGACTCAGTGTGCTCAGGAGCAGCAGATGTTGGAGATGGAGAATCAGGGGAACTCGGAATGAGTGTCTCAGGGACACTGAGTGATTGGACATCTGCAGCAGCAGGGAATGGAATGCCAGCCTCCTGAAGTAAAGTATGTCTGATGTTATGATATTCATCATAAAAACGTTCAAACAGTATATCGAAATCATTTTCAGAGGTGGAAGGAGCGGAAGGAGGTGCAGGAGGTTGAATATCTGAAGTAAGTGATTCAAGAGGAAATGTCTCATCAAAATTCACATTGACACTTTCTCTTATTGTCCGATTTGATCGATTGTAAACTCGGAATGATGCAGATTCTCGTGAATAACCAACAAATACCCCTTCGTCCGCTTTAGCTTCAAATTTGTTCAATTTGTCTTTGTCATTCAAGATGAAGCAACGACTCCCAAATACATGGAAAAATTTAACATTTGGAATTCGGTTATTTATCAATTCGTACGGTGTTTTGTTGTAGGTTTTGTTGATGATAGAACGATTTTGAGTGAAACATGCCGTGTTGATGGCTTCAGCCCACAGAGATAAAGGTAGTTTCGAAAATGAAAGCATTGTGCGGGCTGCTTCAACTAAGGTACGATTTCTTCGTTCTACTACTCCATTCTGTTGTGGAGTTCTAGCAGCGGAAAATTGATGGGTTATACCTACAGATTCAAGAAATGAATCTAGTGTTCGATTCTTAAACTCAGTGCCATTATCAGTCCGAATGGTGTTGACTTTTAATTCCAGATTTGTCTGAGTTTTCTTGATAAAGGCGATAATAGTGTCTGCAGCTTCATCTTTGGTACGTAAGAAGTGAACCCAGGTATACCGTGAGTAGTCATCAACAATCACTAACACATACCGTTTACCAGCAATTGATTGAACACTCATTGGTCCACATAGATCCATGTGAAGCAATTCAAGAGGTTTGGATGTACTTGGAGCGGGTTTGGATTTGTGTGACGTTTTCTTCATCTTTCCCATTTCGCAAGACGAACACAGATGATCTTTTGCAAATTTAACGTCTGGGAGACCAGATACATGGCCACCTTTTACCAATTTGTTGATGGTTTTGAAGTTAAGGTGCGAGAGGCGACGGTGCCATAACCAGGATTCATCTGATGACGCTGTTGAAAGTAAGCATACTTCTTCCATTGGGGTCACGTCATTGAGATTGATAGTAAACAGATTTGTATCTCGTGATCCGGTAAGAAGTTCTTCTCCATTATAGGTACGAACAGCACACTTCTTTGTTCGAAAATTAACTTCTAACTCTTTGTCACAAAATTGACCGATACTGAACAAGTTGTGAGCAAGATCTTCAACATAAGTGACGTTTCGAATGATTAAATTTTCACGAATGATATCGCCAATTCCCATGATAGCAGCCAAATGATCATTTCCAAAACGAACGGTACCCAAATATTTATCTCTGAAATTTGTTAAGAGGTTCTTGTTTCCCGTCATGTGCCGTGAGCATCCAGAATCAAGATACCATATATTCTACATAAAACAATTAAAACAATTTAGGTACCCAGTCAATTATGGGTCCTAGACGATTAGTGACGGATGTTTTATGCAGATTTTACAAAAGGATTAATTTTGAGATTTTGCAGAACTGCAAGGAGGCAGTTCTGTTTGGATAGTTTTGACAGACCATTTAAACTTTTTCTCTGGAGAATGTAAGATCCATTGGGACTGTTCATTCTTGATCCAAGTGTATTTAATAACCGTGGATTTTGAGTTATTTATCTTTGATTTGGTTGGTGAAGAATTGGATGAAGTACTTGTACGTGATGATGCAGGTGTGGTGGTTCCTCGAGTTGTGTGACGTGGGATGGGACGAACAGGAGTCGATTTGACAGATGGTGTAGACAAATGTTGACGTTGATGTAGCAAAGAACGAGAAACTGATGATTTGCATGAGGATGGGAAACAAGTTTTGCAGGAATTAATTATTTTACCAGACTTATGTAAAACATAGTTTCTAGGACCACATGGAGCATCTAACCTAATGAAGTATCGTTCATCATACTGGGAAATTTGTTTATTTGTTTGCTTGTCACAATAAATCTTTTTACCGGTTTTATCATATTTAACAACCAAATTATCACCATTAACAGTATAATTCACAGGACGATAAACAGCAGAATCATAAACAGTACCAAAAGCCAATTTAGGAGCAATGAAATCCATGGAGTTATTACATTTATTATAAGCAGAAAAAGAAGAAACTAAAAAGGACGATGAACTAGACTTCTTAAGTTCCTTTGACTTAAGCATACTAGAGCCGGACGACTTAGACTTCTTTATCTGAGTTGCTCCTCTGTCTCCGATTGGCATGGGCTTCTTGAGCTTTGAATTTAAGGGTGTATCTGAAACATTTAAAACAGTTGAGTCAGAGCTTCTTTTTAAAATAACGGGGATTTTAATGGTAGAAGTCTTTTCAAGAGTTTTAGTTTGAACAGAAGAATTATTTTGAGAATCATTTTGAGCAGAAAAAGAATTGGTTTTAACAAGTTTAGCTTCTAATTCATGAATTTTGGTTTGTAAAACTAATTTTTCTTTGTCATATGCCTTTTGTGTTTCATCAATTTCTGTTTCTAATTGGCAGATTTTCTTTTCAAGAATTAACGATGGAATATAAAGTTTTCGTGTTACTTTTTCTTGAACGACAGCATCCCCTTTAATTTCAAATTCTTCTGGAGTTATAATGGGAAAATATTCATCATTTTCAAACTTAGCCTTTTTAAATTCATAAGTTTTATTTAATTCTGCATAATTGAAACTGATTTGAGCATTTTCCTGCTTCGCCCTGTTGAATGCTTCGATTTCTTTTTCTTCATCAGTCACCCGCATGAAGTTTTGCCAGATATCTTGTTGCATGTAGCGAGAGTCATATAGTGTCGGAAGAACCCTGCACACCTTGCTCAGATATCCTGGATTGTCTGCCCCGAGACCTTGTTTGGAGTTGAAGTACTTGAACTCTTTAGGCTTGTTCAAGTGGATGGTTTGATCAGTATGTCCTCGTTTGGCAATTAACTCTTCAAGATGTTTAATGTGAGATACTAACTGATCTTTGTCATGGGTGAGACGATGAATGAGAACCTGTTGACTATTATTATCTTGTGATGATTGATTTGTTTGATCGGTTAATTTTACTTTTAATTCTTTTATTTCAGAGTTTAAAGATTTAAATTGGTTTTCATTGTCATCGAATTCTTGTTGTTTACGTTCCATCCACTTTTTTGTGAATTGACATTCTTGGTACGTTTCAATATACAATTTGTAATATTTGTCATTTCGTTCCTTTGAAATAGGATTTTGTTCATTCTTAAGATTTGTAATTTCAGTTTCTTTTTCAGAAATAGTATGAGACAAATGTTGAATATCAGTCTCATATTTAACAGTTAATTCTGATATTTGTTTTTGTAACGTCAGATTCTTTTTCTCAAAATTTTTATTTTGTTTAATAATATGAACAAGTTGTGTATTATCATCAACAATTTGTTCATTTTCGTTTTCTAACTCGGCTAAACTTTGTTGGAGTAGAGCATTTAATTCTTTTTCATCTAAAATGTTTTGTTTTAAAGACTCAATTTCAGAATTCTGGTTTGTTACAAAACATTTATCCGAATCAATTGTATTTGAAGAATTAGATAAGAGAGAACTGTTTACCTCTATTTCTTTGGTGGTCTCCTCATTGGAACGTTCGTGGATCTCAGCATTTTCTCTTGCCATGAAACACAAGTTCGCAGCATGTTCCTCATCTTCTTCATCAGAGTCGTCCATCCACTGAAGATCTTCTGCTAACAGCACTTTCCCAGATTCAATTTGTTTGGCCAACAGCATCTTCTTTTTGAAATACTCAGAATCACGAACTCTAGGTTTCGTACAATCACGGGAGAAGTGACCAGCAACACCACAATTATAACATTTCTTTGTAGGATCCAAAGGTGTCATGGCTGGCTTGTCAGTTGAAGCAGAAGCAGATTGAGCAGATTTAAATTTTGATGAAAATCGCAGATTGTTGTTTGCGGTTTTCGGGTAATATTTCTTCTCATATTTGGAGATGAGTGACATGGCTTGCAGTACTTCTTGAAGTTCTTTATCCAGATCATCGATTTTTGGAGGAGTGTGTTCTTCTGCTTTTTCTTTAGACTTAGCAGTCTCATTTAACAGATGTTGTTTGGTAAGAAGTGCAAGAGTATCTTGTGTCTCTTGTTTTGTTTTGGCGATGTTTTTCACCATTGGAGCATTTTGGTACAAATATTCGTACAGCTCATGGATATCTATCAGACTTAGATCTTTATTCTGCATAGCATTATTACCAAACATTTCCCACTCCGGAAGAAGACAGTTGAGAAATTTGATGTTGATCTCCAGGTTTCCCTTTGATAGGCCGTTTTTTGCGGAGATCATTTAACAGGTTGCAATATCGATGGTAAGTACTTTGCAAGTCTTCTCCGACCGAGGCTCTAAAATTTTCATAGGAGTTTAACGTAGTAACCATCTTAGCCTTATTCCCAAGAACCGTTCCCTCCATTTGTTTTCTTATTTCATCCCAAAGTTCTTTAGCACTATTAAGACTATCTAAGCTAGTGTAGATTTCATTCGGTAGACTTTGAAGCATGAAGGAATATGCTTGTTTATCAGCTTTGGCACGTTGCCTTTGAATAGCATTATATCTGGAGGGAGGAATGAGAACTCGACCGCCAATAACCGGAGGATCTGCATCAGGTAACGCAACAGCATCTTCATAGAATTTTGCGTTTCCATTCTCAAGAGACTCAAGAATTTCAGTAGCTAATTCTTGGGTGTCAATGAAGTGAAGAAACCTTTTCTTCCACTGGGCATACTCCCCTCTGAATAGGACTGGAGGTTTCAGATCAGACCCGATCGATAGTGCTTCTCTTGAAGTCATGGTGTGAAAACGTTTGAAAATTTGACCGAAGTTGAGAAGTTCGGGCCGAACTTGATTGAGAAGTTCGGGCCGAAGTGGGTATAGAAGTTCGGGCCGAGGTTTGACAGAAGTTCGGGCACAGAATTTCGTTAGTAGTTCGGGCCGAACTTGAGGAGAAGTTCGGGCCGAAGTTTGACTATAGTTCGGGCCGAGGTTTGACAGAAGTTCGGGCACAGAAGTTCGGCTATAGTTCGGGCCGAAGTTGGAAAGAAGTTCGGGCCGAAGATTGACTAGTTCGGGCCGAAGTTGGAAAGAAGTTCGGGCCGAAGATTGACTATAGTTCGGGCCGAACTTTGGTTTGAAGTTCGAGCCGAACTTGATTATGATGTTCGGGCCGAACTTGTTACTGTTCTCGGGCCGAAGTCTTTCTTGACAGTAACGAAACGAACAAGGCTGTTTTTGTACTAAATCGAACCTAGAATGCTCAATACTTAACCAAATCAAGTGATTCAAATCCCAAAGTGCTCGAAATTGAATTTCGCACAAAATGGATCAATAAACTCGATCAAAACACAACAAATCAGATGTTAATTTCGATTTAACAGAAGAAAAAATGAGTTTTAATGGTTTTCTTTAAAATCAACGAATTGGGGTCAATTGTTGATGGATTTGATCGAAACTTGATTCTAATATGCTTAGAATTACAAGATGAATGTAATGAAACAAGAATATAAACGATTCAATACCTCAAATTCCGATTTTGATTCTTGAGTTCTTCACCAAAAACCTTCAAAATCTTGCTTAATCTTCACTGAAATGGATCGAATCAAAGGAGATTTGTGCTCTGATACCAATTGTGATTCCGTATGTAGCGATTAAACAACAGATTAAACAAGAACGAAGGTGAATTGGAAGATCAAGATAGAGAGAATGCTTGCAAAACGTAACGTTCGATTTTTGTATACGGCAAGATTAGGTCAATACTAGGTTACAACTAGGTATTTATACCTAGGCCTAGTATTGACTAATTACATAAACTACCCTAGACTATTGATTACAATAAACTGTCACATTACACCCCTAGACTATTACAATACTCTAGAATGTGACCTAACAACTGATGAGTATTGTCTCCTGCAGGAACCTTCGCTGCAGAGTAAATTTGCTTTGGGAATTCTTGGCACACGAATAAACAACTTGTATGTTTTTGAGCACGAACATATCAAGAATAGTTTGTCGTTTAACATTTCTGTATTTCCATTTCCTACTTACAGTAAATCGTTTGTAATGACTGCTAAACTTCATAATGATGTTTTGAAATGGCATAATCGTCTTGGACATGCTACTGTTGACACTTTACATAATCTGTCTTTGATTGATAGTCATAGTCATGATTCTATTATTAAGTCTTGTGTGATTTGTTCCAAGGCTAGACACCACAGATCTTCATTTCCAATAAGTATCACTCGTTCTACGGCTCCTTTTGATCTCATACACGTTGATGTTTGGGGACCTTATAAACACAAGACTCATGATGGTTTTAAATATTTTATCACCATAGTTGATGATCACAGTCGATTTACATGGGTTCACTTAATCTCGCACAAAAGCTATGCTTTTTCATTAATCAAAGCTTTTGTTAATTTTGTTAAGACTCAATTTAATTTGAGTATCAAAAGAATTCGAACTGATAATGCTATGGAACTTGGCTCGAGTAATGAAGGAATTGTTTTTTTCCAATCCAATGGTATTATTCATGAAAAGTCAACCCCTTATACGCCACAGCAGAATGGCATAGTTGAGAGAAAGCACAAACATATTTTGGAAATTTCAAGGGCTTTATTTTTTCAATCAGGAATAGGTGTTCAATTTTGGGGAGATTGTGTTAAATCCGCTGTACATATCATAAATCAAATACCTTCTCAAATATTACAAGGTGCTTCTCCATACAAGATTTTATACAAAAGTGATCCCATATTGACACAATTTAGGTCATTTGGTTGTTTATGTTTTGTATCTACCACATCAGTTGGCAGAGATAAATTCATGCCTCGAGCAGATCCTTGTATTTTTATTGGCTACCCTTTTGGTCAGAAAGCCTATCGAGTTCTTAATCTTGTTACACAAAACATATTTGTATCTAGAGATGTCAGATTTTTTGAGGAAATTTTTCCTCTTCATTCTCTTTCAGCTTCAACACGATTTACATCGGGTAATTCTTTTCTTCCCACAGTTACAACTGAAGATTTTCCCAATACTTCGGTTCCTAACTCGACTTATGCTACTGTTGATCCTATTATGAATAATGATTCAGTTCATACAACTGAGAATCCTATTGTTGATGATCCGGTTCATGATGTTCCAATTTTAAGGCGTTCCTCTCGTTCGTCTCAACCGCCTACACACTTGAATGACTATGTTTGCAATAGTGCAACATCTTTTCATACTTTTGAGTGCCCTCATACGGTAACAAATTTGTGTCTTCATGAACCTAATTCCGACACTCACAGTCTTTCAATGAATGCTTCAACAATTAATGATACATCACGTTTTGAACCAGCTTTTTATCATGAAGCACAGGGCATTCCTCAATGGGAAGAAGCAATGCATAACGAACTTTATGCCTTGGCAATTAATGACACATGGGATCTAGTTTCACTTCCTTAGGGTAAGAAATCCATTTCTTGTCGATGGTCTATAAAACTAAGTTGAAAGCCGATGGTACTGTTGAAAGACACAAAGCAAGGCTTGTTGCCAAAGGTTTTACTCAAAAAGAAGGGATTGATTACCATGAAACGTTTTCTCCCGTTGTTAAATTCACTACAATTCGTTCTTTAGTATCCCTTGCTATGAAAAAGGACTGGAATATACATCAATTCGATGTTAATAATGCGTTTCTTCATGGGGATTTGCATGAAGAAGTGTATATGAAACCTCCTCCTGGACTGCTTGTTCCTCCAAATGTTGTTTGCAAGTTAAAAAAGTCTCTTTATGGGTTAAAACAGGCCTCTAGACAATGGTACGCCAAATTGTCTATGGTTTTAAATTCTAAAGGCTACAAACGATCAGTTAATGATTATTCCTTGTTCATCAAAAGATCAACTTCTTCACTTGTAATTGTGGCAATTTATGTTGATGACATTTTGGTTACAGGAGATGATGATCTTGAAATTCAATCTTTAAAGGAGTTTTTACATGAGAAGTTTAAAATTAAAGATCTTGGTTTTATTAACCTTTTTCTTGGCATAGAGTTTCAGAAAATTGACACTGGCATGATTCTTCATCAACAAAGGTTTATCAAAGAATTGTTACAAATATATCCTCAATCAGCCACTTTTGTCAAAACACCATTACCTTCAAATTTAAAGTTGCTGCCTATCATGCCTGATCCATTATCAGATCCTACTGTGTATCGACAACTTGTTGGCAAACTTAATTTCTTAATACACACTCGGCCTGATATTGCTTTTTCGGTTCAATACCTTAGTCAATTCAATCAAACTCCAAGTCAGGCTCACTTAGATGCTGCCATTCATGTTCTAGCATACTTACAGAGTACTTTTACTCAAGGCTTGCATTTTAATAAAGACAAACGTTTTAATATCAAAGCATTCTGTGATTCTGATTGGGCTTCCTGTCCTATTACTCGTCGATCAGTCAGTGGCTTCTTTATCTTGTTTGGTGGCAGTCCAATTTCATGGAAGTCTAAAAAACAGGTTACTGTTTCTTTATCATCCGCCGAAGCTGAATATAGGTCTATGCGGCGTGTGACAGCTGAATTAGCCTGGCTTAGTCGCTTATTTGACGAATTTCAAGTTCCAAATATTACTCCAATACCACTTAAATGTGATAATTTGGCTGCAATTTACATTGCCACAAATCCAGTTTTTTATGAACGCACAAAGCACATTGAATTAGACTGTCATTTTGTTCGAGAGAAAGTCAATGATGGTCTGATTGGATTATCTCATGTTAAAACTGAAGATCAATTGGCAGATGTTTTCACCAAAGCTCTGAGTGGATTATATCATCAAAAAGCATTTTCCAAGCTTGGGTCCAGCTTGGGTTTGTTCCATACCCTCCAGCTTGAGGGGGGGGGGGGGGTGTTAGCTAACTTAATACTTAAGGGCATTTATGTAAATTCATATAGTTAGTTAGCTAGTGGAAGTTGTTAGTAGTTTGTTAATCTGTTAGCTTTCTCTTTACGCTTTGTATATACATGTACTGTATTCTATCATTTGGACAGTAAGTGAATGAAACATTTTCACCAAATTCTCTCTCAATTCACAAGTCATAATAGCCATGCCCACTAATGTTTACATCTTTAAAAGCTAAATGACAATCCACAATGAATGATTAACAACCAAAATATGAAAAACAACAAAATCCACACTTTTACTTTGTGATTTGGTCAATAAAAACGGTGATTTGATGGTGTGTTCTGTAAGCAAAGCAAGATATTAAAAAAAGCCTGTTAAAATCCATAGACTATACGTACTTTCTTAATGCCATTTTTTGCCAAGAACGGAGATAGAAAACACGATAGTTTAATTTACCATAGTTGAGATATAAGGTTGAAAATGTTCATGTTATTCATTTATAATGTAAAATTACCACATTCAAATCGATTGGGAAATTTTTCAGAATACAGTAGGAACCTTAAGTGAAGTAGCTAGATTGGGAAGCAAAATTACACATTCAAATAGCTGGATTGAATTTCGGGAAACCTTCAACGCGAATTATAAAAGCAAATGAGAAAACATCAATACTATTGCCATGAGATTCGAGACTGGAGCTATACATCGATCTGAGAAAAACAAATGAATACTTAGCTTGCTCGAGCAAAAGTAACTTGTGTTACATTTTATTTTATTTAATAAAGGGTTAATTGCATAAAAAGCATCATACTTTTACTATTTTTTCTATTATATCATCAAACTTGCTATGTTTAGGCATAGGATACTTTTTTTTGAGAAAAACTGCCGAAAAGTTTGTTAATTAAAGGATTAATTGCATAAAAAACATCATACTTTTACTATTATATCATCAAACTTGCTATGTTTAGGCATAGGATTTTTTTTTTTTGAACTGCATGCTTACGCACAAGTTATAACAGGTTTAAACATTTTTACAAATGAGTTTATTTAAAATTAAGTTACTAAAACACTCCTTTTATGGAAACCAGCTTAGCGAAACATAGCAACTTCAAAAGTTAAATTCTTCAAATCAGTTCTCTATCTGGTTTTTTAATAAAAAGTGGTGCAAGTTTTCATCATGCAGAGGTAATTATTAAGTTAGTTTAGTTCTCAAGTTTGTAATCACACTTTGAAGAATAGATGTCAATTCAAAGTTTCAAAACAATTAGAAAGCAAACTAATTTGTACTAAAATATGATACTCATTTCCCATTACTATCCACGCTAACCTATACATATAAATTTCATATGTATATATCTACAAAAACAGAATTAAAAAAACTTGGTTACAAAAATGGACAACTGGCTTGATGTATTCAGCTGGTTACAAAATAGATTTATAATTTCAGATATATTCAGCTGGTTACAAAATAGATTTATAATTTCAGATATATTCAGCTGGAGCAACAAATACTACACAACCTTTTGTAAGTTCAGGATGTTGATCTAAATCAGCTCCTTTTAATTCCAGTTGCATTCAATTGAGCAAATTAATTATTTTGCACTGTATATCATCAATAAATTTCTAAATAGTTTACTTAAAGTTTGATTCAAAAATTAAAAAGTATTTAACATCATTAAGCAAAGCACAAATATTGCATCTCCATTTTCTTCCACCATCTGTAAAAGTCACATATGTATAAAATTTAAAATCTGCAAAATTATTCCTTTTCCTGAGAATCCACGTCTGTATAATTTAAACAACAATCGATTATGAATATATATACCTGATCAAGTTCGTTTGATGTTTGAAGATGTCATGTGTATACAATTCCGAAATTAGTGTATGTATTTATGGCAATTATGATGCAGCCATATACGGGTCATTTTAAATTTTAAGTAATCATTTCCGTTGCAAATAATACCTGTCATTATGTATTAAGGACAAAGTTTTCAATAATTGCCAAATTAGGGTCATTTTACCGCCTTGGTAATCCGTTGGCGAATACACAAGGCTGGATTCGTAAAGTAAATCCAACATGTACTAATACATAAGTTTTAATTTATATATATTGGAATTAACTAATCTGGTTTGCATGACCATTTAATATGACTGATTAAAATAATAATATCTCCATGACCATCTAATATGATTTCACTTTTAATGGTTCAACCCCTTTGGACCCTTAGATTAGATCGCTTTTTTAATCCTTTGAAGAAATTCTCACAGATGAGCTGTTGATTTAGTCAAATAAAAAAGGGTGTCGGAGCAACTTTTTAACATGTTGTTTTACTTTCAGTTGATGGCTATTGTGAATCCGTATGTATCGATTAATCAAACAATTAAGCAAGAACAAAGGTGAATTGGAAGAACAAGAATGAAGCTTTTTGCACACAAAAACACGTACGATCGATTTAGCAAACGGCAAGCTTCACAATACTAGGTTACAACTAGGTATTTATACCTAGGCCTAGTATTGACTAATTACATAAAATAACCCTAGACTATTGATTACAATAAACTGTCACATTACACCCCTAGACTATTTTAATACTCTAGAATGTGACCCAACAATCTCCCCCTTTGTAACAATAGTCTGGGAAGCATATCTTCGAAGTCTTCATCTTTAGCAAAAACCTAGCCTTGTAGATATTTCGTTGCATAATAATCAGGATCAGGCTTGAGATTTGTTGATCTGTGAAAAACGAATGCTTCTTGTAGCTTTTCAACCAAAAAAAGTATTTTGAAGACTTTACTTTGAAGATACATATTGATCGACCAAAACTGAGACCCATAATGATAGAGAGATTTACAGCGGAAGTCTTTTCTTGAAGTTTGTGGCTTTATGTCGATCAATGATCTTTAATAATTGTTGTTCGGGAAATTTGTTGATAAGGTTTATGCTCCCCCTCAAACAGACAATTATTTCTTCATGGAGTCTTCGGTTCCTTGTTTACTCCCCCTTCACTGATGCATATGTGTCCTTTTGATGTGGAGTAAGTTAGGCTAGTATATTCTCCCCCTCATGATGAGCAAGAGTGTTCTGAAGCATCATGTAATAGGAAGAATCTCCGAAGCTTGGTGATGAAAATGTGTTGAATAATGATACATTCATTTTTTGAATGAATCAATATATAACACATTTTACAGCATAGTCAAATAGGATAAACCGGGTTCTCATAAATATCCCGTTAACACGATAGTTAAAAAACTGTGTGACCTACGTTCAGTGTTGGCTTTGATGTTAGCACTGGTAGGATTTCCATTCAATCATCGTGGAATACCAACAAGTTTGGTATCACTATGAATGTTCCGGCAATATCACTAGGATATGCTTGGTGGAATGCCTGTGTCCTAGAGAAATTTAATTCGGTTCTAGACTCTATATGTGGACAAACGAAGGCAAGGACTGGAGGTAGGTCCTCTTTTTCAATATCAACAATATCCAAATGAGATGTCGTTAGTAGATGTGGTAATCTCCGTGATTTTGAAACAAGTACGTTTTGTACTTGAGTGGTCAGTGGGGGTTGTGCATTGCATCACTGGGTCCATGATGTCTAAATCAGAAAGCATCTCATGCAGACTGATATAGATGTAGTTACCCGGTCTTTTGTTCGGTTTAGGGAGGGTTTTCCGTTTTCTTTAACCCTTTCTCACACACTCCTCACTCAACTCACTTTTTCATTTTCAACCACACCCTCGTTTTTGTGTTACCATATGATAAGCTGATTTGCACCCCATACTTCATACCCCCTCTCAATTTTTTATTTACCTCAGCGCACCCCAATCAAGATCCCATGATACTTGATTCTGCTCACCTAGACCTAGGGACCCTCACTTTTTAGTTCCTATATTGTCGGTGGCTCCGGGGAAGATCATGTTGGGTTTAGCAGATCATAGGAGTAATTTGAGAGTGGACTATTACGCTCATGTGCATTTTAATCAGCTTTCAAAAGATGTTGCATTTTAAGAGTTCACATGGATTTTTCTTCGGAATTTTATGTGTTTCCGGTATAAGTTGTTGCCTGAAAGAATGATAGATGTTACGGCACAGCAACTTGTTCTTTTTAGGTAACACCGGACTCACATAGAGTATCCTTTAGCACACGGTATGAATCGGTAGTCGTTTTCACAACCGTTGATTCAAGTGTGTGACCTGCGTTTAGAGTTGGCGTGATTTTAGCTCTAGCAGGATTTTCACTCGATCCTCGTGAAACATCAGATTGTGATGCCACTACGAGTGTTCCGATGGATTCACAGAGATCCATTTTTGTAGTGCAAGTGTCCTATATTGGAAGATTCTTGAGGGTGAGAACTAGACACACTGTGCATACAAAGAGACTTAACCCGGGGCAGGAGGTGATTTTGTTTCAATACCAACATACTCCGAATGAGTAGTCAGTAGCTTTTGTGCTACGTCCCCTAGTGAAATGAAACAAATTCCTGTTGAGAGGAATTTGAGTAGTTGGTGGTGGTGTTCATTTGCGATACTGGGCCAGTAGAGTCTGGTGAAACATTTAACGCATAAATGAGCACCCGTATGTATGGTTGCCCGTTTTATTTACAATGTGGATGCACTCAAAGGTGTGTTTTCTTAAAGTTATCATGTTTTTCACATCACCTTGCACTCACCTATTGCTATACCCTAGACTTATACCCTCACATTAACAAATGGCTGAAAAAGAATTCCCTTGGAAGGTAAGGCCGGTTCTGGCAAACCATGGGAAGGTATTGTCGTTGGATAAAAAAAATTGGTCGAATAAAAAAAAATTCAAACGGGTATTAGAGTATTGATATAAGAAAGTTTCTCCCCTTGTAAATACTAATTCTCCCCCTAAAATTAATATTACTCCCCCTCGACAAAATAAAGATATATAAAAGTTTGTAGATCAGAAATGTACTTGTTAACAGCAGCAGAGGGGTGGAAAAGAGTTTTTACAGTTCTGTGTTTTCTGATTAAGAACGGGTTTCAAGTTGATGTACTTGAAAGCCATTGCTTTAAAGTTCGAGTTATATACTGATGTGTATATAAGTCATTGCTAAAAATGTAAACAGTAAAAAGCATTTTGCAGAAACAATATTGAAAATTAGTTAAAAAAGAAATAGAGACGATTTATGCTTGTTAGGTCACAACAACCCTGGTTTGTTTGATAATTGTTTAGATTAATAATTTACTTAAGACAATTAAGGTGATTAACACAGTAATTTAGTCAAACGTATATTATTCCACAAAGTGTGGCTTGTAGCGGAAATACAAGACCACTTGAACAATTACAAAGAGATATTAGTGAACGTGTAAATTGGTAAGTACTCCTTTGCAAGATGATCTCTATATATAATGCTATAGAGATCTTACATAATGGCAAAGGAGTAACCGAAGGACTAAACTAAGGAAATGACTAAGATCAAGGGATTTGATCTTAGTCCGTTACAATACTGACTTGTAACTCAGTCTTCTACTCAGTATTGGATTTCCAATACTGAGTGCTGATACTGAGTGGCCAATACTGGCCAAACTCAGTATCACACCTAAACATAGCTAATTTAATCTACTATTTAATCTAAGCTAGTCTAGGTTGTTTTGTTATCCTAAGATTCAGAAAGGGGTAAGGCTTTTTGCCTTAACAATCTCCCCCTATCTAATGATAATAAAACAATTACAAAGAGAAATCAAAAAATACATAAATACAGGCTGCAAAGTCTTCTTCTTCATCTTCTGTTGATTGATTCGAACTCATGGAAGACTTCCTTCTTCACATGGATGAACTCTTCTCTTTTCTTCAGTTCATCTTGCCTGTTGTTCAGCACAATAACTATCTTCTTTCTGAACCAAGCATCTTCTTTCTTGGTTATCATCCATTTCAAGCCCACCATATGGCTAATAGGAGCTGTTGGCAAATCTGCTTCAGTAATGAAGCACTCCCTATCATATATGGTACTCTTTTGATCCTGAAAGATAAGATTAGGAGGAACAGTATATCTGGGAAAAATTCTAAAAGTATTAAGACATTCAGGTTTGTTGTTCTTCACAGCCTCAGTCATCACACCGAGTGCCCTGTAATCTGCTGCATAAAGGATGCTCTTTTCATAGCATATAGCAGATACAGCCCAGATTTCATCAATCATCACTTGGGCTTCAGAAGATCTAGATGGCATCTCCTTTATCAGTCTTGCAATTTTTATCCAGTCTTGGAATCCCATATTCTGAATATCATGAAAAATCTTCATTGGAGGACTGACTGGCCCAGTGCAGGTTGTAACAATAGATCTGTCAACAGTTTTGACTTTTATTTTGTTGACAAATTCATTTAGCCAGTATATGTTCTTCACATTCAGAAAAGCTTTATTTCTCAGCATACCCATCCTGTTCTCCCTATATCTGAATCTTTGAGCAACAATGTTCCAGTACTGCTCAAGCAGTTCATCTCCTGTTCTTCTTACTATGTGTGATTTTCTTGGAACATCTTCAGACTCAGTTTCAGGTTCTTCTTCCTTAACAGGGAAGAATTTCTGGGCCTCAATTTCATCCTCAGCATCACTCTTTTCCTCAGTATACTGAGTGGATCTTCTAGGTCTAGAGATCAGAGGAGCTGGATCTTGTTCTTCACTTGATTCTGAGGACATAACCACATTTGTCATTCTTCTGGTTATTGGTCTTCTAGGAATTCTAGAAGGTCCTTCAGTTGTAGGAGAGATTGGTCTTCTTGGGGGCTCTTCATCATCTGAGGATGATGATGAAGAGCTTTCTTTATTTGCTTCATCCAGTGCAAAGTTTAGGAAGTTTTCAGATGGCACTGGATGTTCTTCATCTTCATCATCAGCAATTGGCCATACAAATGGCCTGTACACAATAATTTGCAAGTTATTTTCTTCAGTATCAACTTGCTGTGGTTGGTCAGTTTCAGTCTCCCCCTGAGCAGATGGCTCAGATGGTTCTTCTTCAAGTTGTTCCAAGACCGACCTTCCCCTTTGTCTGCTTCTCTCATACCTAAACCTAAGAGGTTCAGTATGAGTAGTTTAATGATATTGTTGATGTTGCTGTGGAGGTTGATCTTCAGTTAATCTTCTTCTTTTCTCCCCCTGAGCAGATGGCTCAGGTTGATCAACCTCTTCTTCTCTTTGTCTCTTCTCCCCCTTATTGTTATCATTTGATGGGGAGGGAAGAGGTTCAGTATCACCACCTATGTCCCCCTATTGATCATCAGGAGTGGGGGAGGACATAGGTTCAGTAGCAGCATTCTGTTCACCCTCAGTATTGGCATGGGAGGGTGATCTTCAGGGCTCAGTATTTGAGCCTTTTTCATCATTCGTTTCACCAATGGGAGACTGTGGAGGTGGTGAAGTCTGGTGTTGTTGCTGAAGGAGTGCCACTGACTGCTTTAAAGAGTCTATCTCAGTACTCATGGCATCCATCCTGGCCAGAATATTATTCTGAGTGCTCTGCATTGCCAGGATCTGGTTTAGAATAGTCTGTAAAGCACCCTGCACTTCCTGAGACTGAGTGGCTTGTGCTCTTTGGCCCTGCACAGATGGTGCTAAAGAAACAAAAAAAATATAAACTGGTTAGCATGAAAGGTTTATCAAATAGAATTGTGGTTTTGTTAAATTCTATAATCATGTAAACAGAAGTAAGAAGTCTGTATTTCATCTGGTACAGGATGAAATATTGTGAATTGTGCATAGCATGTGTAAGAGATTGTTTAGTAAAAGTGAGTGTGAATATTTTAGTAGCTCAGTATAGGATAAGTCACATTTACTAAAAAGTTTGGGTTTGGGTAATCGAAGCCTGGGATGTGCTTCTGGTAATTTTCAATGTTTATCACTCGGTGTTAGAGTGATAACAGAAATGTGGTTTTATTCCCATTGATAATTTTGGCTTATGTGGCTTAAAGGTTTGTGATCATTTCTTGAATTATGTGATCTTACTCAAAATAAGTAAGACATAATTCAAGCAGCACCAGTGAGTGTCAGTATGACATCACCACCATTGTCTCTTGAAATGTTGAGACAACTGTAGACTGACAATGATCATTGAGTTTTCAGTGTATGAAGTTTGCATAGTAGCAGTGGGCTAACTATGTTGGCCATAATTGGATATATTTGAGAGTTCGGTTGAGACTTTGGTCAGTATTGAGTTGGTACTGGCCAATACATAGTCTCTATTTGGGAAAGATATATATATATATATATATATATATATATATATATATATATATATATATATATATATATATATATATATATATATATATATATATATATATATATATATATATATATATATATATATATTGGAGAGTTATATAGAGAACTCACTATTTTGGGTATAACTCAATCTAAACAATTGATTTTAAAAATGAACGGATCCTAAAAGATACATGAAGAGATTAGATGAGAGACCATCAAATATTGGTATGAATGCATGTTATATATGCATGTATACATATATGTTATCACACATGTATGTTATTCATGTATGTATCATAAGTGTTATTTGTGCATGTATGTTTTTCAGTATTTTTGATGTTTTTTTTAAGTATATGTTTGATTTGTGTTAAATGTTATTGGTTTGCATATGTATTTACTAAATTCGATTGGTTAAAAAAATTCTACAGTGTTTTATATAAAAAATGAGTTCTCTATATAACTCACCCCTATATATATATATATATATATATATATATATATATATATATATATATATATATATATATATATATATATATATATATATATATATATATATATATGAAAGTTTTAGAGCTTTGTAGAAATTCATACCTGAGACTTTGTCGGATTCCCTTCTAGCATCAGCAGAGGTCGGTGCTGGATCATCCAGATTTTGATTTGAGGCACCAGCACCTTCAGGAACCTCTGGTCTTCGAGCATGTGCACCTTCCATAATGTTTTGCTCAAACTGAATCTCCACATCAAGAGGAACATGAGGTTCCTCAATGGGTTGAGCAATGGGTTCTGGTTCAGGACCTGGAAGGTCAGCGGTGGCTGCAACCAAACTCTGTGCTTGAAGAGATGCAGTTAATGATGGAACATTTCCTGGTTGCATCTCTTCTGATGATAAATTTCCCATTAAAACTGGGGATAGGTTTCTTCTTCTTCTTTGAATGACTAGTGGTGTATCTTCTGAGGGCTCAGTATCAGAAGCTGTTGCAATATGAGGAGCATCAGGATCTTGTGCAGGTGGAGGAATATGTGGTGGTTCTTGTGCTGGTTGTGGTTGAGCATCAATCATCTCAATTTCTTGACCACCATCTTCACTGTCATCATCATCATCATCACTTTCTGATTCAGTATCAGAATGAGGTTCATCATTTATGTGTGCCTGTACAATAGCCCACATGGAGTGACTTAGGACAGGCTCTCCTTCTCTTGGCCTGTAGTCTTCTCATGTAAAGGAGGAAGATCTACTCTTGGACTGTTGAATTTATCATAAATATGAGCAGGCATGCCATGTTGAAAAATAAGAGAAAGAAATCTGCAGAAAGGAACATTAAGTTCTCTGATTTGAGCCCGAACTAGAGAAGCTAGTTCATTGAAGATTAGTCGAGCATAATCAATATCTCGACCATGATACATGGCATGAACAATCTGCATCCCAAAATCATTTATTTGATCCAAAGCTCTTGTCTTGTGGGTCATACATCGAATAAGTGTAGATATTAACAGACCCCACATAGGACCAAATTCATTTCGTTTAATAATGCCAGTGGTTCCTCTGCGGCCAATAAATGGTAATACTGAGCGAGCCTCTGTTCGGTCAACAAAGGGCTCATACTGAGCGTGAGCGGGAAGCCTCAGTGTTTCCCGAATTATAGCAGTGGAGACAAAAGCCCTTCTTTGTTCTCGAATAACCCAACCGGTAATCATGTCCGGAGAGTCAAGCTTAGCAGAGTACCAGAATTCGCAGAGCATTTCTGGATAAATTGCTCGAGGGGAACGAATTAATGCTTGCGTGATCGGACAATGCCTCAAATACGTGATCATGTGAGTGAATTCAGGGCAAGCCCAAGCCTGAAGAATATTGAAATTTGCAGTTATGTTGTTCCTCGCAAACTTGGGCAGTTCGTCATTCCGAAATTGAGTTGCAGGAGCAGCCTCTGGTGCGAAAAATCTGTAATTCGCCATCTACGATTGTGATTTAGAAAATTGCTTGCAAGGGGAAAGTGAAATCGTTAATCACAGAGAGAATGAAATAAGAAAATATGAAATAACTGTTAGAAAGTTGAAAAGAAAAGACATAAACTGTTATTTATATTTAATTAGAGATAATTACGGTATTGGGAAGTAAAACCGGCTGATTTGACAGCCTTATCCTGTTTCAACGGTAACTTTCTTATTAAGAAAGGTTACCGTTGAGGAGTATGAAGATTAACAGTCAGTGTTATCACTCCAGGACTCCAATACCGGGTTAAAAAAAAATTAAATTAAAAAAAAAATTAAAAATTATAAAAACATTTAATTTAACCTATAAATTTATAAAAAAAATTAAAATTTATAATATTTGATAAATCAGACGAGTGATAGTGATCAGGTCAGTATTGTAACCAAGACTGAGAGGTCAGTATCAGAAATTTTTAAGAAAAATTAAGGATTCAACATACCCAATTGTCCTAGTAAATACATAAACCTTTCCTCAGAGAGAGGTTTAGTGAATACATCAGCCAATTGATCATCTGTAGGAACAAAATCTACCTCAACCTTACCCTTTTCCACATTATCTCGAATAAAGTGGTGTCTGATATCAATGTGCTTTGTTCTGGAGCGATGGACTGGGTTTTCAGTGATAGCAATAGCACTCTTGTTATCACAATGTATTGGTGTCTTCTGGAAATTAAACCCATAGTCCATTAATTGATACCGCATCCACAAGAGTTGAGCACAGCAACTTCCTGCAATAACATATTCTGCTTCTGCAGTAGAAGTTGCTACTGAGTTTTGTTTCTTGGATGACCAACCAACTAGTCTGCCACCAAGGAATTGACATCCTCCACTTGTACTCTTCCTGTCCAACCTACAACCTGCAAAATTTGCATCTGTATACCCTTCAAGGTCAAAGTTTGAATCTTTGGGATACCAAAGACCCATGTTTGGAGTACCTGAAAGATATCTAAAAATGCGCTTAACAGCTTTCATATGTGATTCTTTAGGATCAGCCTGATACCGAGCACACAAACAAGTTGCAAACATGATATCAGGCCTGCTAGCTGTTAAGTAGAGTAAAGAACCAATCATACCTCGGTATGTGGATTGACATACCGGTTTACCAGTTTCATCTTTACTTATTTTATCCTGAGTACCCATAGGAGTGTGCATGGAAGATAAATTTTCAAATTTGTATTTCTTGAGCATGTCATGCACATACTTACTTTGATTTATGAAAGTGCCATCAGGCTTTTGATCAACTTGTAAACCAAGAAAGTAAGTAAGTTCACCCATCATACTCATCTGATACTGAGATGACATTATCTTAGCAAACTAGTCACACATTGACTTGTCAGTGGAGCCAAAGATAATATCATCTACATATATCTGAATAAGTAAGATGTCAGAACCTTTCCTTTTTGAAAATAATGTTTTGTCAATTTTACCTCTTATAAACTTATTTTCAAGTAAGTACTCAGACAGGGTATCATACCAGGCTCTGGGAGCTTGTTTGAGCCCATAGAGAGCTTTATCAAGCTTAAAAACATAATTAGGAAATTTAGGATCAACAAAACCTGGTGGTTGTTTAACATAAACTTCCTCCTGTAGTTTTCCATTAAGAAAAGCACTCTTGACATCCATCTGATAAACTTTGTAATTCTTGAAAGCTGCATATGCAAGATACAGCCTAATAGCTTCAATTCTTGCAACTGGTGCAAAAGTTTCATCATAGTCAATGCCTTCTTCTTGCCTGTAACCCTGAGCAACCAGTCTTGCTTTATTTCTGATGACAACACCATCCTTGTCCATCTTGTTTCTGAACACCCACTTAGTACCAATAATAGTTTTGCCAGAAGGAGGTGGTACTAAGTTCCAAACTTTATTTCTTTCAAACTCTGTCAGTTCTTCTTGCATAGCTTCTACCCAGTCTTCATCTAATAAAGCTTCATCAGCTTTCTTTGGTTCCATGGTAGATAAGAAGCTTGAGAAGAAACAGAAGTTTGCAGTTGCTTGGGGTTCAAACTCTAACTTTCTTCTTGTTTGAACACCTTGTTCAATTGGACCAATAATATTAGAATGAGGATGATCTCTGTGTTCCCTTAGATTGTTTCCTAAGGGAGCATTTGAAACAAGGTCAACAATATCTTGTTGTGTTGATGTATTGTCTGCCTGATACTGAGTTGAATTCTGGTCAGTATCAGACAATACTGGTTGCTGTTCTTCTGAATTTTGCAGATTTGATGTGGATTCTTGAGCAGTACTAGAAGATTCACCTTCCTCATAGGTGGAGTTGTTCAGATCAAGAATTGGGAACTCGGTATTGGGGTTCTCAGTTATGGGAACCTCAGAATTTGATACATTGGAGCTAGACTGAGGTATTTCTTGATCAGTATCACTCATACCATGATCAACATAGTATGGGTGAGACTTGGGCTGTTCAGCAATTGAGTTTTCTGGATTGCATAGAATTTCTATGCCACTGATGTCTTCTGTTGCTGAGGTAGAATGCTCATTCTGATTTTCATCAAATGTAACATGAATAGATTCTACAATCATCTTAGTTGAGATGACATACACTCTGAAGGCTTTAGAGTGTGGAGAGTAGCCCATGAACACACCTTCATTTGCTTTGGGAGCAAATTTGTTGAGATTTTGTTTAGTACTGAGTACAAAGCATTTACTCCCAAAGATGTGAAAGTATTCCACATTAGGAACCTTGCCATTATATAACTCATAAGGAGTCTTTTGATGTCTTTGGACTATATTAGCTCTGTTCTGAGTAAAATTTGCACAATTGACAGCTTCTGCCCAGAAGCTCAGTGCCAGTCCAGCATGGCATAACAAAGTTCTTGCAGCTTCAATCAAGGTTCTATTCTTTCGTTCTACTACACCATTTTGTTGTGGTGTGTAGGCTGCAGAGAAGTTTTGAACGATTCCTTTTTCTTCACAGAAATCAGCCAATACTGAGTTCTTAAACTCAGTAGCATGGTCACTTCTTAGTTGTTTGACCTTGTTGCCTTTTTGAAGTTCTTCTCTTTTAATGAAGGCAATGATTTATGTTGTTGCATCGGCTTTAGTCTTGAGAAAAATGACCCAAGTGTATCTTGAGAATTTATCAACCAGGACTAATGTATAGATCTTTTTGGCCAAAGATGGTGTGCTGATGGGGCCAAAAAGATCCATATGTATCATTGTAAGAGGTTCATTAATGGAATGATTAACCTTTGACTTGAATGAACTCTTCTTCTGCTTGCCCATTTAACATGCTGAGCATAACTTATCTTTTGAATAAGTAATAGTGGGCAGCCCTCTCACCAGTTTCTTAATACTGAGCTCATTTATATTTCTGAAATTTATGTGAGAGAGCTTCTTGTGCCATAACCAATGTAATTCTGGTTTGACTTTAGACAGCAGGCATACTCTAATAGTGGGGTCTATTTCAGACAGGTTGACCACATAAACATCTTTTTCTCTTCTAGCAATGAGTACAGGTTGCCCTTTATCATTGTAGATGATTCCTGCAACCTTTCTGAAACGAGCTTCATTGTCATCATCACATATCTGGCTGATACTGAGCAGATTGTGTTTAAGACCCTCTACATAGGCAACTCTTTTAAAAGTTATGCTGCCTGCCTTGATTACCCCATAACCTCTTGTTTTCCCTATAGAATCATCTCCAAACTTGACAGAAGGACCCTTCTCAGGAGTATAGTTCAGGAGGTACTCCATACTGCCAGTCATGTGTCTTGAATAGCCATTATCTAGGTACCATTTTCTGTCACCCTGCACAAGACACAAAATAAGAGTTAGTTCCTTTTAGGAACCCATTTTTGAATGGGACCTTTGGTAGGAGAAACGGGGTTGACTTGATCTCTTTTGTTGGAGAGGTCAGTATCACTTCAGGAGAAACCTTTGAGGTTTTCTTTGGTGATACTGACTTAGTTTCTCTCCTTTTCTTTGGTACTGAGTACCTAGGACTTGAGAGATCAGTCCAGAATTCATCTCCTTTATGTCCAGTATGATGACATCTATAACATTTTCTAGGTCTGTTTCTAAACATATTTTTCATAAGGAATTTTAGAAAATTATTTGACTTTTGGTTGATCAGTATGAGTGAGTTTTGCAAACTTTTGACTTAAGACTTTGATCTGATCACCAATAGATTTTAAAATGTTATTTTTGTCATTTTTAATGGAGTTTTAATGTTATGTTTGACTGGTCTTGAAGGAGATGGTTCTGGTGTCTTAGTTTTATTAGGCAGAGAAGTCTTTTTATCATTTGACTTCTTGTTTTTGCCACTTGAAGATCCTGTTGAAGTTGTTTTCTTTTTATCATGTTTTAGAATGACAACTTGAACAGGTTCTTTAGATTCTTGAGTAGTTGACTTTGCTGTTCCTGTAGACTCAGTATTAGATAAAACATTTTGAGTAGTAGTGGTTTTCTTTCCTGTAGACTCAGGTTCTTTATATATCTCAAAAGTAGTTTTGTTAAATAAAACTTCAAATGGAGGAACAGCAGAAGTGTCATACTGCACAACTTCGAGGTCGGTATCAAAAATTTCTTTTTCAGGATATTTAATACTGAGCTCTTGTAGTTCAGTATAGCACTTAGAACAGATGGAAGGACCAATAGGTTTTTCAAAAATGATTTTATCCTCATCATCTGATTCAGTTTGACATCCAACTTCACAAAACGTTTTTGCTTTTACAAACTGAATAGGATTCATATTAGAAAAATTTTCAAATAAATCAGCAAAATTACTTCTATTTTTTAACTGAGGATCAACACCAAGTGCAGCCCTCACATTTTCTGGAAATTGTTGATTTAGACATTTGTTTAATTTAATAGATGCATTTCCCCAAGATTTACACTGGTTTTCAAATTTTTCTTTTTCTAATTTGTGTAAATGAGCTTTATCAGCTAATCTTTGGTTCATGTCTTGTAAGTTTAAGAAATTTAGTTTTAAATCTTTAAATTTTGCTAATTTATCTAAATGTTCATTATTTACCCTTTCAAGTTCAAGAATTGTTAATTTTAAAGCTTTTTTTTCTCTGCACTAATGTTTTAAGATCAACAATCATATACTAAAAAATCTTTTCTTTTTAATTCACTGAATAAGTTTGAAAGGAACTCACCTTGTACAACTGAGTGGAATCCCAATCAGTATGAACACTCATCCTCTCAGCTTCTTTGATATCCTTTTCAAAGGAACTCTTCAAATCATCTTCAGTGAAAGCCATAAAGGCTTTGTTTTCAACCTCTTCCTCATCATCACTGAGCTCTTCATCCATCCAAGCTTCAGAGTAAAGAGCTTGAAAAGGTGCTCCATTCCCTGTTGCATTCTTACCCTTGCTCCAGTTCTTTAGTTTGACATACTTGTCTCTATACCGTTTAGCTCGGTATGCAATCTTGTCATTTTGATCAGTTTCAGTTGACTTGGTATGACAATTAGCAACAATGTGCCCAGGCTTTCCACACCTATAGCAAAGACCAGATCTTGGGTCAGTATTGGAAGAGCTAACACCAAGCCTCTTCTTTTTCAACTGATCCAGCTTCATAGACATGAGAGCCATTTGAGTTTCAAGATATTCTGCCTCAGCATCAGCAAGATCAACTTCTGGTTCTTCAGGTTTAGTTACAGTATATGCCTGTTGCACAACTAAAGCCATGCCAGTGGAAGACTTGTCAGTATTCTTCCAGTTGATCAGTCTTGCAGCATTATTCTCCTCATGATTCAACATCAACCCATACAAAGTTTGGAGAGTGTATGACTCAATGTTGTTAGCAGCATTGACATAATTTGTCATGTCAAGAAATTGTTGGGGAAGACTATCCAAGAACTTTTGAACAAGCTCTCCTTCCTCTTTCACAATGCCTACACTGATTAAATCATGGATAATAGTATTGAACCTGTTATATAAAGTAGTGATGTCTTCATTTGGACTTGAGAAGAAATTTTCATACTTCCTTCTCATGTTGCTCTTCCTCTGCAACTTCACCTTTGGTGTGCCCTCATAAGTGACTGATAGGCTATCCCACATAGCCTTTGCTGTTGGCAATTTCATAATTGCATTTAGTATCTCTTTGGTAACAGCATTACCAATCACTCCCTTTGCTCTGGAGTCTAGACTGAATAACTGACGGTCAGTATCAGTCCAGGTGTGTTTCAGTTTAGGAACTGTTCTTGTGCTCTCAGGAGCATCATCAGTAGCAGCAACGGGTTCCACTGTTTGTGGAATGATAGGACCATCATTAAGCACAGTGAGCATCTCATGATGAATAGATTCAAGATACCACTGAGCTTTAAGCTTCCATTGATGAAAATCTTTTCCATCAAAGATGGGCACTCCCTTACCAGACATAACAGGTGTAATGATTGTTGACAAGGGATGAGTATATGGAATGGATGCAAGGGTAATAGATCGACTAAATAAGAATTAATTTAGCCTGCTCTGATACCAGTTGTTAGGTCACAACAACCCTGGTTTGTTTGATAATTGTTTAGATTAATAATTTACTTAAGACAATTAAGGTGATTAAAACAGTAATTTAGTCAAACGTATATTATTCCAAAAAGTGTGGCTTGTAGCGGAAATACAAGACCACTTAAACAATTACAAAGAGATATTAGTGAACGTGTAAATTGGTAAGTACTCCTTTGCAAGATGATCTATATTTATAATGTTATAGAGATCTTACATAATGGGAAAGGAGTAACCGAAGGACTAAACTAAGGAAATGACTAAGATCAAGGGATTTGATCTTAGTCCGTTACAATACTGACTTGTAACTCAGTCCTTCTACTCAGTATTGGATTTCCAATACTGAGTGCTGATACTGAGTGGCCAATACTGGCCAAACTCAGCATCACACCTAAACATAGCTAATTTAATCTACTATTTAATCTAAGCTAGTCTAGGTTGTTTGTTTATCCTAAGATTCAGAAAGGGTAAGGCTTTTTGCCTGAACAATGCTTTGAGATTTAACATACCAAGCTTAGACACAAGAAAATTAAATCATTTTTAGTCTAAAGTCTTGGTGAATAAATCAGCTAACTGAAAATTGGTGGATACGAAGTACAGTTCCACAGTTCCTTGTTCAACGTGATCTTTGATAAAATGATATCGAAGATCAATATGTTTCGTTTTGGAATGTTGAACAGGATTGCATGAAATTGCAATTGCACTTCGGGAGTCACAATATAAAGGAATACAGCTGTATGAAAAGCCGTAATCTTTTAATTGTGACTGCATCCAAATTACCTTGGACAGGCAGCTTGCAGCAGCAACATACTCCGCTTCTGTAGTTGAAAGAGATACACAATTTTGTTTCCTTGAGGACCAGCTCACCAATTTATCACCGAGAAATTGAGCACCTCCAGAAGTGCTTTTACGATCCAACATACAGCCAGCATGATCAACATCAGAGAAGGCAGACAGGTCAAACGAAGTTTCTTTGGGATACCAAAGACCAAGATCTCGAGTACCCTTTAAGTAACGAAATATGCGTTTGACAGCTTGAAGGTGAGACTCTTTGGGAGCAGCCTGATACCGAGCACAAACGCACGTGGAGAACATTATATCAGGTCGACTGGCAGTTAGATATAATAATGACCCTATCATGCCTCGATAGTTTGTGATATCAACGAGCTTTCCGTCAGGATCAGTATGCAATTTTGAACCGGGTGACATTGGTGTAGAAATGGGTTTACAGTCATCCATCAGATACTTCTTCAACAAATCAGTGATATACTTGGATTGATTGATGAAGATCCCGGTAGGTAACTGACGAACCTGTAGACCGAGAAAGAAATTCATCTCCCCCATCATACTCATTTCAAATCTTTTGATCATAAGATCTGAAAACCGTTTACAGTATTTAGGATTTGTGGAACCGAAAATAATATCATCTACATAAATCTGAATGAGGACGATATCTTCCCCTTGTCGTTTGATGAATAGAGTTTTGTCCACTTTGCCTTTTGAAAAACCAGAGTCGACTAAGAATTTGGATAAAACATCATACCACGCACGAGGAGCTTGCTTCAAACCATATAACGCTTTATCAAGGATGTAGACATGGTTAGGCAAGTTTGGATCGACAAATCCTTCTGGTTGATGAACGAAAACTTCTTCGCTGAGAATACCATTAAGAAATGCAGTTTTTACATCCATTTGATAGATTGTAAAATTCTTGTGTGCTGCATATGCCAGAAAGATTCGGATGGCTTCTATTCTTGCAACCGGGGCAAAAGTTTCTTCATAATCGATGCCCTCTTGTTGAGAATACCCTTTAGCAACCAGGCGTGCTTTATTTCGAATGACAATCCCATTTTCATCCTTTTTGTTTTTAAAGATCCATTTGGTACCAACAACAGACTTTCCAGGTGGTTTTGGAACTAGACGCCAAACTTTCAGTCGGTCAAATTGATTGATTTCATCTTGCATGGCAAGAATCCAGTCTGGGTCTGATAAAGCTTCGCTGACTTTCTTAGGTTCATTGGAGCTTAAGAAAGATGAGTATTGACATTCATCAGCAGTTGCTCTACGAGTTTGAACCGAAGATTCAGGATTTCCGATTACTTGATGTAAAGGATGCTCTTTGGTCCATTTCAGAGTATGAGGAAGTGGAAGTTGACCTGGAATTATGTTGGAGGTATCAGTGAATTCAGGATGCGGGATCATAGCAGTTTGAGTGTTGGATATAGAAGGTGGAAGATCAACTTTTTGAACATTGAATTTTGAGAAATCAATCACCAACTGTGGAGCTTGAGTTGGTGCAATGATTAAATCAGAAACACCGACAACTGGAGTGGGCGATGAAGAAACATCTGGCGATGATTGAGTTTCCATTGATGATGAAGTACAGTCTGAATTTGTTACTGACTCAGTGTTCTCAGGAGCAGCAGACGTTGGAGATGGAGAATCAGAGGAACTCGGACTGTGTGTCTCAGGGACACGGATAAACTGAACATCTGCAGTTGTAGGGAATGGAACGCCAGACTCCTGAAGTAAAGTACGTTTGATGTTATGATATTCATCATAAAAATGTTCAAACAATACATCGAAATCATTTTCAGAGGTGGAAGGTACGGAAGGAGGTGCAGGAGGTTTAATATCTGAAGTAAGGGAATCAAGAGGAAATGTCTCATCAAAATTCACATTTACACTTTCTCTTATTGTCCGATTTGATCGATTATAAACCCTGAATGATGCAGATTCACGTGAATAACCAACAAATACCCCTTCGTCCGCTTTAGCTTCAAATTTGTTCAATTTGTCTTTGTCATTCAAGATGAAGCAACGACTCCCAAAAACATGGAAAAATTTAACATTTGGAATTCGTTTATTTATCAATTCATACGGAGTTTTGTTGTATGTTTTGTTGATGATAGAACGATTTTGAGTGAAACATGCCGTGTTGATGGCTTCAGCCCACAGAGATAAAGGTAGTTTTGAGAATGAAAGCATTGTGTGGGCTGCTTCAAAAGGTACGATTTCTTCGTTCTACGACTCCATTCTGTTGTGGAGTTCTAGCAACAGAAAATTGATGGGTTATACCAACAGATTCAAGAAATGAATCTAAGGTTCGATTCTTAAACTCAGTTCCATTATCAGTCCGAATGGTGTTGACTTTTAATTCCAGATTTGTCTGAGTTTTCTTGATAAAGGCGATAATAATATCTGCAGCTTCATCTTTGGTACGTAAGAAGTGAACCCAGGTATACCGTGAGTAATCATCAACAATCACTAATACATACCGTTTACCAGCAATGGATTGTACACTCATTGGTCCACATAGATCCATGTGAAGCAATTCAAGAGGTTTGGATGTACTTGGAACATGTTTTGATTTGTGTGACGTTTTCTTCATCTTTCCCATTTCGCAAGACGAACACAGATGATCTTTTGCAAATTTAACGTCTGGGAGACCAGATACATGGCCACCTTTTACCAATTTGTTGATGGTTTTGAAGTTAAGGTGAGAGAGGCGACGGTGCCATAACCATGATTCATCTGATGACGCTGTTGACAGTAAGCATACTTCTTCCATTGGGGTCACGTCATTTAGATTGATAGTAAACAGATTTGTATCCCGTGATCCGGTAAGAAGTTCTTTTCCATTATAAGTACGAACAACACACTTCTTTGTTCGAAAATTAACTTCTAACTCTTTATCACAAAATTGACCGATGCTGAACAAGTTGTGAGCAAGATCTTCAACATAAGTGACGTTTCGAATGATTAAATTGTCACGAATGATATCGCCAATTCCCATGATAGCAGCCAAATGATCATTTCCAAAATACCCAAATATTTATCTCTGAAATTTGTTAAGAGGTTCTTGTTTCCCGTCATATGCCGTGAGCATCCAGAATCAAGATACTATATATTCTACATAAAACAATTAAAACAATTTAGGTACCCAATCAATTATGGGTCATATACGATTAGTGAAGGATGTTTTATGCAGATTTTACAGAAGGATTAATTTAGAGATTTTGGGGAACTGCAAGGAGGCAGTTCTGAGTGGATTGATTTGATAGACCATTTAAGCTTTTTCTCTGGAGAATGTAAAATCCAGTTTGACTGTTCATTCTTGATCCAAGTGTAATGAACAAACGTGGATTTTGTGTTATGCATCTTTGATTTGGTTGTCGAAGAATTTGAAGAAGTGCTTGATTGTGATGATTTAGGTGTTGTGGTTCCTCGAGTTGTTTGACGTTGAGAGGACATCAATTTATTAGAGATGGGTGAGGTAGTGGGACGAACCTTAGTCAGTTTGAAGGCTTGTGTAGAAGAATGTTTTCGTTTATATTGCAAAGGACGAGAAACGGGTGTTTTGCATGAGTACGGAAAACAAGTTTTGCAGGACTTAATTATTTTACCAGACTTATGTAAAACATAGTTTCTAGGACCACATGGAGCATCCAACCTAATGAAATATCGTTCATCATACTGAGAAATTTGTTTATTTGTTTGCTTGTCACAATAAATCTTTTTACCGGTTTTATCATATTTAACAACCAAATTATCACCATTAACAGTATAATTCACAGGACGATAAACAGCAGAATCATAAACAGTACCAAAAGCCAATTTAGGGGCAAAACAATCCATGGAGTTATTACATTTATTATAAACAGAAAAAGAAGAAACTAAAAAGGACGATGAACTAGACTTCTTAAGTTCCTTTGACTTAAGCATACTAGAGCCGGACGACTTATACTTCTTTATCTGAGTTGCTCCTCTGTCTCCGATTGGCATGGGCTTCTCAAGCTTTGAATTTAAGGTTTTATCTGAAACATTTAAAACAGTTGAGTCAGAGCTTCTTTTTAAAATAGCAGGGATTTTAATTGTAGAAGTCTTTTCAAGAGTTTTAGTTTGAGCAGAAGAATTAATTTGAAAATCATTTTGAACAGAAGAAGAATTGGTTTTAACAAGTTTATCTTCTAAGTCATGAATTTTGGTTTGTAAAACTATTTTTTCTTTATCAAATGTCTTATGTGTTTCATCAATTTCTGTTTCTAATTGGCAGATTTTCTTTTCGAGAATTAATGATGGAATATAAAGCTTTCGTGTCACTTTTTGTTGAACGGCAACATCCCCTTTAATTTCATATTCTTCTGGGGTTATTATCGGAAAATATTCATCATTTTCAAATTCAGCCTTTTTAATTTCATAAGTTTTGTTCAATTCTGCATAGTTAAAACTGATTTGTGCATTCTCCTGCTTTGCTCTGTTGAATGCTTCGATTTCTTTTTCTTCATCTGTCACCCGCATGAAGCTCTGCCAGATATCTCTTTGCATGTAGCGAGAGTCATATAGTGTTGGAAGAACCCTGCACGCCTTGCTCAGATATCCTGGATTGTCTGCCCCTAGACCTTGTTTGGAGTTGAAGTATTTGAACTCTTTAGGCTTGTTCAAATGGATAGTTTGATCAGTATGTCCTCGTTTGGCGATTGACTCTTCAAGGTGTTTAATGTGAGATACTAACTGATCTTTGTCGTAGTTGAGACGATGTATGATAACCTGTTGACTATTTCTATCTTGTGATGATTGATTAGTTTGATCGGTTAATTTTTCTTGTAGTTCTTTGATTTCAGAATTTAAAGATTTAAATTGGTTTTCATTATCATCAAATTCTTGTTGTTTACGTTCCATCCAGTTTTTTGTGAATTGACATTCTTGGAACGTTTCGATATACAATTTGTAATATTTGTCATTTCGTTCCTTTGAAATATGATTTTGTGTATTTTTAAGATTTGTAATTTCAGCTTCTTTCTCGGAAATTGTATGTGATAAATGTTGAATATCAGATTCATATTGGACCTTTATTTCTGATGCTTGTCTTTTTAAATCCTGAGTTTCCAGTGTAAAAATTTTATTTTGTTTAATGTGATTAACAAGTTGCTCACCTAGATGAGCAGTTTGTTTGCATTGATTTTCTAAAATGTTTACACGCTCTAAAAGTTGTGTATTCATATCCTTTTCGAGTAAAATTGTTTGATTTAAGGTATCAATTTCAGAAATCAGATTTTTATCAAGACAAGTATCAGAATCAGTGGAATGATCAGAAGTAGATAAAGAAGAGCTGGTGTAACACCTCAATTTTTAAAACACCTTTTAAATCATATTTTTAAGTAAAAATATTACAAATTCCAATTCCCAAAATACGGTTTAACAAAAACCTTAAAAACATTTATCAGAGTATTAAAACCGGTGTTACATTATAATATCATAACCATAGGATAAACGGGATCTACCTACGAGCTCCCGAGCTAATCAACACTAGGCCACTTCTATCGCGACCCTCTAATCCATCGATCTCGAACCTGAGTACATAGCCAAAAACAAAGTAGTACGTGAGACAAAAATAGTCTCGTGAGATACATGGGTTTTCGACCCATTCTCAAAATAATAAAAAGTCCTTACTATTTAATTCTTTCGTTCATTCACTTATTAATTATCAACTTATTATCTTATCGTTTATTCATACTTACTAGTAAGCTAACCGTAAGCTTACCCATCACATAATCACATACATGTAAGCTATCCTTAAGCTTACCCATTTTATCACATACGCCCCGGATCATTCCAAGGCAAACTCCCCCGATGTGGGTTATCATTAAGATCACATGGTAATTGGGGTTCTCCCAAACTTACCAAGATCACCAAATCCCCCGTCTCGCGGGTTATCGTAATCCCCCTTTTTATCGGGTTATCATAATCCCCCTATTGTCGGGTTATCGTTCTCATAGATATACTACCCTTGCGCAGGGAGGTACCGCCCCAAGTAGTAATCTCACTCCCCCATAAATGGGTTATCATTATCCGGATACTTTTGTTACACACATTGAACATCAAATACGGGCCTATGCCCCACCAATTCATAATCAAACACAAATTAGAATACATCTATTCTAATTATCATATTATTCTCTTTTAGCATAATCATATTTCATTTATCTTTCCTCATCATTATCATCGTATACTTTATCCTTAAATCTACTAATAAGATTCATTTCTTATTATTCATATTCATAAATATATTACCTTTACATTGACTAGAGTTCATACATATCACTAGTCAAATCATACTTGTTCTCTTAACGTGATAACACTACTTTTATTAGTATGTTTTACTAATAAACGTTATTACTTTAAAATCTTTATCATTTGCTTAATTGTTAATTCTTACTAACAAAAGCCAATTTCATACTCTTTTAGCCATTATCATTACTAATACTTTTTCTCAATAACCTCATTAATCATTTAATCTAATCACACTTACTTGCAAAATCATCAATTTCGATAACTATGTTCTATTAGCAATTCAATCAAATTTCATTATCTTTCTAATCACCTTCTTTATTAAAAATATGTATTAATAAAGACTCGATAGATATTATCCATTTTCAAAACTCTTTTACTATGTACTCAGTTTAAAAGTTCACATGTACTCACCTTAGCCAAGCTAAATCCAAATTGTGTCTGTTAACACAAATCCTTGCTTTCCATCTTGTGCAATGACACCAAATCTTTAGGTCTTCTTGACCTACCATCAATACCATCACAATAACTAGTTATTAACCATAACTAATCACCAAACAATCCATATCTACATTCCTAACCACCAAGTTCATCCAACTTGGTGGAATCTCAAACCCTAGTTCAAGATTTCCATCAATAAACTCAAATCAAACTTGTACACATCGATTACAAGCTTACAATGAGTGTTCTACACCCATGATTAGTCATCTTCCCTAAAGATGACAGGGTTGGTTCCCCAAACCACCATTTTTACCCATACAAAGCTCACAAATTAACTACCAACTATCAAGGATCAAGAATCCTTACCATTGATGTTAAGATCCACAAGATTGATGAAGATTTGAGCCCTTGAACACCAAAATCGCCCACTCTCTCTCTAGAAAACGGCTGCATACTTCAAGGGTTTCAAGAATGAGAAAACCCTAGCTTTTCACGTTTTTATACTGCCAGGCACGAGTTCGCGCCGCGAAGAAAGTTGGCGCCGCGAACTTCCCGCATCGGGAACTCCTCGCGATCGGGAACTGGTCGGGAACTCCAAGATCAAAAACCCCAAACTTGCTGTCCAATGTTCACGACCGTGAACTGTAGTTCGCGTCGCGAACTGCCTAGTGCAGCTAAGGCTGCACTTTTTGTTGTTTAATCCGACCCAGTTCCGTCCTTTACCATTTCAAACGGTGTCCAAATGACACGAAACCAATTTCCACGTCTTTTAAACGATTTATCCTTATTTATCGTATTTTTCTATAATTTATTTGATTCAAAATTTCGGGTCGTTACAACTATCCACCCCTTAAAAGGATTCCGCCCTCGGAATCAACTCGAAGATTTCCAATCCACATTCGACCGAACATTCCGTTCTCGTTCTCTCGTGGTTATTACAATCGAACTTTTCCCAATACAATTAAATCCACAATATACCTTTAAACATTCACTTAATTCCGTTAAGCCCGAACGGGTTAAAAATCAATCTTAAGCCCTTAGTACCTCAAACGGGTCAACATTTCATAACCCGACTGTCACACTTTCAATCCTTTTACCAAACCCCTTATCCACATTGAGATCATATGACTCAATCATTATTAATAGCCAATTAACCAAAACAATAGTCAACGCCTAGCTTTGATCAAGCTGTCAACATTGTCCAATCTTTGACTTAAGCACAAAGTCAACCATATTTTGACAATTTCCTTACTCACCACGGGTCTTATTAATCATCATTTTCTTTACAATCGACCTTGCATTCGTGGTTCAACAACCATCATATTCGATTCCCAAATTCAATTCGAAACACCCAATGGTCAAAGTCGCACCCTCCGACTACAATTATTTCCATTAATCCGTTAACTGTTATCGTACACATGTAGGTGATACATTATGCCCTTATCCCTGTCTAACCATTCTAAACGACAGTAAAAACCCAATTTTGATCAAAGTCAACAATCCACTAGTTGACCAACATTGACTTATGAATAAAGTCAAACTTTGCTAAATTCCACATATTCTTTATTACTAAGGCATCGCTTCCCAAGCTTTTCATTCCCGATTTCATATATAAATTTCCTTTCTCAGTTGTTACCTTTTTCCTCGATTTTGATTTCCACAATCGATTAACAATTTTCATTTAAGTTGATATCAATCTCTATTACTCTTTTACCTTCATTCTAATTCTTATACCATTTATAATCTCCTTCAAACATCCTTATACCATACTTGAAATTTCCGATTACCGGCTCTAGAGCCTCAATCATATCCAATTTGTGGTCTAACCACCCTTTATACCTCTTTCACCACCCATTGGTTACTAACAAACTTTGCTTCCTAAAAGCATTCCCTTTTTCATAAACCATGAACTTGTAGGCATCTCCGACACCTACTTATACTTAAACACTACCCGTGTTTTCAACCCAAGTTCTCACTTGCCATAAAAATCATAACAACAACTAACCATACGGTTCTTCATACGTCAGATACAAACATCATATCCCTTATAACAAATTATACTTTAACTATCTTATCGAGATGATCGGAAAGCCTCCAATCCGTCACGACTCCAAACTATCATAATGATCGGAAAACCTCCAATCCAAAGCGACTCATCAAATCTCGTTAACCGGAAAGCCTCCGATCTAACAAGATCCATTCAATACCATTCTATCTTGCATACAATTCATGTATGCATCAATCACTTAGCATCATGCTAACATTTTCTTTCATAACTAATCACATTCTCTATTCAATTTACATTTCCTCACATTACACATAACATTACTTTCTAAAGTCATATTCCTTTCATAGACAATTACTCCCACTTATCCCTTTATACCACCCGGTATACACATAACATTTCTCATGCTTTCCACCAATCTACTCTTTTACCAATCGTCTTTAGTCGATTCATTTTCTCATCATTAAAATTCTCAATCTTTCTTTCACCACCTAGGTAACCACCATTTCATTCCATTATCCATATTTTACCGAATCACCCAGTCAACTCGAGTCAACTAATTGACTCCAATCCATAATCCAAACATAACCTATTACATTATTTCCATATTATTATTTTTTTCAATATTTAAATATTACCCTTCACTTAGCATATCATTTCTGGGACAATTTACCATTAATTAACCTTTTTCCCTTAGCATCGAATCTATCATTCATTATACAAACTTTTGTCATGACTAATTGTCAATTTGTTTACTCAACCATTTTCGAATACTAAATTCTGTCATCCCCGATGCTTATCCCTTCCAACATATTTTCTATTCACGAGTTTGAAACTTCACTATATTTTTCATCATTCTCTTCCTTACCGTTATCATATGGTAATACCACATCACTTATCCTTATTCCCGCCAAGTGCTACAATTTTACTTTCGAGCTTTTTCCTTACATGGTTTCCCATCCATATATCAATCTCACCGAGTCTTAGTACTTTCGCGTACTACCACCCTTTCATTGGAATATTTAATATTCCCGAGATAATATATCTTTTAATATCCTAATTATCCGCGACGTACCAATCGCCAACTCACCTAGGCATATTATTTCTTTACACATAACGAACCGGGGAAACCGTCCCCCGTGTACAGTTCCACACCAAACGATTTACCCATACTTATACATACCATTTCACTTAAGCACCAAATTGTGCAACAATTACCCAACAAACCACGAACCTCATACCATCAATTTTATAATTGAGGAAACTTACCACACTTTTGCACCTTTCGCATCAACATGATTTGACGAACTCTGAACGAGTTTTTCTTCCTTTGTTGACTCCAAGCTACCATCAAACTTCCTCTTTTCTCCACTTGATAACGATTCATTGATCCTTCGTTAAATTACCTTCTCCACATTCCTAGCAATAAATTCTCTTAGAAATTCTTCCAAGTACTCTTTCGGGACAAAACTTCCCTATCAATCTAATCGCGAACTCTTCCACGACATCTGGTACCATATTCTCTTTTCCAATGCTTCGAACATCGCATTCCGCCGCGACCACACATCACTCTCCCAGTAGACGAGCTGTAGAAGTCACCATATCTTCCTCCTAACACTTGCTAATCTTTAGCACTTGCTCAATTTCACGAATCCACCGAATCACGGCCTCCGGTTCCGTACTTCTCAATTACACATCCAACTTACACGCCATCAATGTCTTGAATGAACATCATTCCTTTTCTTCTGATTCGGAATCACTACCATCATCACCGCGACATGACAAAACTCAATTATAATTTCTCTTCTTGTCCTAGAGGAGCTTGTCCCCTTCTCGCGTTCACCCTTTTGTTATACCAATATGTTCACAATCAAGATTCAAACGATGACTCAACGGTCGAATAAAACACATTTATACCAAATCATGACATTTCTCTTAGGGATCGACCCTATCATACTCGCACGTTACGGTCTCAAAAGACTAATCATGGACATCCTATGGGAACATATGGTCCTACTTAGCATAGCTTAAGACTAGGGAGGTCAAACCTACCTAATTCACTTAAACTATAGCTCTGATACCAAGTTGTAACACCTCAATTTTTAAAACACCTTTTAAATCATATTTTTAAGTAAAAATATTACAAATTCCAATTCCCAAAATACGGTTTAACAAAAACCTTAAAAACATTTATCAGAGTATTAAAACCGGTGTTACATTATAATATCATAACCATAGGATAAACGGGATCTACCTACGAGCTCCCGAGCTAATCAACACTAGGCCACTTCTATCGCGACCCTCTAATCCATCGATCTCGAACCTGAGTACATAGCCAAAAACAAAGTAGTACGTGAGACAAAAATAGTCTCGTGAGATACATGGGTTTTCGACCCATTCTCAAAATAATAAAAAGTCCTTACTATTTAATTCTTTCGTTCATTCACTTATTAATTATCAACTTATTATCTTATCGTTTATTCATACTTACTAGTAAGCTAACCGTAAGCTTACCCATCACATAATCACATACATGTAAGCTATCCTTAAGCTTACCCATTTTATCACATACGCCCCGGATCATTCCAAGGCAAACTCCCCCGATGTGGGTTATCATTAAGATCACATGGTAATTGGGGTTCTCCCAAACTTACCAAGATCACCAAATCCCCCGTCTCGCGGGTTATCGTAATCCCCCTTTTTATCGGGTTATCATAATCCCCCTATTGTCGGGTTATCGTTCTCATAGATATACTACCCTTGCGCAGGGAGGTACCGCCCCAAGTAGTAATCTCACTCCCCCATAAATGGGTTATCATTATCCGGATACTTTTGTTACACACATTGAACATCAAATACGGGCCTATGCCCCACCAATTCATAATCAAACACAAATTAGAATACATCTATTCTAATTATCATATTATTCTCTTTTAGCATAATCATATTTCATTTATCTTTCCTCATCATTATCATCGTATACTTTATCCTTAAATCTACTAATAAGATTCATTTCTTATTATTCATATTCATAAATATATTACCTTTACATTGACTAGAGTTCATACATATCACTAGTCAAATCATACTTGTTCTCTTAACGTGATAACACTACTTTTATTAGTATGTTTTACTAATAAACGTTATTACTTTAAAATCTTTATCATTTGCTTAATTGTTAATTCTTACTAACAAAAGCCAATTTCATACTCTTTTAGCCATTATCATTACTAATACTTTTTCTCAATAACCTCATTAATCATTTAATCTAATCACACTTACTTGCAAAATCATCAATTTCGATAACTATGTTCTATTAGCAATTCAATCAAATTTCATTATCTTTCTAATCACCTTCTTTATTAAAAATATGTATTAATAAAGACTCGATAGATATTATCCATTTTCAAAACTCTTTTACTATGTACTCAGTTTAAAAGTTCACATGTACTCACCTTAGCCAAGCTAAATCCAAATTGTGTCTGTTAACACAAATCCTTGCTTTCCATCTTGTGCAATGACACCAAATCTTTAGGTCTTCTTGACCTACCATCAATACCATCACAATAACTAGTTATTAACCATAACTAATCACCAAACAATCCATATCTACATTCCTAACCACCAAGTTCATCCAACTTGGTGGAATCTCAAACCCTAGTTCAAGATTTCCATCAATAAACTCAAATCAAACTTGTACACATCGATTACAAGCTTACAATGAGTGTTCTACACCCATGATTAGTCATCTTCCCTAAAGATGACAGGGTTGGTTCCCCAAACCACCATTTTTACCCATACAAAGCTCACAAATTAACTACCAACTATCAAGGATCAAGAATCCTTACCATTGATGTTAAGATCCACAAGATTGATGAAGATTTGAGCCCTTGAACACCAAAATCGCCCACTCTCTCTCTAGAAAACGGCTGCATACTTCAAGGGTTTCAAGAATGAGAAAACCCTAGCTTTTCACGTTTTTATACTGCCAGGCACGAGTTCGCGCCGCGAAGAAAGTTGGCGCCGCGAACTTCCCGCATCGGGAACTCCTCGCGATCGGGAACTGGTCGGGAACTCCAAGATCAAAAACCCCAAACTTGCTGTCCAATGTTCACGACCGTGAACTGTAGTTCGCGTCGCGAACTGCCTAGTGCAGCTAAGGCTGCACTTTTTGTTGTTTAATCCGACCCAGTTCCGTCCTTTACCATTTCAAACGGTGTCCAAATGACACGAAACCAATTTCCACGTCTTTTAAACGATTTATCCTTATTTATCGTATTTTTCTATAATTTATTTGATTCAAAATTTCGGGTCGTTACAGCTGGTTACCTCAATTTCCTTGTTGGCCTCCTCATTGGAACGTTCGTGTAGCTCAGCATTTTCTCTTGCCATGAAACACAAGTTTGCAGCATGTTCCTCATCTTCTTGATCAGAGTCTTCCATCCACTGAAGCTCTTCTGCTAACAGCACTTTCCCGGATTCAATTTGTTTGGCCAACAACATCTTCTTTTTGAAATATTCAGAATCACGAACTTTAGGTTTCGTGCAATCACGAGAGAAGTGACCAGCAACACCACAGTTATAACATTTCTTTGTAGGAGATTGAGCAGATTTAAAGTTTGATGAAAATCGCAGATTGTTGTTTGTGGTTTTCGGGTAATATTTCTTCTCATATTTAGAGATGAGTGACATGGCTTGCAGCACTTCTTGAAGTTCTTTATCCAAATCATCAATTTTTGGAGGAGTGGGTTCTTCTACTTTTTCTTTAGACTTAGCAGTCTCATTTAACAGATGCTGTTGTTTGGTAAGAAGTACAAGAGTATCTTGTGTGTCTTGTTTTGTTTTGGCTATGTTGTTCACCATTGGAGCATTTTGGTACAAATATTCGTATAACTCATGGATATCTATCAGACTTAGATCTTTATTCTGCATAGCATTGTTACCAAACATTTCCCATTCAGGAAGAAGACTGTTGATAAATTTGATGTTGATCTCTAGGTTTCCCTTTGATAGACTGTTTTTGCGGAGATCATTTAACAGATTACAGTATCGATGGTAAGTGCTTTGCAGGTCTTCCCCGGTTGATGCTTTAAAATTTTCATATGAGTTTAACGTAGTAACCATCTTAGCCTTATTCCCAAGAACCGTGCCCTCCATTTGTTTTCTTATTTCATCCCAGAGTTCTTTAGCACTCTCAAGACTATCTGAACTATTGTAGATTTCATTCGGTAATCCTTGAAGCATAAAGGAATATGCTTGACGATCAGCTTTGGCACGTTGCTTTTGAATAGCATTATATCTGGAAGGAGGGATGAGAACTCGACCGCCAATAACCGGAGGATCTGCATCAGGTAACGCAACAACATCTTCATAGAATTTTGCGTTTCCATTCTCAAGGGACTCAAGAATTTCAGTAGCTAATTCTTGGCTTCTGATGAAGTGGAGAAACCTTTTCTTCCACTGGGCATACTCACCTCTGAATAAGACTCCGGGTTTTAGATCAGACCCAATCGATAGTGCTTCTCTTGAAGTCATTGTTTGTATGGTTACGACCGAGGGAGAAAAAAATTAATTTGAAATTTTTTCAAAAGATCTCAGATGATAAAAGACACTTTAAATATGTCCTCAATTTTCGAATTGGCCAAAAATGACAATCGGGTTAGAAACTGGGGCTCAACGAAGTTTGGAAATTGACCGAAAAATCACAAAAACGCAAATAAAGTGATCGAAACAAGTCTTTTTGGACCTTTTGACACACGATCTTGGGTTGATATTTGCAAGACTTCGGGCCTAAGAATTCGGGCCGAGATCACAGTTCGGGCCGAAGTTGAGAAGTTCGGGCCGAAGTTGAGAAGTTCGGGCCGAAGTTGATTAAGATGTTCGGGCCGAGGTTGAAGTTCGGGCCGAGGTTGAAGTTCGGGCCGAAGTCTGTTGAGAAGTTCGGGCCGAGGTTGAAGTTCGGGCCGAAGTATGTTGAGAAGTTCGGGCCGAGGTTGGAGTTCGGGCCGAAATTTGAGTTCGGGCCGAAGACTGTTGTTCGGGCCGAAGTTTGTTGAGAAGTTCGGGCTGAACTTGTTACTGTTCTCGGGCCGAAAACTTTCTTGACAGTGACGAACGAACACAGCTATATTTTTCACTAAATCGATCATATCTTGTTCAATTCTTAACCAAATTGAGTGATTCAAATCCCAATATGCTCGAAAATGATTTTCGCACGAAATGAGTCAATAAACTCGATCAAAACACAACAAATCAGATGGTAATTTCGATTTAATAGAGGAAAAAATATGTTTTAATGGTTTTCTTTAAAATCAACGAATTGGGATCAATTCTGGATGGATTTAATCGAAACTTGATTCTAAAATGCTTAGAATTACAAGAGGAATGTAATGAACAAAGAGTATAAACGATTTAATACCTCAAATTCCGATTTTAATTCTTGAGTTCTTCACAAAAAACTTCAAAATCTTGCTTAATCTTCACTGAAATGGATCGAATCAAAGAAGATTTGTGCTCTGATACCAATTGTGAATCCGTATGTATCGATTAATCAAACAATTAAGCAAGAACAAAGGTGAATTGGAAGAACAAGAATGAAGCTTTTTGCACACAAAAACACGTACGATCGATTTAGCAAACGGCAAGCTTCACAATACTAGGTTACAACTAGGTATTTATACCTAGGCCTAGTATTGACTAATTACATAAAATAACCCTAGACTATTGATTACAATAAACTGTCACATTACACCCCTAGACTATTTTAATACTCTAGAATATGACCCAACAGCTATGTAAAAAGTTATTAGGTTAATTGAAGTTGAAATTATTCTTCGCCTTGAAGTAGGAAAACATATATGATTGCAAATAGGTGTCTAGGGCCAATTAAAAAGCATCTCTGAATAAGACAATAATCTCTAAATAAGATTTTTCGCATCATCCTACGCATCATTCTACGCATGCAGGCTCGTTGTATTAAACGCACAAAGATACAGTAGAAGTAGACTCAAGTTGGTTTTGTTGGTTAAGACCCTGTGTACGTATTACAGCTGGATCAAGACTTACAATTTGGAAAATTTCAGTAGAAATAGAATTAAGTTTCATACGAGAGAATGCATGGTATTATATATGCATGGAAGTTGATCGGAAAACACATAATCGGTTCGATTTTGATTTTTAAAATCCACCATCTTCGGTTTCGGTTCTATCGGTATCGGTTCGGTTTGGTTTCTAAACATGGCCTCACCCCTACACCTATCACAGTTTTCTTCTATGTTCGAACAAAGGAAAATCATAACCCTTTTCAGTCTTTACTCCGTAGGCTAGGTTTATACTATCCAAATGTTACCTGAAAAGAGAAGATTCCCTTGTTAATATAATTTTATTTCCATGCCCACTAAAGTATGCATCTTTCAAAGCTAAATGCATGCCAATCCACAATGAATGATTAACAACCAAAGACAACGAGACAAGATGAAAAACAACAAAATCCACACTTTTACTGTTGACATAAGATTTGGTCAAAAAAACGGTGATTGAGGGTGTGTTCTGTAAGCAAACCAAGATAATTAAAAAAAGCCTGTTAAAATTCATGGATTGTACTTTGTTAATGTCGTTTTTGGCCAAAACACGATAGTTTAATTTACCATAGTTAAGATAGAAGGGTGAAAATGTTCATGTTATTCATATATACCGCCTTGGTAATCCGTTGGCGAATAGATAAGGCGCGTTGATTTCTTAACATGTCTTTTTTTTTAACGGTGACATTTATATAAAACTAGCAAAATACTAGAAAATTATAAAGGATTATAAAGCCAATCAGTCCAACTATCGATTTTCCTACTTCTATCTTTTAACTTTAAAAAGGAAAATAAGCGAATTAAATCAAATAACTCACATTTTGTCATTGAATGAGAAGAAAACGTGATACTATTACAATATTCCCAAAGAACCAGAAACATATATCGATGCCACGATAACATAGAGATGATTCTTGTTATTGAAAGACCCCGAGCTATTATCAAACCAAGTGAGCTAATCCTGATAGGAAGAAAGATTAAGAGCAGAGATATTACACCAAGTCTGAATCAGATTCCAAACAGTTGAAGCAACGTTACAAGTGAAGAAAATATGATCGTTTGACTCAACATAGATATTACAAATCGGACACATCATAGAGTCAATTTCTAAACCACGCTTAGAAAGGTTTAAACGATGAGGAAGCCTATCTACACGTAACCTCCAAATGAAAATATTCACCTTTCTTGGAATGATGTCGAAGGAAGAGTAACATTATCAATATATTTTCTCGTATTAGATACCGAGAAAATTTCATCATCACCTAGATTCCATATACATGAATCAGGTACATAGGATAAAGTAGTATTACGAACCTCATTTGATAAAATGTACACGTCCAAGGTTACTTGTCGACTCCATTATTTGAGTTTGTTTTTTCTTTTCTTTTTTTCTTTTTTTTTTTTGTAAAAGTAGGTTTATTTTTAGAAATTGGTTAGTCAATCTTGTAATTTTTTGACATTGTAATATATATATATATATATATATATATATATATATATATATATATATATATATATATATATATATATATATATAATATTGGTATATATTTGAAGGTATTTTCAATATCTATTTAATGGTATAACTTGCTAAAAATAATATATAAGTTGTAGTTATATATTGGAATTAATTAATCTAGATATAATATATAATAAGGGTAATAGTTGACTTATTTAATAATGGAAAATATGAATAAAATATGAAATAAAACAAAAGGGTTAAAATTGTAACATTAAGGGTTATAATAAGTGAATATATCTAAACTAGCTTCAAAGCCCGCCCGATTGGGCGGGCATGCTTCGAGATATAGAAGGTAGAACAATGAGAATAACGTTTGAAATCAGATAGTCAATTATTATTGAAATAATGAATAAACGTTTTGTTATACATAAATAATCCGCTAAAAAATTTAAAGACGAAATAAACTTCTCTATATACGACGGGAAACTTAAGTAATAAAACCATAATCAATTACCAAAATTAAAAACAAAAATGATAATAAATATAGATAAATATAAAACTAAGATAATATAGATAATAATAAATATTAAAATGATATTGATATTGATAATATAAAACTATAATATTCATATGGAAACCCAAAATTGAAAAGCCTTATGCCCTTATCTACATCCATTAATCTTCAAAGTGAAGATATCTACAACTCATACTTTCATAAATTGCACATAACAATACATATAAATATTCAAGAGATCAACAATCTAGTACCTTAATAATACTATCGACATTGAAAGCATGAAAGATAGAATCATTAATATAGTAATATGTACTATCATCTTGCGCGCCATTATGCCGCACCTAAGAAAGTTGCCAGTCGCATAATAATTAGATACGGAGAAAAGAAAATTAAAAACTATAACAGTATATAGTTTGATAAGATATCAACATAGATAACATACGATTGCGTAAATTGCATGTATTCTTACTACTTACATTTTCCTGACAAACCTTAGAATGTTCTAATTTATTTAAGAGATCTGAGTAAACAATGTTCTTTGTAGAGTTAGGTGGGTGGCACTGTTGTTTGATAAGTATCTTTACACCATCACCTGAAGTAGCTCTCAACAAAGCCACGTATAACTGGCCTTTACCAAATATTGCATAGGATAATTCATCAGTATGTAAAAGAGTTATAACTGGCTAAAATGAAAATGATGATTGCATAGGATAAATCATCAAGAAAATGCAAATTAAGCATCAATATGTAAAAGACTATAAATATCATCACATGCACTAAGAAATACTATATTACATGAAGTTCATACCGACTGTGTAGGTGAACCCCTTGAGATCAACCACTGAACTTGTAACCTAGAAAGTTAAACACAAAAAATTAACATGAGACAATATCACAACAATTCCTATTAAAAAATTTGAGCCTTTTTTTAATACATAAACCTCCCAAACATTTTATTGAATTTAAACTTATTATTATCTAAATTTTAAAAAGTATATTTTTTTGTCATCATATTTGCAATAATTTATACAAAAGCTATTTTGACCCGTTTGGTTCGTACTTATTTAATTTGCTACCCACCCTCACCCACATAATTCGCCACGTAAGAGGACATGTGTTTGATTTATTTTTGTGTCTGTTACCGAGACAAAAGTAATTGAAATGAAACTCCCATTGCTTCAAAAGCAACTTCAAGTCGCCATTGTCCACAAACAAAACTTCCTCGTATGTATGCAACACGTAAAGTTTTTTTTTTATCAATTTTTATTTGATTGTTATAAAATCCATTACGCGGGTAAGTGTTAGTACTTTTACTTTTTTTTGGTAAAATTTAAAACTCTAATTAGAAACCATTATAGTAATAATACCTGCACCGTTAAGAAACAGAAGCAGCAGGTCCCTTCAAACTCAAATGCAAAGCTTTTATTCTGCATATTCAAACCACATATTGCAATATTACATAAAAAGTAATGAACTCATAAAACCATAAATCGAAAACTGAAATGTAGGATATCATTATTAAAAAAGAAAAAGTTAAAGTACAGTTGTTTTAGTTTCAAGCTTCCCGTGGAGCAATCGCAATCGAATCGAATTCAATGCATTTCGGGTTTCCAGTCGGAGCAATTGCTGCCACAACTTTTACTATGAAGTTATTTCTCGTAATTCATTTATGCTTTGTTTGGTCAACTCTTCTATTTTCGACACAAACAGTGACATCAGCAACATTTTATCTCATTTGCTTGATAGATTGACAACCAATAACAGCAACAAACAATTACTTAGAAATTTCAGAGGTATAATTTTTTTTTGTAAATGATATGGATTTAAAAAAATAATATATACCTGGATTTTAATTTCATTGATGATATTTATATTTAAATCATTCAAGGGCATGTTAGTGGGGCATCTTGGAGAACAACTCTTCTCTTTGACTGAAAGTCAATATCATTGACTTTGTTATCTCTTGGCCTTATTGTAGAGTTAATCTGTTTGGATTCATGTTTGGCTAGATGGTGCAGTGGGGGTAATCCTGCAGATATGCCCAATGCTTTAGCCCATGTCTAGTAATTCTTGCAATGTACCATGTGTTAGATTGACTTGCTTTTGATGATTTCTGCAACTAAAACATCTATAATCAAGTTAGCATTTAGCAATTTCTTGCTTTATAAGCAATTTGTTGAAGAGAATTAAGTGTGACTTAAAGGAAATAATGACTTAAAGGAATTAATCTTGGTAAAAAGCATATCAAGCACCAAAAAATAGTGTTTAGAATTCGGGTCGGGTCGGCCCGGCCGGTTTAACCAGGTTAACCCGAGACCCAGGAAAGAAAGCGTGTTGATACTATCTGGGTTTTTGCTAAGTAAATACCGTTGCGACCTGGCCAGTTTTTGTCAAATCCGGCGACCCAGAAATGACCCAGTTTCCTGGGATGAAATGTGCATTTTTTCTAGTTATCGAGCTTCATTTATGAAATCAAATATGGATTTTTGTGGATTTGTTTGTTTTGTAAATCCATTTGAGTTTGAACTATTTTGCCTTATTTCAACTTAATACACGATGAACATATTAGGTCAGCACTCTTTTGGGATGTGATTTAGAATAGTTTTAGGATGCACTTGATCAATTGATTGTTGTTTGTAGCATCAATTGGCTGGATTATGTGTTTAACTAATTAAGATTTTGAACTCTTATTGATATTGATTGTTTTGATATAATTTTTTTCTATGTTCTTAGTTGACTCGGGTTGACCCGCCAGTTCAACCGAGTGACACTTGACCCGTTCATTGTACCGGGTCGACTAAAAACCCAGGTTTTAAGAGACTACTCAAAAGAGACAAAAAGCCAACTTTTAGTGACTCACATTATATGTTATTGATCAAGCATGTTATTATTTATTTAATTTACCATTTTATAATTTTATTACTACCTGAATACCGAGATGAAGATTATATAGGAATTCAGGATTGATTTTCTCTGACCTGCACAAAGAAGGAACAAACAAAGCAGATAAATAATTTAAATAACAAATGGAAAAATACAAACCTAGGAAAATATTTAAGGGAAAAAAAATCACAAACTTGTTAACAGGGATCAACCCTCGAGAAAAATAGATTGCATAACCATGGTTATCGATTACACATTTCACACGATTTGTATTAAAAGCATCTTTGGGTTTCAAAGATGTGACTGCAGTTCTGAAAACTACGGCATATGGATACCTTGTCATTAAACGCAACCAAAAAAAACTGCATAATCATGCTTCTAAAAGGAAACAAATAAACAATCCAAAATAAGGCAACAATAATATAAGCAAATAAAATTCTTGGAAATCATAAAGAAAACAAAAGTTCAGACCCGTTTACGTGTTTGAAGTCCAAGAGACGCCCACCTTTAAACAAATTTTGTCGATTGATTACACCGAACAAATTTGAAGTTTCAATCCCAGAAACCCCCATTTTCTTCAATCCTTCAACAATTTCGACACCTGAATCTGAGACTTCTCGTCTCATGGTATCTCCGCCGGTCAATTCAACGGTCAGGGCTAATTTGAAGGTGAAGACTATCAAGAAGAAGAAAGATCTCGATTGTGGTTTAATGATGAAGAAATGTTTTTTGACTGCGTGCTTGATTTTGGTAGCAATATTAGGGTTTCCGTTTGTTACTTCTGGGATTATTAAACCTAAATTGTCCTCGAAAATAGTTAGAAACCTAAGTGAGAAATCATCAGGGGTTCATGATTTGAAAGAAAGATTAGGGCTGATGAATCGTGAACTGCAAATTCTTGTTCGCGAAGGATTCAAGTCTCTGTGGCGAGAGATGTGGTCGGAAGGATTTTGGGAGGGAGGAGATTTCAATGCGTTGTGATAGGTGGCTACTGGGACTCTGGGAGTGTTACAAATGACCAATGACAGAATTATACGTGGCATTGTGGACGAATCAGAGAGCTTGAAATTGATAGTTGGCAAAAATAGATCAAATGTAGCCTCATATATAGATTAAGATTACATTCTATAAGTGTTGAAGAGTTTGTGGGACCATTCAAAATCAATCTATTTCTGCACATTCTTCTTAAAATACACCCTACTTTTACCAAAAAAAAAAACAAAAAAAAAACTTAATGTTATTTACCTTTTTAGAATGGTTGCTGGACCATCTAAAATGATATCACCTTTAAACACCCCTTTAGACCCTTTTTGATTATTTAGACAAGTAGGACAAGCCTTTTTAGAATGGTTGCTGCAAAAAGTTATTAGCTTGAAGTTGACATCATTCTTCTCCTTGAAGTAGGAAAAGCATATATGATTGCAAATAGGTGTCTAAACCAAAAAGTATCTTTGAATAAAACATACAAGAAACTTAAGGTTGGTCATTCATCACAAAAACAATAACCTCTAAATAAAAAATTTCTTATCATTCAACGCAGTCTCATTGAAATTGTCGACCAAGGGAAGTTGTATTAATTATTAAACACACAAAAGAAACAGAGTAAAAGTAGACGCAAGTTGGTTTTATTGGTAAAGGCCCTGTGTACGTATTATTGAATCAGGACTTACAAAATGGAATATGTCAGATGAAAAAGAATTAAGTTAATAAGAAAGAATGGTATAATGCATGGAAGTTTTACTCCAAAGCTAGTGCTTTTTATTCGTAAAAGAGTAGGCTATATATAGCCTTTTCAAAATGCCAACAACCACATACGTGGGAACATGGATAAACCCACAAAAGCAACTTACTCTGATTGTCCTTAAACTTCGGTTTCAAGTAAACATACTTTATTCAAATATTAAATGGATCAACCCAAACATATGATATGACCCATAACCCGACCTACCAAGATCAAACCCAACAAATTTTGTAAAAGTAATCATAGGATGTGAAAGAGTGGATTAGTGGAATATGATCATATACAAGGAAAAAGAGTTACTTTGAATTTAGCAAAAATCTTGTGATTATAAGTTTTGGTTTATTTATATGTGAATAGTATTATATACAAATATTTGTGTAAGATAAGATTGTTTAATTCATTTATGATTATTATGAATGATTTTAAAGATAAGTGATTTAAATTTTATCTCGCAATCTCCATTTTTTTAAGCCTAGTTAATTTTCTAATAGAAAAATATTAGAAATCTCATATTTTTATATACATCTTGTATTTATGGCTCATTTTATCTACTCGCATAGAATATTCAGAATCCACAGCACTCCTATTCATAATCTTACATAACTTGGACCCGAATTAGTGCTCTTGTCGTTCAAGGTTGTCACATCACTGTGATATCGTTCCGATTCATCACCATGTTTCTCTACATTTTTTAGAGAATTAAAACTAGGGAAAGATAATTATATTAGTTGTTGTTAGTGATCGATACATATTATACTACATTTTATTATGTTTTATTTTTTTAATAAATATACCAATATAAACATAAATATACTACTACTTTGATAAGTTTTATCATTTTGTAGATCGGACCGTTAAAAGGAGTTAAATTGATAAAAGTTAACCAAAAAAATAAAATTAGATATAAATAGATAGAGCGGAAATTGAAAATATGAAAAGTCATATAACCAAACTAGCTTCAAAGCCCGCCCCGATGGGCGGGCATGCTTCGAAAGATATGTAGGAAAATAACAATCCATAATTATAATGATGAGAAACAAATTTCGATACATGAATGACGAAATAAAACTTCTTTATAAACGACATTTGTTATAGTAACTGAAATTATCTCTACCTATATATAAAAACATAAAACAACACTATAAATAATCCAACATTATAGTAGCTCTACGTGTGTATTAAGATAATGAAATGGATTTTAACACAAATGAATTATGAAAGAAACTTAATACAATCTGACAAATAGTAGTTAACCAGGTCCATTTTTCATGGTTTGCAATTACTTGATGAATAGTTTTGTGAGACATATAAAACGGGCCTTTAAGGGGTCGTTGGATCTTTACAATTCAAATATCATGTTTAATAGCCTGCATTTTCGGGGAAAGTCCGATAAAATTTTAGAAATTAAAAAAAACATAAAAAGTAACTTCAAATCTCATCAAAAAGATATCAAAGGGATGTTTGTTTTAGCTTCTTTACGGGCTTATGAGCTTATTTTGTTCGGCTTATTCACCAGCTTGAGAGCCTATTTTTAATATAATTGAATTATATTAATCACAATTAATTCAAAGGGATTTTAAGAAAGAGGAAATTACAAAGTGTTGGCATGTTGGATGGCCTCAAGCGATTTAAGGGGATCTTTAAAATACCTTCTCATGTCCCTCGCCTACAATCAAACAAAATCAAATCTTTACTACAATTTCAAAACCTAAAACGAAAATTAACCTCAAATGTTGCTGGATCTTTAGTATTGACCGACCATATACGCCAAAAAGTGGATTTTCGCGGCGCGAACATGTAGATCGCGGCGCGAACTGGTCCGACCAGACATTAAATTCGGGATTTCAGCCATAAATGCCATATCCAAACCCTAGTTTTCTCTCTTAGCATGACGCCTTTTGGGTGGAAGTGGTCCATGCCAAGAACAAAACCGTGCGCCGGTGGGCAAAGCGGACAATATTGTGCTACGGGGTTCTGGGATGTTACAAAAGGCAGTAAGTACCTTGACTCCATTTGCAGCCCAGCAAAAATCAAGAAAACAACTCCTTTTCATTACCCATTAACAAAGTAAATATAAAAGCATACAAAGAACAAATCTTGCCTTGGTCTATATGATGTTGTAGCCTTGTTTTGCTTGAAGTTCTTACAGCGGATAGGAGCAGCTACAGCCTCAGTTGCCAAAGGAAATTGGTTACCCTGGAAGTTAGATCTCCTCTGAGCAAGAGCACCCTGGTATCACAAATCTTACTTTTTTTTGGAAACGGCAAATGAAATAACGGAAGCCTACTCGCAATTTTTCAGCGAGCACCCCGAGTTCGAGCTCCGCATAAGCGGGCAAACTCAGCCCCCAAAGGGATTTCCAAGGAAAATTTCCCATATGTGCCCGTGTGAGGTACGAGTTAAATTACGCTAAAACAACATTCATGTCTTGTGTGATTGTGTCAACAAAATATCACCTGTCTAAGGGAGGATCTTGAGTCCATAAAGTGGCGCAACTTCATTGATTTATCTTGAACAAAATTGTTTGAGGATTTTCTATTCTTATTCTTATTCTGCATCAAACCAAATTAGAATCATCAAGAACAGAACAGGACAGACCTAAGCACATTAAAGAGGGAGTCTCTTACTGGAACTCTTTGCTGCTTTGATTTATTGGTACCACTTCCATTCTTGGACATTTTGATTACTGAATACCTCATGCTCAACTCTTACAGTGAATACACATAGAAAACCATAGGAATCAAACAACCTCAAGCCAAATCAAATCAAACCCCTAATTTTTTCAAACATACAATATAAGTTTCACCAGCAAAACGACATCATTTTTAGATAAATTAGCCAAAAACTCATACAGAAAATTTAAACCGCCCCGAATAAATCATGCCTATCAAAGCGAGAAGCGGCATACTATATAATATACATACAAACACATCGAATACAGATTTGAATGAGAAACACAAAAATTAAACGACTGAATACCTAATTTAATGGAGGAACTTGACGTAGCCGTGTGTGACTGAAGATTAGGATTTCGATTTAGAAATTGCAAAGAATTTAGTGTTTGGATTGGTGGTGCTGGAATTATCTTCGTTCTAATCGTCTTTGTAAGTTGCTTGAAGGTCGTCCATGTCTGATTTGGTGGGTTAAAAGGGGGGAAGTGTTAGGGTTTGGATTTCGTGAGGTGAAGAGAGGGGTGATAAATGCTTACAGGTGGCATTGTTGGTCAATGGGAGATGTGGAAATAGACATGTTGGCAAAAGTAATTCAAAATTAGGCCTCATATATAGAGGTTGATAGAAACCATAGTACACACATATTATACGGGTCCCATATAATTAGGGTTATTCATTATTCGGATATAATCGGGTTGTCTAAACGAATAATTTGGTATTGTTTTTTGAATCGATTTGGGCTTGAACCAAATTAGTAGTTTGGTTTTCGGATTGAATTTGGTTTACAAATAAAATCCAGATTGAATTTGGTTTACAAATAAAATCCGGATTGAATTTGGTTTACAAATAAAATCCGGATTGTTCAAAAAAACCAAATAGTTTTATACATACATATGTGTGTGTATTTGGATATCTATGATTTTTTTATTATGTATAACCTCTTTATTTATATCTTTAATCCATTAGTTATTTAACCCAAATATAAGCCCATAACCCAACAATTATAAATATCAATTAACTTAATTGACTCATTTTCAAATTTCACACATAACCCTACCAAATGTTCCTCTCTTCCAGTTCTATACGTGCACCTGCCTCAACAATACCTCATGGCTGCATTTTCATAAATAAATAAAAAATCGAATGCATCAAAGATCAATTAGTTGGGATCATTTTAGCAAGTATGTTGACACAGATGAATCCAATCTAGCAAGATATAAGTATTGTCTAACAATGGAACCACCAATCTTCTTAAACATGTTAAAACATGTCCCAATCGCGCTAAAACATGTTCCAATCACGCTACTCATAAGCAATCTACTAAAACTTGGTGGAAATATCGTTATGAGATTGTACATATTAAACATAATATTATTTTTATTATATACGTTTGTAATTTTGTTCGGATAAAAACAATCCAACCAAATTGTAATTTGGTTCGAATCGGTTTTGTTTTTAAATTAATTTAGATGATTCAGTTTGAACTTTTGAAAACTAAAAACCATTTAATTTTACTTATTTAATTCAGATAAAATCAAAATGTCCAAACAAACAAACAAGAATGAAAGAAAGTTGGCCTACAATTTGTTAGTGGGCCACATATTTTATTTAAGTTGGCATCAAGAAATAAAAAGAGGTCCGTGTATTTTCTTTCAAGGGAAGTCACATTCGGCTGCAAATGTTAATTACATGGCGGCATTGGGCAAAACGAACTGTACACGGCCCACTTTCTGTTTTTAAGAAGGAGCCGACCAAAACATTGAAAAGAACACAGCCCAAAATATACTCCGAATTATAATTGGGATGATTTTCTTTCCATGATATCAGTAATTGGTTTATATCTTTTTCTTATTTCATCAAACATTATAATATTATTTAAACAATTTAGGATATAGTGTATATATTTACGTTGATTTGATTCATTATGATTATTATTTGTCTTCCATAATTACATTCGTATTTATTTTATTAGATTAAATACAAGACAACTTGTAGTGATTGGAGCGATATTACACTGTAGACTTTATAAGAGTTCTGAGCTACTTCTCTTATAACCAATTAGTTTTAAGATAGAACCTCATAAACTTAGAGATTATGTCCACAAGTAATTGGTATTGTTCAAAGGAAACGTGATGCAACTTTGCCAGTGAGCTGTTCCGACAAAATTTACCATTGGAAGGTTGTTGGCATAATGACATTCAAGTTCATTATTTACCCTTATTATACCCAAATGGAGATGTTGTCATATTTAACTTGGATCGTTCCGGTACATGGGACGAAAACAGGATATGACAAATGTGTCCAACGAGTAATTTTGTTAGCCGCGCGTTGCTGCGGATTTTTATTATTTTATCATTTAGATGATGTTTGATTTATATCACTTGTTTTAATTTTCAATTAAAGAAAATTTGTATAAAGGAGAATTCATTTTTGCACCATAATTTTTAATGTATATATCACAGAGTATAAATTTTACATCTAATTGTAAAACCACCTAAAACAATAGTTGTGATGTATATATTAAAATTGTGGTATATATATCATCACTTATTATTAAGTACTTATATTAATAAGGGAATTTCTAAGCAAAATTGTAAAAAGGGAATTTCTAAGCAAAATTTGCGAATTACACTTACTTGAAAATTGCATGTGGCCCACAACCCCACTGGCCCACCAAATTTTGGGGTGGCTTTCAAATAAGTTTTGCAATCCATTTAAAAGTTGCGCTGTGGATGCCTCATTTTTTATTATTATTTATGAACAGTAGTTTAATATTTTTTATTAATGACAAATGTATAGTATATATATATAATGATTCGTTTTTTAAAATGACAAAAAAACCTTAGTTATGGATGACTTTTTGGTGAATTTATTACGAGTACAAAGATCCAAAGTAGAAAATTGCTATCAATGGGTTGTGTGATATTAACTCTTGATTCACACCCTGAAAGACATATTATTCGTAAGACTTTCGGCTTGATATTATCGTCACGCTACACCTTATAATTTTAGAACCTTAGGTAAAATATAGTAACTCTTAGTCTTTAAGTTAAAACTCATTTGCATAAAGTTAATTCTATGGTCTTGATCAACTGCAAGTTTCAAATAAATTCTTTTATCTTGTTCATATCTTTGGAATTTTGTCTTATCGCACTGTATTAGTTTCAAAATCTTCTAAATTGATGGTTACTAAGATATGCGGATACCTATACATCTTCAAATTTTAAATAAATAAAAAAGTCTTTTAGTTTAATGTGTCAAAACATTGTTGAAAGATATTGAAGAGAATGAATATCCAGAACAGAGCGGAGACAATATTAAATCAACACTGCTAAATGTTTAGGTAACGGTCATTGTTTTTCAGAGCTTATTGTGGTTCAAACTTCAAAGTGTTGCAAAATTAGTATTCTCATGAGCAATAGGATTCTTAAATTAGTAGATCAGCAATTTTTATTCTATGGGTCGAATTTACTATAAAGCTCGTGGTTGTTTTATTGGCTTGTAAATAGATTAGAAAATTTGGATATAACTCAATTAGGACCGAAAGCAGAATATGAAGTTATGTCAATTAGGAACAATTACCAAACTGTTATTATAAAGTATACATAAAAGTTAGTATGTTTGAACCATTTAGGATTTTAAATCATTCTCTTCTTTTTATCAAATAGCAAAGAAGTCATGGATATGGACATATGACCTTTATTAGTGTAAAGTTGTAATGTTTTCTTCTTTTTTTCTTTTTTAATTTTGTGTATATTATCTTCAGGTATCAAATGAGTTCAAGATCGTGTTCAATTCTTAGGACTCCCTGATTCTCGAGTAACCGGAATGTGAAGTCGAGAATGCGGATCATTCTGCACAAGTTCCGATAATTGAAAACAATCTTGATTATAAAGTATTGCTAAACACTTTAATTAATTGCAAGAGAATATTCCAAGCTAGAAGAATAACTATTTCTATTATAGAGTGTTGTTACTTTTTGCATTTGAAGCATGACCATCTAAATTGATGTACTTCCTATCAATATGGAACAATATTTCTTTGTCTTTCCGGCTCTTCTAATATCTTGTCGTCAACATTTGATGGTTTCGAGCAAATCATAGTCCCCACCATGTACACTTAATTTGTCTCTATGACACCTTGCGTTAAAATGAAATACGATTATATATTATGGAATAATTTTTTAGCCTACAAAGCAAGTTACTACAAGTGCGGTAATATATTTTAATGATCGGCAAAAAGTTTTTTAAAAATAACATAAAATATTCACTTTTACTCAAATACTTCACTTTTTCATCTGTCTATCCGTGCTAAACCGAAGTTTGCAACTGTCATTTGCCATTGACATTTGTGTGCCAATGGTGTAAGTTATCGAAGGCAGTTGCAGGGCTGTTCCTGGGCATGAGAGACAAGGGCGGCCGCCCAAGGTCCACAAAATTTAGGGGCACACTTTAAAAAATCAGTAAAAATCAGCTCATGTATACATATGTGTAAACTCGTCTGAATCAAGGTAAGCCCAACGAAATATTGAAAATAGTCAGACTACATGATCAAATCCGGACATTTAACTTGAGAATTGGGTGGCACTTTTAATTTTGCGGAAACCTTTTACTTATTTGGAAAACATAAATACTTCAAGAGGCCAATTTTTAAAATTATGCACAGGATTGGTTGGACCAGCCCTTACAGCTGAAGCTAGCCGATGGTAATTGTTGGTAGCACCCTTATAATTCACATATAAAGTGTTACTGGAAAAAGGTTCAGATTCTTCCACTTACTCATTTTATTGGATAGGATTTACTTGAACTTGTTTGTTTGAAAACTTTACTTTATAGCTTGAACGGCACTCAGTGTTTGAACCTTTTCAGAATAATAACAAGTTCCACGTAATTGGAAGCTCCAAATAGTGAGGGCACAGGGCCCCACTATGGAGTATATCCGGCAACAAAACCACGTAATACTAACTATTCGCTTCAAATCAAAGGTCAATTGGAAATTTGTTTACATGTAAATGTTTTTAGGAAAATAACTACTTAAATTTGGCTACATATAACTTTTATCATGCTAATGTACGTATTCTTAGCCATGTGCCTTGATCAGTATACCATTTTTATATCAGAACCTTATAAGGCTTATATAAATCACCACTAGAAAAGAATATCATATATTTAGACTTGTTAAATTACTTTAGTTAGTTGTGTTACTTCTCTTTGATTTCTAGTTTATAAGGCACCTTGCTAGATTTTGGAGTTTGAGATTGAAAGTTAAAAAAAAAAAAAAACTAAGTAAAAAGTAGGAAAGTTTCGTTTTGTCCGTTTTTAATGAACGTAGTTTAAGGAAAATCACTTATCTTTGTATTCATCGCTTTTGTCCAAATCATGTGATCTTGGAGTTATTTCCGCTCCTTTTGTCCATACCTTGGTTCTTAAACGTGAAATACGAGATATTGGGTTTATTAAGGTGGTGATTTGCAGGGGTGTCTTTGAGGAGGTGCAGGAGGTGCAGCTGTACAGGACCCATATTTTATAGGGCCCAATTTTTATATATATCTTATATATATAATATTAAAATTTAAGTCAACTTAATAATTTAATAGAAAAAAAAATTAGAAAGTCTAAATTTTTATAAAAATCTTATATTCAGAGGGCCCTTTTTCGTGCTTTCGCACATGGCCTTCAAAATCTCGGAGACGCCCCTGGTGATTTGCGTAAGGAAATAATTTATTCTTGCAATAAAATTTAAAAGAAATAGACAGTTCTATCTTTAAATTTGACATTTTCATGTTGGAATAAAATTTTGTTTAGGGATTTCCTTGAACAAAATATTGTTGTAATGCTTCAAGTCGTTACACGGCCCTTCACTTGTGGGGGCATATTATGGGTTACTTTGTAATATAATAGGGTTAGGTCCAACTCAGTATCATTAATAAATAAGAAGTGCATTTCACTTTTAATACAATAATATTGGTGCTCTTTTTCGAGAGTTAGGTTTCTTTGTGGTGCCCGTCGTTTTGGTGCGCTGTTTTAGTTTTGGTTTCGGTTTTGGTGGTGCATTGTAATCTCTATTTTTATTAGCTTTTTAATGAACTTTTTGCCATGATTTTTTTTTCATGAAAGACAAAGTGCTACCAGTTTTTTCATATAATCATTTCAAAAATAATACTAAGAGATTTCTATTTTTTTCATTTTAACTTGAAACGTAAATTGTACATATGCATTTTTACTTTTAAGTTTGTACAAAATGCATCAAACCTAACATTAAGCTTTTTACTAATAGCTTTGCTGTCAGACTAAATTTATTGCTTGTTAAGATTAAAAAAGTTGACTTTGAAACAGAAAGACTCGAATGTATCAAAAGGGGTGCCTTCCTGCTGCGACCAACAAGAGAAGAAAGTGGAAAAGATTGGAAAACACATGCATAAACACAAATGGAATTGCAAATAAGGAAGAAAAAAATTATCATATTATATAATTTATTAAAATTATTTATTAGATAAACACAAAGTATAAGCTTTGTAATTTGACCCTGTCAGGATCGAATAACTCGAACAAGTTATTAAATCACAGATCTACTAACAAAGAGAAGTTACAGCGGATTAACACTCTTGTTATTTGATTAAGAACAATGAAAACTGTAATCGAATAAGAACACTAATAAGAACACAGTTATCACAAAAAACTTCAATGTATATTGATTAAATCGAACAATACACACGTACGTTTACAATTCGTAAGGAACTATTTATAATAGTCCTTGAAGCCTAAACTATTAACCTAGTTATTCTAGGAAACGATTACAATTAAATTTATAAAAGATAAACATTCCATAACAAACTATACGAAAAACTAGAACTCGATCTGCACTAAATATAGACATCAGTAGTATTACAGATCGTCAGTAGTAAATACATCATTAGTAGTGTTTTCGTGTTTCTGCCCCATCAGTACTATCTTCCATACTTGTTGATCAGTACTAACTGCAGCATCAGTATTAGAATGTTTATATCCCAACAATCTCCCCCTAAACTTGTTAATTCACCTTTAATTAACTAAGTTTCTTCTCTTCTTCTTCCTTCTTCCTTTTCTCTTCTAACACAGCAACTCTTCTTTGATCACCTTCTAATGTTTTCTGATTTTGTTTCTTCCTTTGTGCAATTATGTATTTGCTGTTTCTTTTCACAAAGTAGTTATATTTTTCTTGAAACAAAGCAAGGTCATGTGGTCGCATAAATGAGCATGTGATAATTTGATACATTGTGATAATTTGATATATTGTTTCTTCTGAGTGAGGATATTCCTTTTCATACAAGTAGAGTTCACATTTCTTACTGGTTCTTTCAAAGAAGTACATATTCACAGTTGGTAACACATTCCAAGCATAAACATTTTCTGTGTTAGTGAATATTTCAGGATAGTTGTCTGGATAGAAAGCAGCATCAATCATTTGAGTTAAGTATCCAACTCCTGAATTTCTCCATGACTTCTTTGCCATTCTTGGTTTACCAATAATTAAAACTTTTATTATGTCACTTCTTGAACAGGACATCACCATTGGTTTCTAAGCAGTAAATTTTTGAGTTGTTTTGTCTTCTCTTATTACTTCTATTACATCATCAACAACTCTCCAATTGATTATTGGATTATCTTCAAGAGGAGCAATAGGAAGATCAAGTACTGGAATAATATGTTCTGTTTGTTTTGATTTCTTCCTGGCCTTTTGTTCTAGTTGAAGAGCTTTTCTCTTTTTGGAAGGAGATTTAGATGATTCACCAGAGAGTGGTGTTCTGGAGAGTACAGTTGTGGGATCAATCTCAACTAAGACATTTTCTTTTTCTTCTTCTGCTTCAGATTCTACTAATTCTCTCTTCTTGGCAGTACAATATTTATCAACTATTGTAATCATTTTCATTCTGCCAAAAGACTTAGCACTATGACCTTTTGATTTTAAGAAGTCAATCATTTTGGTCTTTTGTTCAAATATTTCATCTGGTAGATCAGCTTTTTCTCTTTTACATTCTGCTACTAGATCTTCAAGGCAGTTCAAATATTCTTCTTCTATTTTTCTTTGTTTATTGAACTCTGCCTGTTGATCTTCTACCAGGAATCCTTCAACCTCTTGAATTGCTGCATTTTTGAGTCTTTCTTCTTCAGCCTTTTTCTTATCTTCAAGAGCTTGAGTCTTTGCAACTTTCCTCAGATACCTCATTCTGTTCACCTTCCATTTATCTTGCTTTGCAGGTCTGACACAGTTTATCTTATTAAACATATAGTGACCTAAAGCTCTGGTTGGGTAGTCATCATCAAATTTCTCTTTTCCTCTTCCAACACACCTTGGAGGTGGAATGTAGTTCATATCTTTAACTTCAGGAACAACTATTGATGGAGAAAATGAGTTAATTTTGTTCATTGGAAGTATCTTGGGGTGAGGAGGAAGTGCACATTCATCAACATCATCCCAATCCACATTATCATCAATATCAGGTATGATAAGTGGTTTAAGTTCTGGAGTTGGACGTCTTGGGATGATCACAGCTGGTTCAAGAACTTCTGGTAGTTCTTCTTCATCTTCAGTAGTAACCAAGGTAGTTACTACTGGTGTAGTTTCTGGTTCAAATACCACCAACTGTTGTGATGAGATTACTACTGGTGAGGTTGTTGTTGTAGTTACTACTGCTAGGTCATCAGTAGTAGAAATGATATTTTCTTCTGGAGCATTTACTACTGGTGTTTCTTCTTCTTCAATGGGATCAGTAGTAACAACCTCTTGATCCTTAGCCTCAGTAATATCCATAGGATCAGTAGTTTCTATAACTTCAGTAGTAACCAGAGAGTGTACTTGTTCTGCTGTTGGTGACTGATTTGCAGACACAAATACATCCTCATCCATACTTTTTGTTCCTTTGTACAGGTCTTCACCATAACTTTGACCTGTTTCACCATGAGCTTGTTTTAAGTTCAAGAGGGAGGCTGCTGCTGCTGCAATTGAATGATCAATCATTCCTTGAATTTGATCCTTCTCCCCCTTAGTGATCTCAACTTGTTGAGCCTCACTATCTGCAATCTTTTTCTGTAATTTTCTGATCAAATTGGATTGCCTTTGAAGCTTGTACGCGAACCTCTTATGTCTTCTGTTCAGAGTATTGATGTAATGTTTCAAGTAAGTCATGGTTTTTCCTTGATTATTCAACAGATTCAGACAATTTTGTACAGTGGTTTTAAGGTTTTCCTTCCTATCGGTCAATTGGGTTGGTTTAATACTGCCCTCAGCCCCTTTGGGTGGATCATTGGGCTCATTTGGTATATTGGGTTTTAGGTTTTTCATCCTATCCGTCAATTCAAGTTGTTTCTTTCTACCCTTATCACTTCTTGGTGATAAAATGGGTTGTTTAGACACTCTCTTCTTCCTAGAAGAAGCAGTAGTATCCCCCCTTGTGGTTTCTTGGCACCGGGGTCCTCTTAGTGCTGCCTCAAAGGATGAGTCATCACTTAGAGTTGCCGAGGTCTGGGTCCTAATGATGTTCTCACTAGTCTGTGCACCCACCTATGGGGCATCAGTAGTGAGAGACCTTTAAGGAAGTTTTCTTCCTTTTATAGATTTTAGAAATTTGTTTGGCAATTGGTTGGTCTTCCTCAGAGTGAAGAGTAGCACTCTGTGGATTAATTTCATGTACCTGGGACACATTCAGGACATCTGTTGGTGTAGGTAATTGAGTGGACTGAGTGGGTTGTGTTTGGGCTGTATTTAGTGATGGAGTTGGTTGGGGTTCAATGGGTTGACTTGAACCTTCTCCAAGTGGTGGTTAATCATAGATCATGTTTGAGAATAGTGGAGTCTCTTTTCCAGAAAATTTAAATTGTTTTCTCATATTAGAGTACACCTTTTTGTTTAATTCAGGTGTAACAAAAATATTTTTAGGAGAGGAAAGATTTTGAATTTCACAGTTAAGAATATGAGTAAGGAATCTTGGGTACATTAAAAATTTTGAAGAAGATAAATTTGCAAGCATTCCTTCAAAAATCATGTTTGAAAAATTAAATACTTGGCATGTGCACAAACAAACAACAGCAGATGCTATTGATTTGTTAAACTCATTCCATGTACTCTTTTTAGGAGAGATACAGTGTTGAATAGTATGAACAAGAAATTTCCATTGAGGTGAGAGAAGACCCTTTTGAAAAGTAACAATGTCTAGTCTTCCCTCATACCCCATCTTTTGAAATTTTTTAACAAGATCTTCCTTAAGCAAAGAAAACATACCTGATTCATCATTTAGTTACAGATGATGTCTGATGGATTGTTCAGTGATGACGATGGTCTTTCCATCTACCACAAATTTGAGTTTTGACATATTTGTATCTTCAATCTGTTCAGCATTTTCCCAAAAGTCAACAGGATGCTGTTGATAGGCTTCAGGGTTGATTGTGAGAGCAAACTTGATGTATGAGTTCTTTAAGAACATGACTATGGGTCGAAAATCTTTTGTGCCATCTGGATTTCTTAAGAATGCACACATATTGTGAAATTCAGAATATTTGAGATCAATTTTTACTTCTAAGGATTTTAGATTAGCCATATGAATCTTTGAAATTGATGTTTGAACTTGTTGATTTCAGAGAGATTTTGATCGATTTTGCTTGTGTGAGTGATTTGCAGATTGAATTTCTTTGTTACTGATGTCGGGTTTTGATTAAGATTTGCAGAGTTTTAGGGTTTATCGTAGGGTTTATCGAATCGAGGTGAGGATAATGCTAAACTAATCACATTCAGCTATTTATATTTTTCGAATTAACCTGCAAAAGGACCGAAATACCCTTCGAATCATAACCCAACGGCTACTTTCATGGGGGTCAGTATGGTAAAATGGTGTATTTTACAGATAACGGTCGATCAGTAGTAACTAAGTATCAGTAGTAGAAACGTCAGTAGTAACTGTTGTTTCTATACTTAACCTAATTCTAAGAAAAACCCTATCAGTACTAAGTTGTAAGAGTAATTCATGATCAGTAGTAATGAATAACCAGTAGTAAAACATACTTATAAATATAACTATTGTACAAAAACTTTACATATTATATTAAAAGTGAAATCAATTGATTAAAATCATTCCAATACTGCTAACCAAAAAACTGAATCTTCCTACATCAAATGCTTTTGTAAAAAGATCGGCTAATTGATTATCAGTATGAATTTTCTCTACTTTAATTAATTTCTTTTCATTACAATCCCTTATAAAATGAAATCTTATTTCAATGTGTTTTGTTTTTGAATGTTTTACTGGATTATTCACAATACTAATAGCACTTTGATTATCAATAAAAATAGGAGTTTTAAGAATAGATATACCAAAGTCTAGAAGTTGATTTTGAATCCAGAGAACTTGAGCACAACAAGCAGATGCAGCTACATACTCTGCTTCAGCAGTTGATGTTGAAACATTGGTTTGTTTCTTACACTGCCATGACACCAATCTTGATCCAAAGAATTGACATCCACCAGTAGTAGATTTTCTATCTTGACATTCACCACCATAGTCACTATCAGTGTAGGCTATGAGTTCAAATGGTGAGGCATGTGGATACCAAAGACCAAGAGAAGGTTTTCCCTTTAAATATCTGAATATTCTTTTGACAGCCTGCAAGTGTAGCTCCTTAGGTCTTGCTTGATACCTGGCACATACACAAACACTATACATAATGTCAGGTCTTGATGTAGTTAAATACATTAAAGAGCCTATCATTGATCTGTAAAGATGTTCATCTATATCCTCCCCCTCAACATCAGGATGTAGGTGTTTGTGAGTTTTCATTGGTGTGCTTGCACTTTTGCAGTCTTTCATTGCAAATTTCTCCAATATGTGTCTGACATATTTTGATTGGTTAATCAAGATACCATCAGATCTTTGATTTATTTGGAGTCCAAGAAAGAAGTTCATTGGACCCATTGAGCTTATCTTAAACTTGATCTGCATTAATTCTTCAAACTCTTTGCACAGTTGATCATTTGTTGAACCAAAAATGATATCATCTACATATATTTGGACCAGTAGTATATCATCTTTGACTTTTCTTGTGAACAAGGTTTTGTCAATTGCACCTCTTTTAAAGTTGTTCTTCAGTAAATATGATGATAATGTGTCATACCAAGCTCTTGGTGCCTGATGAAGGCCATATAGAGCTTTGTCTAGCTTGTACACATAGTCATCATGTTCTGGATTTTCAAATCCTGAAGGTTGACACACATACACTTCTTCTTCAATTTTCACATATAGGAAAGCACTTTTTACATCCATTTGATAGACTTTGATTTTCTTGAATGAAACATATGCCAGAAATATTCTGATTGCTTCAATTTTAGCAACAGGTGCATATACTTCATCATAGTCTATACCCTCTTCTTGAGTGTATCCTTGGGCTACAAGTCTTGCTTTGTTTTTTTATCACTTTACCTCTTTCATATTTCTTGTTTTTGAAGATTCATCTTGTTCCAATGGGTCTTTTTCCTTTTGGTAGAGGTACAAGAGTCCATACAGCTTGTAACTTGAATTGAAGAAGTTCTTCCTGCATTGCTATGATCCAGTTTGAGTCTTTCATTGCTTGTTGAATTTTCTTAGGTTCCTCCTGTGACAGAAAACATTCATACATATATTCATTAGATATTAAACTGATGTTACAAACATTTGAATTTAATGATGAATTTAATTTGCTTCTTGTCTGCATGTTTGAATTGACATCACTTAGGACTAGGTCCAAAGGATGATTCTTTTCAGTTCTGGTGCCTGGAACTTTGTCAACAATTACTTGACTATCAAGGTTTGACTCATTTGATTCAGGGATTTGTGCATCTGTCCATGTGTCTACTTGATTGTTTGGACTTTCTGGAGAGTCTTCATTGCTACTGGTATCAGTAGTAACATTTTCTACATTGACTTCAGGTGGTTCATTGTTGTTACTGACACCATTATTGTTAGGTTCATCATCATGACTTTGAGGTTCTGAGTTACTACTGGGATCAGTAGTATCTTGAGAACTGGAGTTGATACTGGTGTCAAGAATGCTAGGGTTATCAGAGTTACTACTGTCCTCAGTATCAACTATGGGATCAGTATTAACTAAGATATATTTCATTATGTCTTGACTACCATTGAATGTTGAAGATCCTCCTTGTTGGTTTTGATTGTTTGAATTTCCTGCACTGTAATCCTACCACCTCTTGGATTTTCACCAAAGGCAACATATCCACCTTCAAAAGACTTGCAATCTCTAAGAATTTGAAGATTTCCAGTCATGTGCCTAGAGCATCCACTATCAATATGCCATGTTCTTCCTTCTTCAGGGATCTGAATGCTCTGCACATAAAGTGAATGGATTAGTTAATTTTGGGAACCCAAGCTTGTTTTGTCTTGGGTTCATCCTTTGAAGAGTAAGATTTTCTAAATGGATGAGCTTTGTATGCAGTTTTGGTCCTTATTTGTTAGTTAGTACTGGTGTTCTGTTTTACTACTGACCTAGGTATATACCCGTAGTTTTTGGATTTTGAATATTTTACTACTGATGGACCAGTAGTATTTGGGTAATGTGAATTTTTAGCATAGTCAGTAGTGTTTTTGTAATTGTACCAGACAACATTGTATTTAGGGTTTTTATCAGTAGTAAACCTGGAATAGTTCCTACTGATGTTTGAAAACTTTGAGTACCTTGGAAATTGATGTTGTTTTCCATTATCTTTAAAATAATTACTTCTGTTAGGGCTTCCATGTCTGATATTTTGCACGAATCTTTGTGCAGTTCTCCCAAATTTAGGAACTTCAACATGTTTGATTTCTTTAGCTTCTTTAGTTTGTGTTAACTTTAATTCTTTTGATTTTTCTTTGTTCTCTTTAAATTCTTTAAATTCTTTGCAATTGATTGGATTGAAGTAACAGTCTTTGGCTATGTGATTAACTTTGTTGCAAATTAAACATTTTAACTTGGTTGACTTAGCACCTTCAGGCTTTCTTTGTTCTTTTAACTGATTTAAGTTTCTTTGATTTCCCCTTCTTAAAATTATTGGTATATTTTCTGAATTATATTTAGGGGATTCAGTTTGACTTTGTGTGGTATGGAAACTTGTATTAGTTGACTCAGTTGTTTGATCATCATCAGATGAATCATTATTGGTTTCAGTTTGATTTTCTATTTTTAATTCATTTAATGTTCTTTCTGTGCTTGATTTAAGATGAGGTATAAAATTAGTTGGAGGTGGAACTGCATGATATCCCACTCCATGCACAACGTTTTGAATGGTTTGATTACTGGTTAGTTCATCAATGATCTTAGAACTTCTTTCAAATTTTTTAATAGTTAGTTTATTTTGTTCTAATTCCATTTGACATTCTTCTAATTTAATTAAAGTTTCTTTTAACTTTAACTCAACATATTCTTTATCATAAGTTGTTTGTAATAATTCATCTTTTATCTTTTTATCTGTTATTTGATAAATTTTGATTTGATTTTCAAGATCAGCTATACAACCATTATATTCAATTCTTCTATTTCTATTTAAGATCATCTCATCAAGAGTTTCTTTATTAAGTTTTTCTAATTCTTTGTAAGCTTTAATGCATTCAGGAGTGCAAGATTTAGAATGTACCTCAGTAGTAGAATCCGTAAAAGCCATAAGAGCTTGGTTCTGGGCATGTTCCTCTGCTTGAAAGCTCAAGTCATACCCTTGACCCTCTTGAGATACTAAAGCAGTTGAGTTTGAGGTGTTGTTTTTGTTGTAATTCGATCTTTGATCTTTGCTAGGACATTCTCTGGCAAAGTGACCAAGATTACTGCAGTTGTAGCATTTGACTTTGGTTTTGTCAAATCCAGCACGATCACCTTTGTTGTAAGTCAGATTTTGTCTGCAAGTTCTTTTGAGGAACCTTTTTGTTCTTAAACTCAGCATTGTCATCTGCCACTTGACGCCCATCTCTTCCAGATCATCAGGATTAAGTTGTTCCAAATCTTCACTAATCAATGCAGTGTGCACATGACTAGTGAAAAAGGATTCTCTTGTTACATCTTCAATTCCTGCATTCTTTGTAGCCTCTTGACATGTTCCTGTACTAGACACAAAAGCAGCATTGTTTGAAGGTAAATTGGGAGTTTTATTACTTACCTCAGATTCAAACACTCTTAGTTCATTGTATAGTTCATCCAGCTCTTTCTCTTCCAGTGCATCTCCTTGTCTATATATGACAGTGTGAAGGAATTATGTGCACAGTTGGTCAACCTATGATGATACATCCATGCCTACGAAACACTTAAGGGTCACACCGGTGAGTGCATGTAATACGAACAAGTTATGCAACGATACTACGAAGAGGAATGATTCATAATAGTCATTATGAATCAGTTAAGTATTAAGTTAAGTTTAACTTATTACTAGATTAGTTTAACTAACTAATTAATACAAGTAGTTGTACATTTACTAGTTAAGTAAATTTACAATGTGTTAATTATAGATTATCCATGATATGATTTAAAGCTATTAAATCATATAGTAATTGGATAATATTATTGTATAAATTATATAAAGGTTATTATATAATTAACTATTAAAAGTATAAATACAAGTGTATAATTTCGTGTATATGGGTACCGAAATTATAGTGTATTAATACTAGACATTTGATAGTTAAGTGTAATGATAATAAACTAGTTAAAACTATAAGGGATGGAAGTGTAAAAAGGAAGTTTAATTAAGAAGTTAATCTTAATTAAACTAGAAGGGTTTTAACTGTAACATCTTCTATTATAAATAGAAGGCTTATGCTAAACCCTAGATGTTGGTTCCTTACACCTTAATCACGAAATCCCTTGCCCCTCTCCTCCACACGATCGGCCGAACCTCAAACACAAGAACACAAGCTTGTTTTCTTCGTGTTCTTTGTTCGTTCTTCGTCTTCTTCGAGTTTCGAAGATCAAGGATCGTTGCAAGTGATCAACTAGAAGATCGTTCGTCGTGTTCATCATCAGTGGACTTATCTTAACCATTAACCTAAGGGTTCTTAAGCATTAACCTATTTCATGGAACACATCTTCTTCTTCTCCTCTTGTTCGAAGTCGAACCAAGAACCCTAGGGTTCTTGGTAGTAGTCGACGAACACACACAAGTATGTGTGTGTGTTCGAGTTCTTCGTACAAGGTTTCTTTCTTGTTAACCTAATCTAGTTTTCCAACATCCCAATCCTTTAGGATTTAAGGATTAGGTTTAATCCCAGTTCCGCATTTAGGGATTAAATCAGCTAGTTAGTTTAAACCGGTCAAGAACAAGTTCATGTTCTTGGTCAGCAAGGTTCGAACTCGTGTACTAGGTGGTCGACCCAAGTGGTTGATCAGTCGCATGGTGCGTAGTAAATCCCTACACCGTGTACATAGACCATTCTTCACCAAGAGATCTAAGGAACTTCCTGTTGACATCATCATTGTCTGGTTGAACACCAACTTGATTGAGTTCACCAATAAGTTTGTTGAATCTATCAAAGACTTGTGACAATGATTCATTCTTCTGGCCTTTGAAGTTTTCAAAGTCTTGATTCAAAACAGACTTCATGTTCCTTTTAGTACTTTTGGTGCGAACAAACCTCTTCTCCAATGCCTACCACAGCTTCTTAGCATCATCATATTCAACAAAGAGATGTTGATAATCATTGGGAATAGCAAGCAAAAGAGTGCTTAAGGCTTTGAGTTCGATTCCTCTGTCCTTCTTTTCTTTTTCACACTTGAGTTTGTCAACTTCAGTTGAAGAGCTAGCTATTTGAGTCTGAATAGTTTTGTTACCTTCAACAACAACTTCCCACATGGAATAATCAGTAATAAGCATGTATTGCTTGATTCTGTTTTTCCACATCCCAAAGTTGTTGGGAGTGAGAATGGGAATTTTGTTTGCCTGTGTGCTTTCATTGTTATCAGACATGATTAACAATTATGAATTCGAAAGTATGAAACTTTTTGATGTTCTTAATTCGTAGATCTAGAACCTTAATGCTCTGATACCACTTGTCAGGATCGAATAACTCGAACAAGTTATTGAATCACATATCTACTAACAAAAAGAAGTTACAACGGATTAACACTCTTGTTATTTGATTAAGAACAATGAAAACTGTAATCGAATAAGAACAATAATAAAAACACAGTTATCACAAAAAGTTTCAATGTATATTGATTAAATCGAACAATACACACGTACGTTTACAATTCGTAAGCAACTATTTATAATAGTCCTTGAAGCCTAAACTATTAACCTAGTTATTCTTAGGAAACGATTACAATTAAATTTATAAAAGATAAACATTCCATAACAAACTTTACGAAAAAGTAGAACTCGATCTGCACCAAATATAGACATCAGTAGTATTTCAGATCGTCAGTAGTAAATACATCATCAGTAGTGTTTTCGTGTTTCTGCCCCATCAGTATTATCTTCCATACTTGTTGATCAGTACTAACTGCAGCATCAGTATTAGAATGTTTATATCCCAACAGACCCCTAAGAAAATGAAAGAATTTGAAACACGTCTTTTAAACCCGAGACATATGATTAGCCTGGTACTGGACATGTACCACGGAGCATCTGCCCAGGACACATTAATTTTATGGTTTAATTTTGAAAATATTAGCACGCGTACATACATGTGTAAGTCCACGTGAAACAATGTAAGACCAATTAAATATTGAGAAAGAGGCGCAATAAAGGGATCAAAGAAAAAATTGAACATATAACTTAAGTATTGAAACGATACTTTTAATTTGCCTGAAGAATATATTATATTTATTTGAGAAAAAAGATTACTCCATGTGACTTTTTTTAATAATATAGGCAGGATCCAAAAAGTTGATTGAACCGACATACAACCTCCGTATCAAAATAAGTGATATACTTTGATAAACGCGTTTTTGAGGCAAAAGATTAAAATGTAGTTTAAGATATATTAATGTGGATAATTAGTGGAGAATGAGTCTCACTTCTTTTGAATAAAGTGATATTAATGATGTTTAAAAGTAAAAATAAGGGTAAAAAGGTAATTTCAGTTTATTAAAGTAGATAGTTAGTGAGAAAGAGTCCCACTTTTTTACCAAATAAAGTAAATTTTAGAAGTGTATCATTTATTTTGTTTCACCCCTAAATAGAAAGTGTATCATTTATTTTGATATGGAGGTAGTATATATGTACATTTTTTCATGTGAACATATAATCGACCGTAGATGCATCAGTCAAGTAGGATTAATTGTAGGAAATTAAGGAGAGGTGGTCATAACATGTTCGATGCCTAAGTTATTACCTACTCATAGACATTAAAAAAGAACTTCCATTTACCTCAACCATATGATGGACTCAACGGTCAAGATCATCTCTCAGTATTCCCCTTTTCCTTCATATAAGTACCATATAGCTCCACTCCTACAAACCAAAAAAAGTCACAAGTGCAAGAGAAGAAATGGGTGGAAACAAGCCTCAAAAGAAGTCCTACTTTTCGTTCTTCGCCATCTTCAGGTTCAAGAAGACTCGAAGAGGAAGAGAGGAGACTTGGGATGACTCGATGAGGGCTTACAAAGTGTATCCAAGTGATCAAGATCGAGCAGGACGATGGGCAGATCCTCGTATTGACAGAAAAGCGTCGGCTTATATCGACGATAGGACCAACAAATGGAACACTCTTGAGGTATCAAGCTCGTGACTCATGGTTTAGAACAAACCAACATTCGTTGTGTAATATCCTACCTACTAATTTAATTGCAAATATTAAATAAATTGTACCTGTTGTTAATATTTTTCAGTATGTATATATACCACGAATCCTATATATCTATCTCTTTTCGTTTATGCATTGTATTCAGTTTTTCTAGTATAGTACACAAATCCAAGAGTTATGCTGTTATACAAATATGTTTCATTGATAAATCATAGTTAAATTATATACTCTTGTGTTCAACAGGTATATAATATTGGCGCAGTTAAGCCCACAATGAGTGATAACCCTTACATAAATCATATACTCTTATGATAAACCACCGTAAAAGTTCGTAGTTTCTTCGGGATCAAGATATGGTGATTAGGATCGAGTTATATTTCATTGCATGCATTTCACCAAATTAAAGACTTAGACAACTTCAAAGTCGTTTTTTTAGAGGCTAGCAAACCATACATGTTTTCTATGCATACGTACATGATAATTCATTAGGGGTTATACATACATAAGTGAACTCAGACAGTAGAAATATACTACGAACTTGACAATATATATACAAAATATAGACAAAAATGAACTAAGACTTAGCAAGGCAGGGGATCTACGGTCCCGCAATCCCAGTTTATTTTACTCATCTTCGATTAGCTATATATCCACTCAAAGCTCCTCAATTGAACGTCTTGAAACACTATGTTCTTCCCATTAATAAATTTATCCTTAGATGTATAGTACAAGATTCAAGCAATTAATATGAGATTATTTATATAATCTTTTTTTAGGAATAGTTTTTGCATATATAGTCCTTTAACCCAACATTCATTAAATATTTTAACACAAACGACTACATGTTAGGAATATTTTTATTAATATTCATTAAAGATTTGATATGTCAAAACTATAAACTACAAGGACCTAAGTCGGTAATATGAAGTTCAAGATTTGAATAAGATTTAGGAGATAATGATAATTGTAAAAGATATAGTATATCTTGTTTGAATTTAAAAGATTTAGTATTATCTTTTCCTTGTAAGTCTTAGTTTTCTAGTATATAAAGAAACCTAATGACATAGAATTAGATGTTCTTGGAACCCACGTTTTAACGTGTTTGTGTGTAAAACCTAAGCCTCAAGATCGTTTGATCCTGTTTAACGAAGAACCGTTCTATGTATTTATATATAGAATTGAGGCTTTTAATGATTAAAACTTGTTTAGCTATACATATATGTTCAACTAATTCCGCAATTTTGTTATGTGTATATGCTTATTCCAGATCAAGAACTAACTATTCTTGAGCCTAAAGATCTACGTTTATGAAGAGTTATTCAGAACTCAGCAATTGGTATCAGAGCGCAGTGGCTCAGATCTGGAATGAAACAAGGATGGTTATAGCTGTGTGGAATATGTCTTCAAAATAATTATTCCTTTATGGCTTGTTACGTACAACAAACTATTTCATCGATTTGCAATCAAAAGGAATAACAAGCCACATAATTAACAAATTAAGAACAACCTACAAAATACTACGAAATACTCAACTTGTTAATTCCTTTATGGTTCAAAGAAGATTACGACGAAATCAAAGAAGATTACAACCTACAAAATCAACAAATCGACGAAGATGATGTTGATATGATCGATGATGAAGAAGACGATTCGATGTCATCCGCTGCCAGCGAAGTGACGATCGCCGTCGCCGGTGTTCCAAACGTTACCACCACTTCCGTTGTACGATCAGATGCAATTATGGAAATTAAAAAGCCGTTAGACGATTCTCGACGGTTGTTTCAGCTTGATTTAGAAGTATTATGTTGCCGTTATCGCCTATGAAAGAACGAGCTATGGCTAGGTTTAACGATCAAGTTGGATCAACAGATGCGGCTGCCGGTGAACCGCCGATTCTTCTTTCACGTAGATTTTCACAGAATCAAGAGTGGATGAAATTGAAGAAGGCATGGAAATTGAATAAAAAGGTTAGAGGTTTTGTTTTAATGGAGATGTGAAAGAAGACGAGTGGTATCAGTAGTAATGGTTTTCAAAAGATCACTTCCCACGTTTACTACTGATCTTGTTTCAACTTGTTACTGCTCCTAACACCAATACACTACTGATCAGTATATGAGATTACTACTGATCCATGTTTGATTTTACTACTGATCCTTTTAAATTACTACTGGTCCGATTCGAAAATACTACTGATCAGTAGTAAATGAAGTAAAAACACTACTGATCAGTAATAGACTGAATTTACTACTGCTGCGTTGACTGATCAAGTATTAATCAGTACTGACCGAAAAAAAAATTTAAATTTTTTTACTGATTTCTTTTTGACTGATACATCATACTTTGGAAAGCATGTCACACACCATGTTCATTCCATACCACGGTTTATTGATCGTATCTGATAATAATGTGAAACGGATCACATTATTCACACACACAGGTTGAAGGCATGATGAAGATAAAGGAAAGTTTTATTTGTTACATATTTGATCTTTATCAATTGATTACAGAAGATAATTGATTATATTTTATTTGAAGATGAAGTGGAAAGTCTTACTACTTAAGATGTTATGTATTGTTGTAACTGCAATTCAACCGAATCTTAACGAAAAGATCTGTTGAAGACTAAGATAAGCAAGTCCCTCATACAAGATATGAAGTTGCTGATTACTATATTTAGACGGAATGTGATGCTTAGTTTGAGTTTCTACTTCAACTTCAAATAGAAGATAGTTGGTTTTCAATGTAATTAATATAGTCTTGAAGAACACAAGAATGATAGCACACTTTTAGGGGAAGAAAAAGTGTTGATCATTCAAGGGGAAGTTCAAGTTTCTCGGATTTATTTGATTATGTCAAAAAGGGGAAGAGACTTGAAGATTCCTAGCTAATTCTACAAGTTTTGTCAAATCAAATAGGGGAAGATTGTTAGGAATATTTTTATTAATATTCATTAAAGATTTGATATGTCAAAACTATAAACTACAAGGACCTAAGTCGGTAATATGAAGTTCAAGATTTGAATAAGATTTAGGAGATAATGATAATTGTAAAAGATATAGTATATCTTGTTTGAATTTAAAAGATTTAGTATTATCTTTTCCTTGTAAGTCTTAGGTTTTCTAGTATATAAAGAAACCTAATGACATAGAATTAGATGTTCTTGGAACCCACGTTTTAACGTGTTTGTGTGTAAAACCTAAGCCTCAAGATCGTTTGATCCTGTTTAACGAAGAACCGTTCTATGTATTTATATATAGAATTGAGGCTTTTAATGATTAAAACTTGTTTAGCTATACATATATGTTCAACTAATTCCGCAATTTTGTTATGTGTATATGCTTATTCCAGATCAAGAACTAACTATTCTTGAGCCTAAAGATCTACGTTTATGAAGAGTTATTCAGAACTCAGCAATAAGAACTCCCTCAATTCAAGTTACAAGCTGTTTGGACACTTGTACCTCTTCCCAAAGGAAAAAGAGCCATTGGAACAAGATGGATCTTCAGAAACAAGAAAGATGAAAGAGGTATTGTGATCAAAAACAAAGCCAGACTTGTAGCACAAGGATACACTCAAGAAGAAGGAATAGACTATGATGAAGTATATGCTCCTGTTGCTAGAATTGAAGCCATAAGAATATTTCTAGCATATGCTTCATTCAAAAAGTTCAAAGTCTATCAAATGGATGTGAAGAGTGCATTCCTATATGGGAAGATTGAAGAAGAGGTCTATGTTTGCCAACCTCCAGGTTTTGAAGATCCAAAACATGGTGATTATGTGTTCAAATTGGATAAAGCTCTGTATGGCCTACATCAGGCACCAAGAGCATGGTATGACACATTATCATCATACCTATTGAAGAACAACTTTAAAAGAGGAGCCATTGATAAAACTTTGTTTACAAAGAAAGTCAAAGATGATATACTACTGGTACAAATCTATGTAGATGATATCATCTTTGGTTCAACCAATGATTTGTTATGCAAAGAATTTGAAGAACTGATGTAGATTAAATTCAAGATGAGCTCTATGGGTCCAATGAACTTCTTCCTTGGACTCCAAGTCAATCAAAGAACAGATGGTATTTTGATAAATCAATCAAAATATGTCAAAGACATCTTGGAAAAGTTTGATTTGAAAGACAGTAAAAGTGCTAGTACACCAATGGAAACACACAAACACCTACATCCTGATGTTGAGGGGGAGGATGTAGATGAACACTTATATAGATCAATGATAGGTTCTTTGATGTACTTAACTGCATCAAGACCTGACATTATGTATAGTGTTTGTGTGTGTGCAAGATATCAAGCAAGACCCAAAGAACTACACTTGCAAGCTGTTAAAAGAATATTCAGATACTTAAAAGGCAAACCATCACTAGGTCTATGGTATCCACATGATTCACCATTTGAACTCATAGCCTACACAGATAGTGACTATGGAGGTGAATGTCAAGATAGAAAGTCCACTACTGGTGGATGTCAATTCTTTGGATCAAGACTCGTGTCATGGCAATGTAAGAAACAAACAAATGTATCGACATCAACTGCTGAAGCAGAATATGTAGCTGCATCTGCTTGTTGTGCTCAAGTACTCTGGATTCAAAACCAGCTTCTAGACTTTGGTATCTCTATCCTTAAAACTCCTATTTTTATTGATAATCAAAGTGCTATTAGTATTGTGAACAATCCAGTAAAACACTCTAAAACCAAACACATTGAAATAAGATTTCACTTTATAAGAGACTGTAATGAAAAGAAATTAATCAAAGTTGTTAAAATTCATACTGATGATCAATTAGCAGATCTTTTTACAAAAGCATTTGATGTAGGAAGATTCAACTTCTTGGTTAGCAGTATTGGAATGATTTTGATAAATTAAAATCTCACTTAAAATCATGTGTAAAGTTATTGTTGTAAAATATTATTTATTTACTTAAGTGTTTTACTACTGGTCGGTCAGTACTACTGGTGTGTAGGTATGTGCACAAAATACTACTGGTAGCTCATTACTACTGGTGTGTATTAGGTTTACATAAATACTACTGGTATGTCAGTACTACTGGTATTCACATATACTACTGGTCTTGTGTGTTGGTGGTTACTACTGATATCTATAGTTACTACTGATGTCAAAATCCTTAGTCACTACTGATGTTAGTAGATACTACTGACATTTTACTACTGATATCTTATTTACTACTGGTCTTTCAGAAACACAATTACCAAACTAACCCCCATGAAAATAACCGTTATGTTATGATTCAAAGGGCATTTTAGTAGTTTTGCAGGTTAAATCGAAAGATATAAAAGGCGGCAGTCGATTAGTCTAGCATTATCTTCACATCGATTTCCTAAAATCTTCTCGATAAACCCTAGCTTACGATCAAAAACCCTTCATCAAAAACAAAATTCATTCCTGTTCTTCACAAAATTCAACAAAAATGGCAACTCTAAAGGCTTTGAATGTTCAAACCGATCTTAAATATTCAGAATTTCACAACATGTGTGCCTTCCTAAAGAATCCCGACGGCACAAAAGACTTTCGACCGATCGTCAAGTTCTTGAGAAATTCCTATATACAGTTTGCCTTAACTGTAAAACCAACATCATATCAACAGCACTTGGTGGATTTCTGGACCAATGCTGAGCAAACGGAAGGAACAACCGTATCAATGATTAAATCACAAGTAGATGGAAAGCATATCACAGTAACAGAACAATCAATCAGACACCATCTACAACTTCACGATGATTCAGGTATGTCTACTCTTCCTAAGGAATACATTGCTGAAATTTTACAAAAAATGGGTTATGAGGGAAGACTCAATATAGTAACATTTCAAAAGGGTCTTCTCTCCCCACAATGGAAATTCTTAGTACATACTATTCAGCATCGTATTTCTCCAAAAAGAAGTACTTGGAATGAGTTTAATAAGGCAATAGCATCTGCTGTTGTCTGTTTATCCACAGACCAAGTATTTAATTTTTCTCAAATGATTTTTGAAGGTATGTTGGGAAATCTTAGTTCTTCTAAATTTTTAATGTATCCCAGATTTCTACAACATATCATAAATTGTGAATTACAAAACTTGTCAACTCCCAAAAACATTTTCATAATTCCAGAGTTGAACAAGAAAGTTTTCTCAAATATGAGAAAACAATTTAAATTTTCGGGTAAGGAAACCCCTTTTTTCCTAACATGATCAATGATCAACCACATATTGGAGAGGGTTCAACCATTGCTACAACCCAAGTTGAACCTCAACCCACTCCATCACCCCCAAATACAGCCCAAACACCACCCCAACTAGCCACTCAATCACCAGCCCAAACAGAAGTCCTGCAGTGTCCCAGGAACTTGATATGAATCTGCAGAGTGCTACTCTTCACTCTGTGGAAGACCTACCAGATAAAACCAAAAATATTTCCACACTTTACAAAAGAAAGAAATCTTTAAAGGACACCAGGGGACACATTGAGTCAAACCCCAGGCTCCAAGAGTTGTCCTCCAAGGAGGAGAGAGGACATGAGGCGAGGGCTTTCACTACTGATGCCCCAAAGGTGGGTGCACAGGACAGTGAAAACATCATTAGGACCCAGACCTCGGCAACTTTGAGTGATGACTCATTTGAGGAGTTACTCAAAGGACCCCGGTGCCAAGAAACCACAAGGGGGGGCATCTCTGCTTCTTCTAGGAAGAAGAGGATGTCTAAAAGACCCAATGAATCACCAAGAAGTGATGAGGGCAGATCTTTTGAATTGATGGATAGGATGGAAAACCTCAAAGCCAATGTACCTGTTAGTGAGCCCGATGATCTTGCTAGATGGAGTGAGGGCAGTATTAAAATCAACCAATTGACGGAAAAAGTGGATTCTCTTGAATCCACAGTACAAAATTGTCTTGAATATCTAACAAATCAAGGAAAAACGATGGCTGCAATGAAAAGGCATGTCAATGCCATCAACAAAAGGATGAGATTCTATGAGCACAGGCTTCATCAACAAACTAAAATCATCAGGAAATTGAAGAAGAAAATTGATGATAGTGAGGCTCCACCAGTTGAGCTCACTAAGGGGGAGAAGGACAACATACAAACTATGATTGATGAATCAATTGCAGCAGCAGCATCTTCTCTCCTAAATTTAAAAGAAACAGAAGTTGATGAAGGCCCAGAAATGATGGTTACTGAAGATGAGCCTGTTACTACTGCTACAATGGAAGAACAAGTTGAAACAGAAATACCAGTAGTAACTCTTACTACTGATATAATAGCAGTAGTAAATGAAGAAAAGGCAGCAAACACTACTGATGCCCTATCAGTAGTAATCTCTGAAGACATACCAGTAGTAACTACCTTGGTTACTACTGATGACATTATTGAGCTGCCACCACTACTAGAGCCTACAGTGATACTTCCACCATCTCCAAAAAGAAAAACAACAACAACACAAATGGTGGTAAAAGATATTGATGATGATATCAACTGGTTAGAAGTTGATGAATGCTCCATGCCTCCACATCCTAAAATACTTCCTATGTCACAAATACAATACTATGGTCCAAAATTTGCTATTGAATCTGAACCAAATATGAAGAAAGATAACTACATAGGAAAGGGAAAGGAAGTTGCTGATGAAGACCAATCTAATAGAGCACAAGGTCATGAAATGGTCAATAAAATCAACTATGCCAAATCAGCCAAACAGGATAGGTGGAAAGTTAAAAGAGCAAGATATTTAAAGAAGGTTGAAGTCTCTCTAGCAAATGAAAACAAAAGATTAGCAGAAAGGGCTAGAATATTGAGACAACCATTCACAGAAATTAAATTGGCAGATATAGCAGATATATCAAAACTGCCACAATTTCAACAGAAAGTCAAAACCAAACAAGTTGCTGAAACAAGAAAAGAACTACAAAGAAGAGAACTAGAAAAAATAAGGCAACTTGAATATGAAACACTGGAACTTCTTGAAGCACAAGTACAAGAATGCAAAGAGCAGAAGGCTGATATGCCAGAACAGTTTGCAGAGAAAAAGAAAGAAATGATCACATTCTTGAAATCAAGAGGTTATAACACAAAGGCATTTGGAAGAATGAAGCTGATCAATTTAATTGAAAAGTACTGTGTGGAGAAGAAGAAGAAGAACCTTGCTGAACAAGACAGTATTGAGAAATACACCACAAAACTTGAACAGATAAACTTCAAAGAAATGAAGGAAAGAAAGACAAAAACTGGAGAATCATCTGGTGTATCATCTCAAACTTCAAAGAAAAGGAAGAAAGTTACTTCTGAACTTGAACAACAAAAGAAGAAATTACAAATGGTTCAAGTTTATGATCTTCCAATTGCTCCCCTACAAAATAATTCAATCATCAACTGGAGATATATAGATGATATGATTGAAATTGTCAGAGAAGATAAAGTCACTCAAAGATTCAGAGCTTGGAAACCTTTGGTCATGTCTCTAACCAGAAGTGACATTATCAAGATGTTGATCATTGGTAAACCAAGAATGACTAAGAAGATCTGGAAGAATTCAGCTGCAGGTTATCTTACTGAAATGATTGATGCTGCTTTCTATCCAGAAAATTATTCAGAGAAGTTTACAAATTCAGAAAATGTACAAGCCTGGAATGTACTACCAACTGTCAACATGTACTTCTTTGAATATACAAGTAAGAAATGTGACTTATTCCTTTATGAGAAAGAGTATCCTCACTCTGAGAAAACTCTTTATCAACTTTGGTGCATGAACTTTATTAAACCTCATGATGCTGTGATGCTGCAAAATAAGCTGAATGAATTTGTGAAAAAGATCAGCAAATATATTATTGCACAAAGGAATAAACAAAACCAACAGACATTAGAAGGTGATAAAAGAAGAAAGAAACTGTTGGAAGAAAAGGAAAAAGAAAAGAAGGAGTAAAAAGAAACTTAATTGATTAAAAGATAATCAATAAGTTTAGGGGGAGATTGTTAGAGCAAAACACAGATCAACTTGATACTGATGCTGCAGTTAGTACTGATAATACTTAGTACTGATGGGGCAGAACATATTACTACTGATGAGTTGATACTGGTGATACTATAACTTAGTTACTACTGATCATGCAAAGACTGAAGACACTACTGATCTTAGTAGTTACTACTGACGATGGTTTCTGGACTTACTACTGATCACCAAGTTTACTATTGATGTTACATATTTACTACTGGTGATGAGTTTTACTACTGATACGCGTTTTTGAAGAATATCAAGTCCGAGATCTTCGCAGAGATAGTTATAGAATGTAATTAAATGTATATCTTTTATAATTCGAATGTAAATCAAGTCTTAGAATAACTAGGGTAAATAGTTTAGCTTCAAGGACTATTATAAATAGTTCCTTACGAATTGTAAACGTACGTGTGTATTGTTAACTCAATAATATACATTGAAGCTTTTTGTGAAACTGTGTTCTTAATACTTTCGCATATTATTTACAGTTCATTGTTCTTAATTACATTGATATAGTGTTGATCCGCTGCAACTTCTATATTCAATTAGATCTAAGGTGTTAATTAACTTTTCTATAGTTAATCGATCCTGACACTACAAGTGTAAATTTAAATTACTTTATTGGTATAATTTTTTAGTAAAAAACTTTAACAAATTAAGCGTTAGGCAAAATGACAATATGAGCAAAATGTTCCCAAAAAATGTCTATCACGTTTTTTAAAGTAAATGAATATACATGAATTTTAAGATAAACCTCAAGTACCATCTTTATAATTTACTCTAATTAGATTGATCAACATGGTAATTTAAGCCTTAATGAAAATGGGGTTAACGTAAGCCTTTTGTACCCGATTCTTACAAAACTACATGAAGATCCCTTACCTTCTATTTGAAGTAAAAAATCATCTAGTCCAACGACGTGTGAACTAAATATATGTGGAGTTACATTTTTAGGATGTACATGTAAACTTGTGAATTTACAATAGTGGATGCCAATAGTTTTAAAACTCATACTTCTCTCTGTTTGAAAATAAGTGATAGATTTTGAAAATTTTATTTGATAAAATAGTGTGGTCCACGCTCACTAACTATTTCATTTAATTAATATTATAAAATAACTTATTTATTTTTTTTCACTTTTAAACATCATTAAACTACTTTTTTTAAACATCATTAAACTACTTTAATTAAAATGTGTGACACACATCCACCACTTATAAGTTACGTTGTCAAATCGTGTTATCGTTTCGTGTTCTTGGGTAACATGACACGACACGAATTTATTCAACACGAAAACAACACTACACGAAGTCGTGTTTTATTTTGCTAACACGAACACGATTATAAAACGATAAACACGACAACACGAGATGTATAACAAATATATCAAATTTCTTATTTAGCACATGCTAAAAACACGACATACACGATAAAAATATAACATAAATTTCTAAATGTTCCCAAAATCATAACTATCGTGTCAATTTCATGTTAATCAAACACAAACACGACTTCGTGTTTGTTTTACACGACACGAACACAAATTCAAATTTCGATTTCGTCCCAATTTCGTTTCGTTTCGTGTATTGTTGTTGTGTCGTTCCAAATTTTGACAACCCTACTTAATTATAACTATCTAATTTAATATAATTTAACATTCATTATAGTCTTTTGAAATGGAGGAAGTGTTTATTTTAACATTTGTTATAATTCAAAATGTACGATTTATTTTGAAACGGAAGAAGTGTATGATTTCATGGGTTTATTTATAAGAAAGCTTATGTAACCTGTAGTGGAATGGGAAATAGATTAATCATAATTATATAGATTTCATAACACGCCACAATTAAAGTTCGTGTAACATGCAGTGGAATGGTCATCATGATGCGCCTTACATTTTTTAGAACATCACTTTTGTACGTTATACCAAACCACAATTTTCCTCGATGTTCAATTCAAGGGAATATTATAACACTTTTGAATCTCTACTCCGTAGACTAGCTTAGCTAGCTTTGTAGTACCCAAATGTTAGCCGAAAAGAGAAGATTCCCTTGTTAAAATAATTTTATTTCCATGCGCACTAATGTTTGCATCTTTGAAAGCTAAATGACAAACCACAATGACTGATTAATAACCAAAGACATCGAGACAAGATGAAAAAGAACAAGATCCACACTTTTACGGTCGAAATAAAATTTGGTGACTGGTTAACGGTGATTGATATAACAATTTCAACGGTATGTTCCGTAAACAAACCAAAATATCTAAAACGCTTGTTAAGATTTGTGGATGGCCGATCCTTGTTGTTGGGTCATATGTGTTGTAACTAACAGCTTAGGGGTTATAGTGTAATTAGTCTAAAATAAGTCTAGGTATAAAAACTTTGGTCAAAGGCTAATTAGAACCGAAACTTTGCCATAATTGTAATTTTAATATCCGAAGCAAAGTGTGTTCTTCAAGTTTCTCTCAAATCTCTACATCTCAATCTTCCAATTCTCAAACTTGTTATTGCTTAATCATCAATTAATTATTTTTTTACAATCCACACTTGCTTAATACCCTTAAGTTTCTATTTATAAGGACCGGTTAAACAAATCCTTATTTGAGTAAAACTCAAATAAGATCAAGCTCGTCTATTAAATAATCTTAGCTCGTTTAGATTAACTAGTTAATAACTCATTAACTTAATTTAGTCCGATAAACCTAATACACTTTAATTAAACCCGATTCGTTTATTCTTGTGTTCAATTACGCCTTAAGGGCCAAGTAGAACTTTAATTGATGTTGCCCAGTCAACCGGTTTATTTGATGACGCTGGACACTATTTTTCAAAGGTTGTAGTAAAATGTGGGTAAAATTCGACACACCAATTTCACTCTAATCGAATTTATACGACTAGAACGAAATACAAACGATATAATTAATATTAGTTATATTGTGTAATAAGATTATCCTTATAATATGTAATCAACCACACAACAGAATATATATAATGCAATAAATATAAAGAGACACTGAGATTTGCAATCTTACAGTGTTTACAAAGCTTGAATAAGAACACTTTGCGGAATGAATAAATGGTGAAAGAATTAATTAGGTTAAAACCGTATTAGTATTTACTATTTAGTAAATCTCCGTTCGTGAAGCCGCCGTATGCGTAAAGAATAGAAAGCAGTAATTCGTAATTGAAATTGACAAATTGTGAATAAGAATTGCAAGTCCACGTGAGGTGTTACATAAGGAATTAATTGACTTTCACTGATCGGCGAAAATGGTCCTTGTAGTATATTACCTTTTAATTTTGGAGTCATTCTTCAGGGCTGGATTCGTAAAGCAAGTACAACATGTACTAATGTTTGCCTTTTTAGAATGGTTGCGTTGAAATGTGACCATCTAATATGATATCTCTATTAATGGTTCAAACCCTTTGGACCCTTAAATTAGATCGCTTTTGAATTCTATGTACAAATATTCTCACAGATGAGCTGTGTTCTACATTTATTGGGATTTAGCCCTTTCCTTCCATCCTTCCAAAACTCTCCTACAACTTTCTGTTTTACATAACCACTAAGAGGTTGGATTAGTCTCTTAAAAGGTGAAATTCTTGGAAAATTGCAGTTTCAATCACTAGGACAAAAAAACCCCTTGTGGCCACGAAGGTTCACCCTCGCTGACTACGTACTACACGCAAAACGGGTGGTGGCCCTGAGATTAGTTAGCTTGTAAAACGAATCGGAACACAAGTTAAAAATAATTGTTTTAAACTTTCTTATTTAATTTGACAACTTAAAGCTTTCCTTAAGACTGAAGACTATGTGGAAGTCGGACCAATTTTTTAACACTTCCTTTTACTTGCTTTTGATGGTTGTGTAAAAAGTCATTTTTTTTAAACAGCTTTCAATAAAACTAGCAAAAAGCTAGGAGAACAACAAAACAAAGTTAATTATTACAAGGCAAAATAAGCCATTCAAGCCAACTAACTTTAAATTTAGACCTACGATTACAAACCCATAAATACGCGACCTCTTTAATAGAATCAACAATCATATTCCTTCGGATATCTTCATTATTAAAAACAATAGCATTTCTATAACGCCAAAGAATCCACACCACCGTAAACGCCACCGCCTCAATTATCAACTTTGATTTGGCACTCATCGACCCGTTATCAATGCTAAAAAGGAATTCATCTAAATCTTCCACATTGGTATCAATAATTTGTAACCACCTTCCAATAGCCTCCAAACACCTTTTGTGACTTCACATTTCCAAAAAATGTGATCCGCATCTTCAATACCCTCCCCACACATCACGCAATTAAGGTTCTCAAAAGGAATTCCTCTACACGACAGATTAACTTTAGAAGATATCCTATTCAGGTTAATTTTCCAATAAAGAATATTCACTTTACGAGGGACAAGGGGGTTCCATCTCGTATGCAAAACGGAAGACGGAAGCATAAGGTTGTCAATCCATCGCCTAGTGGTGTTAACCTCAAACAGCCCATCATCGCCAATGGCCCAAACCCACACATCCGGTTCGAGCGAAAGAGTTTTACCGTCTAACCGTCGAGTCAAAACATCAATTTGTGCTTGTTCCCTTCCCCCCCTTACTGCCCGACGCCACACCCACGACACCGAACCCTGCACCATTCTATCCGCGACCATGCAATTTTCATCAACGTCAATCCTGAAAATTCTAGGATATTCCACGCATAAAGGAATTGGGCCGGCCCACGGGTCCTTCCAAAAACTAGTATTTCTGCCATTACCAACTTGTTTTTTCAAATGAGAAAGAAGGTCCACCCCTTTATCCTTATACTTTCTGATCATTTTAATCAATTGGGCCCACGGAGAGGAGCCCAAACCCCGACCGTTTCCCACCTCCAATCTTCCATTTTGACCATAAATCTTTTTAATAACTTTAATCCACAAACTATCATCATTCGTTACAAACCTCCAAACCCACTTTAACATGAGAGCAATATTGAACGCGTTTAAGCTACCATATCGAGACCTCCGTTTTGAAACGAGGCCAATACCGCCTCCCACTTAACCCAATGGATCTTCTTTTTGTCTTCGGAACCACCCCAAAAGAACGTGGCCCTCAATTTTTCAAGAGTTTGATCCACAATCTTTGGCATAATAAATAAAGACATATAATAAATGCCCGTTCCACCCAAAACTGACTTTAATAACACCGATCGCCCCCCTATAGAAAGTGTATTAATTTTCCACTTTGACAACTTCTTCTTGAATTTTTCCGTTAACACGTGCCAACTTTTCTTTCTAGACATGCAATCTCCCACCGGTAATCCGAGGTAAATAAAAGGGATTTTACCTCTACACACCCCAAGTTTATCTGCCATATCACTTATCTCTACATCCGGTACACACACGCCATAAAGGTTCGACTTATGCAGATTTATTTTTAACCCCGACGCCATATGGAAGTAATGTAAAATAATTAACAGTATCTCCATATTATTGAGTGACCATTCTCTCATAAAAATAACATCATCAGCATAAATCAAGTGAGAAATACTAACCGGGGCCGATTCATCAGTTAAAGTAACCCCTTTAAACATGTGATGCGTAATCGCTTCTTCCATAGCCACATGAAGACCTTCCATGGCGATAATAAAAAGAAACGGCGATAAAGGGTCACCTTGTCTTAAACCTCTTCCAAGTTTAAATTCTTTTGAAGCATTTCCGTTCAAAATAACCGACGCCCTAGACGAATGAAGAATTGCAGTTATCCAACGCCGCCACTTATCCGGGAATTTCATAAATTCCATCATTCTATCCAAATACTCCCAACTTATCGAATCATAAGCTTTCTCGAAATCAATTTTTAAAACCATGGCTCGTTTCTTCTTTTTTTTGTACCAAGCGATAAGTTCAGTAACGATCATTGGACCATCCAATATTTGGCGGCCCTTGATAAACGTCGATTGCTCATTACTAACAACAGAATCCACCACCGCCGCCAACCGCAATGCTAAAATTTTAGCAATGATTTTATATTGCACACCAATAAGACTAATCGGCCGATAATCATTGATAGAAAGAGGATTAATAACTTTGGGAATGAGGGTAATAAACGATGAGTTACACCCAGTCGGCATAAAACCTGTATCAAAAAACTCAAAAACAAAGTTAAAAATATCACTTTTAATCAAATCCCAAAATTTCTTTATGAAAGCAAAAGAAAAACCGTCCGGCCCGGGGGCCTTATCGTTGCCACAGCTCCACACGGCCCGTTTTAATTCATCCATGTTGATCGGCGCTACGAGTAAGTGCGAGTCTTCGTCAGATAAACTTTTGAATTTATCGCTTCGTCTTGCCACTTTAATCACCGAGACACTTTTAAACTTTTCAGCATAGTACTTAAAAAAAACCTCTTTAACCGTAATAGGAGAATTAATCCAAACACCATTTTCTTTCACTCCTCTAATCGTAGCATGACGTCTTTTGCTATTGATGATACCATGGAAGTACTTCGAGTTCTCATCACCTTCGATGCTCCATTTAACTTTGGCCTTTTGAGCAAAATCGCTCCATTCTTTAGCTTCCAGTTTGTACAATTCAACCTTGGCAGCCTGTCGCTCAACAAGCTCATCATCAGTAGCCGAATGTATATCCATATTTTTTTCAATATCCGACACCAAATTCGCCAATTGTTTTCTTCTAACCACCGAAACCGAGCTTTTTTCTTTCCACCACTCTTTGCATTTAGACTTCAAAACTATCAACTTATCTTTGAAGATAATAAACTTGCTCGTGTTCTGAACAAGCCCTTGGTCAACCCATGCGTTTTTTACTACTTCTTCAAATGACTCATCATCCATCCACGAGTTAAAGAACCTGAAAACCCGAGGCCCATAATCTACCGATTGTTGAGATAGAACAATAGGTCTATGATCCGAAATTATATCACTTTTTACACTCGCCACTAGATCCGTACACGATGCAAACACCCCTTCATTAACAAAGAAACGGTCCAGTTTGCTCATTTTTCTACCATTTGAACTAATTCTAGTAAAAGCGGAGCCACCCATGGGAACTTCAACTAAGCTATTAGAATCGATAAAATCGTTAAAATCAACGATTTCCCGCGCATCTTTTTCACACCCCCATCTTTCACCTTCCTCCCTAACCGCATTAAAATCACCAAACAAAAAAACATTACCCTCATTAGAAGATAGATAATCTGATATCATCTCCCATAATCTCCGTTTATCCACATTACTTTGAGGAGCGTAGACATTCCCCATAATACAACAAAGGTTATTGTACTTCCATTCACCATGAACAAATAACACATTTTGAAAGCTAACAATACGAGAACACGAAAACATAGACGGATCCCACACAGACATAATACCACCAGATGCACCTATGGCACTACTCAAAGCAAACTCAAACGACATATTACCCCAAATTTGTTTAATCATAAAATGATCCACCTTTGACACTCTCGTTTCTTGAATACCAAGAAACGAAACCTTATACATATTTCCAATAGCACCAATACGTTTCCGTTTAACCACATCTCCTATTCCACAAGTATTAATGGGCATAACATTCATTAAAAACTTGTACCATCTCCCATACTGCTAATCAAACATTCGAGCGAGGTTTTGCACCCCTCCATGTCATGGCCAATAGCAAGACCAATATCAATATACCTACTTAGATCATCAACTAAAGAAACCGTCTTTTTGTTCTTAGACATATGACCCGAAGGAGCACACGAGTGCTCCGAGAAACATGACTCGTTTGCACCATCATTCTTATTTGGCTTCTCCGATTCCAGCTGGTGTTCGAAACCCGGAGGTTTTGACAGTGACACCTCCGCCGAACTCAAAACATTGTCATTATCTACTATCACCTTTTCCACCTCAAAACTATTCTGCTTACCCCCCCCCCCCCCCCCCCCGCTTTTTCAGTCGAGATCTTAGCCACCGAAGGTTTGTTCCTATCATCTTCAACCTCAATAACTGGTATCTCGGACTTACCATCCTCATTAACTTTAGGAATCTGATCATCATAGCATTGACCATGAGCCTCGTCACGATCCTCAAAAGAACCATCACGTGAATCATCTTGCGATGACATTTCATCAACATCATCTCCATTACTTTCAGTTTCCGCTCCTCTAATAATGGGTTTCCACAACGCGATCTCGTACAACCAAACATTAAAAATGGTATTATCAAACATAACTTCCAGTTCTTCATTTACCTTCACACCAATTTTAGTTTTTATACAAACTTTCCCCGTCCCGCCTTCTCCATCTTCCCCGTCCACAAACATAACCTCCCCCCATCCTGAAACCAATTTTTTAATCGCATTTACGGTACCGGCCAACAATGGTAACCCGTCAATACGAACCCATACGACCTTGTCATCCACAACGAATTTTTCATCAACCGATTTTAACTGAGTAAAGTAGAATTGCATGTCTTGATGCTGCTTGAAACAATCACATGCCTTCCGATTATCAAACTCCAACCAAATCCAAGATCCGCCCAAATAGTGAACATCAACATCCGAAAAACCTTCTCTAGCACAAACCACCTTAATATTTTCAATCAAGGTCAATTCTCTAACCTTACCAATCAAAACGGTACCTTTATCCACCACCGACATAGCATCCTTTTTCTCTAGTTTAATCATCTTCTTCTTCTTGATCACTACCGTTTCTTTCTCACTTTGGCCCTCCGATCTCCCCACAGAAATAGTACCCTTCCCCGAAGCTTTAAGAATATCAGAATATTTCATCCGATCATCCACCCCTATCGTAGCATGCGGCATGGTCTTTGCCACTTCCGCATCCCGCGATGCCACTCGATTAACAGGGGTTGAATCTGTCCTAACTTTGCGATCAAATCGAGACACAGAGGCAAATAAATGGTAAGAACCATACCATGCAGAGTTAAGACGTTCTAGAAGTGTTTCCACACAACCAACCCTAATGAATCGAACAAAACCGAACCTTCTACCAATTTTTGACAACTTCTTCGGGATAAAAGCGTCGACAACAGTTCCAAATACCTGCATTGCCTTCCAAAGATCTCTTTCATCCCACGCCTTAGGGATATTCGTAACGTAAAACGATTTAGCAATCCTTTTCAACTCCAATTCCTGGTTCCGGAAGGCGATATTGCGAATCCCAGAATTGTATGACTGCCGCCAATGAGAAGCATCTCTTGACATCGAAACCCAACCCAGACCCACCCCTCCCCACCGCCGGGAAAGAGCCGGAAAAAGAGAAAACGGCAAAACCCTAGGAGGCGGCAAAAGTCGCCAAAACCCTAGCAGAGCGTTTACTCTATGAAGGTCCTTAGCAACTAGCTCTTTACGCTTTTGTAAAAAGTCATTAGCTTGAACTTCACTTTATTCTTGCTTCATGAAGTAGGATAAGTATTAAGTATGCTTGTAGAAACTAACAAATATTTACGGGGCATTCTTTAATACATAAACGTGATATTTCTACAATTAGTGAAAAATAGACGTGTAATAATCGTATGGGCTACCTAACTACCACAAATGAAAAGTGTAATCGCAATATTTTCAGGCTTTCAGCACCACAAATGAAAAGTGTAATCCCAATATTTTTAGGCTTTCAGCTATACCATATGCTAGATTTCAAACCATCGGGCCATCACTCTGTAAAGCGGAATAAATTACATTAAATTCTTGAAAGGTTTCATATTCAAACCCAATTTTCAACTTTTACACTATAAAGTATAAATTACTCCATCCATCCCAAAATTATTATCCATGAACAAGAATCGCAAAGTTTAATGCAACGAATAAAATTATATCTTTGCCAACTAACTATTTTTAGGTAAAATTTTCAACTTTGACATTAATTTTTGTACATATCAAAAAAGAAATATGGAAAATAAAATTTGTACGAAGATAGTACATTAAGGACATATTTGAGAAAGCTTATTAAGAAGCTTATTAGCTTAATAAACCTAAATAAAATTGAAAATTCAAGTTTATTAAGCTAATAAGCTAAAAAACACTCTTAATAAAATTTCTCATACATGCCCTAAATGTCTCCAACCCCACACTAACCTAACACAATATATAGTGTTCGTGTAACTACACTATTCACCAACATTGATAAATAATTTTAAGATTTCACTAAAATATTAGGAATATATCAAGAATATTTTTTTAATATTAATTATACTATAATATGAGGGAGACTTTTAGTGTTCATAAACATTACTTTTTACATTATAGTTATAAGTTTCAGTGTATAAGATATCGTTAAGGGTTTGAGATGAGTATAACAAATACTAACTCATAATGTTTAAGTTTAAACTCATTAAATCAATTCTACGGTGTAGATCAAGTATCGATCGATTAAGATTCTGTTTTTCCTTGGATCCACACTCATCCACTCCCTCCTCAATAAAGCCAGTAGCTTCCGTCTATAAAATCTACAGAGAGCTTGACTTCTAAAACCCAAAAGACTCACTTGTGCTACCATAATCAACTACAAATCAAGAGAGACCCTTATTGTTCTATCGTTTTCACAAAATTATTTCAAGAAAATGGGGGGACACAAATCTCAGAAGAAATCTTCTTTTTCTTTCTTTGGCATCTTCAGAAAGAAGAGCCAAAGAGGATATGAAACTTGGGATGACTCGATGAAGGCTTACAAAGTGTATCCGAGTGATCAAGACAGAGCTGGACGTTGGGCTGATCCTCGTATTGATACCAAAGCTGCTATTTTCATTAGCAGTGTTACAAATCACTGGAATCACGTCGATGCATCAGGTTGATGCATGATCAATCATAACTTCATACAACCCGATTTAAGATTCTATTCGTGAATTCATTATCATGTAATATGTATGTTACTATATTTCTAGCTAGCTCTTCAATTGCAAGTTTCAAATAAATTCTTTTATCTTGTTCATATCTTTCGAATTTTGTCGAATATTCATGTAAAAATTTGGGTTTGCATAAATAACTATTTGGGTTGAAACCGACACGAAGGGTTGAGGTAAAATATATTTGGGTCAGTCTTGGGTCGAATCTACTGAACCGTTTATTAAATGGGTTAGGTTCGGGTCAATGATAATTTAAATGAGTCGACTCGTCAACCTGTTTAATTATTAGAATATATTTAAAAATATATACATATATTTATACTTAATTTAAGTTTACTAATTAACTCGTTACTAATAGTTAGATAAAAACTAAATAGGCTACTTGCGTATTTGAAGTTTTGATATTTTCTTATGAATTTGTGGAATAATAACAAACATTTTGACTTGTTTGACCCATTTAACCGGCTAACCTGTTTAACCCGTTTAATTAAATGAGTTATATGGGTCAGGTTCGGGTTGAAGGTAAACAAGTTAGGATTGAGATGTCTGACCCGTTTATATAAACGGGTCAGTTTCAGGTTGAACATTTCTGACCCGCCAACCCACGAACCCGAACTCGTCAATCCGAACCCGACCTGAATTGTCACCCCTACTGCTACATGGTTACTCCCACAAAGCTAACTAAAGTGTAATAAGAATTCGACTTCGATCTCCTGATAATTTTCAACACCCACTTAATGGTTTATGATATTGGGGAGTTAAAAAATCCTTGTAAATTACTCCCTTAAAATGTACAATATTTTGTCAGTCTCTTTAAATTCAAGCAAGTGCATACGCAAGTCATGCCAAAAGTCACTTAATGGCTTTTAAGTTTTAAGCCCGTTAATACCACACCGCCCTTTGTGCCAAAGTCATGCCAAAAGTCATTCTTTAAGCCTATGACGTGGGTTGAACATAAATTATAACAGGTTTGAAGAATTTTTTGTGAGTTTTAAATGGATTTTATGTGAATTTTAAATGATTGAAAATAATAAAGTGAATATCAAGAGAGAAAAATTTTAACATCGATTTTACAGACACCATTCACCATAACTATCTTATGCTCTAATTGCGTGTAACATTTGTTAGGAGCAATCCCATTTATTGGAGAAATCTTTCAAATATCTCGGACTTTGCAAGATTATATTCTTGTGACAATCGTGAATACTTTTTTATTTATTTTTATCTTATATAATATATTTGGGATATTTCTAAATTAGCAGGGCTTAATTTTCATTCAACACATCTGTTATTTCGGAGTAAATTTGTGTTTATAAAAAATATGGACGATGAGTTTGTGACATTTATGTTGTTAACACAATGCCCTAATTAATTAAGTTACTAGACCAGTTCAGTTTTGGACTATAATTATATTTTATTAATCTCCTCAACTTTGAAAAGTTGAAAATATCACCACCACTATCACAACCACCACTACCTACCATCCGCAATCACCACCACCACCATCTATCATCTCTACCGCAACCACCCACCAAATGATAGTTGAAATTATAGTTAAAGGGTACCTATCGTCACATTACATGTGTACCTGCTAGATGTGTACCCTGCTAGTGTAAAAAAAATAATTGTTTTAGAAAAAGTACTTTGAATGGTCTGCCTAATACCAAACCCAATTTCTTTTGATTGTGTTATTCACTTGAGCAAGCAAGCAATTTCAGCGAATATAGAAGACCATAGTAGAATTTGACTTTGAATAGGGATGTGATGTTCAAACTGAGGAGAATATATGGCCACTTCGCTGATACTAAAGGGTAACAAGCACGTTGTCCCGGTAACTTCATCTATTATAAATTACTGCAAATAATAATGATCGATCTAGATGACCAACATATAGATAACAAACTGAGTCTTCAAGTAAATACTTAACTTGTTTTCTCAATTTGAAAGGTTTAGAAAGAAAAAAACGTCTAGAATAGTATAATACTTCATATGATATAGGGAAAAATGTATTTTGAGGTAAAATACGATGTTTGTTTTCTCAATTTGGCATTCTTTTTTTAAATTTCAAAATTATACTATATTAAACTAGTAAAATATTCAAGGTAGTCATTAATTTTTGTATAGTCTTAAAGGACAAATATTAATTATTGATCAAAACGATCTAATAGTCAAGATTAATCACATATTTTTTTATATAAAGGAGTATTTTGGTCATTTGGCACTTACAAATATAATTTGATTATAACGTGTGGTACTTAATCACATGTGATTGTAAATTTAATCATATGTAATGTTTTATTGCAATCACAGGTGATTCTATATACAATCACATGTGATTCAGTATACAATCACATGTGATTCAGTATACAATCACATGTGATTATCACATTATGTGTTATTAATGAAAAATAAATATTAAAAAATAAATAAATAAATAAATAAAATAATTCTAAAACAGAGAATAAAAATAAATTTAATTTTTTTGTAAAAATGACCAAAATACCCCTCCATGTATAAAATATGTAATTAACTTTAATCATTACTTATAATTAGTCAATTATTGAGATTTATCTTTTAGGACTACATAATAATTAGAAACTACCTTGAATACATCTCAATTAAACTATTGAATTAAGTTAAGATTTAACAAGAAAAAGAAAATCAGAAACCGAAATAATTATGTATTTTTAATTTAAAAGACCGAAATGATAAGAACCCAATAAATTACTCGGAATTAAGTGGCAAATACAATGGTCTCCAAAATAACCCTACAATGCTTTTAGTAGTCAAGAATCAAAGGCGAGGCTGTGATAGCATGTTCTATATTACATGCCTAAGTTTTTAAAAACTACTCAATTACATTAAATTTGAAATCATTTGAGTGCACCATGCAATCAATTCTACGGTCAAGATCAAATATTAATTAAGATTCTAATCATGTGCCTCGGATCAACTCCCACCCCAATAAAGGTAACATCCCTCTATAAAATCTGTTAAGAGCTTGACTCCTAGAATTCAAGTCACTCTTATTTGTTCTATCGGAAACTACCGTTGTCTCATACACGAACGAAATGGGAGAACACAAATCTCAAAGGAAGTCTTCGTTTTCGATGTTCGGCATTTTCAAACACAAGAAGACCCAAAGAGGAGAACGAGATGACACTTGGGATGACTCGATGAAGGCCTACAAAGTGTACCCGAGTGATCAAGACCGAGCTGGATATTGGGCTGATCCTCGAATTGACAGCAAAGCTTCGGCTTACATTGACACCATCATAAACAAATGGAACCATGTTGAGGTTTCATAGGCTCGTGAATTCAAAGTTGTAAAGAACCGATAAAATAAGGAACCTATTTGTACATTCAGTATGTAATTAATATGTATGTTACTCGGTAGCTAGGCAGTGTTTCAATGACAAATATCTAATAAATTGTTTTATATTGTTCGATCACACATTTGTTACTCTTTGTCTTTTAGATTGGTATTCTAGTTTTTTTAATTATTATACCCCACAACGTCTTAATTTGCTAATTATGCTTTCTTCAAATGGGATAGTTTGGTAATTTAATGGAGTGGAAACACGTAAACCCATTAAAGAGGAGGTTGTGCAACTATCTCATAAAAAATGGGCTAAGATTGCTCCCATCGGGAGCGTCGGTTGCAAGCTGACAGATTCTTCAATTCACCCCAACCGATGGCATCCATCGATTTGGGGCGTCGGTTTGATTTTGTGTTGTAGCGACGAGTGGAGATGAGTTTGGGGTGCGCCCCAAGGTAATTTAATAGGATATTTGATATTTTGTGTATATGTATTATAATGGTGGATCCCACATAACTGAAGAGAATTAATATTGATGACATGAGTATATCAATTGAAATGTGCGTAGCGCTGATTTGGCAAAAACTATAATGTCAGTTTGCGTTAAATATGAGACTTGTCTAATATGGTAATTATACTTCATTGGAATGGTTATTTTGGTGTTTATACTTTTTTGAATTGAATTGGTTTATCAATTTAGTGATAACGAATCTCATCCATAAAAATGCCACATAAAAATTACCCAATTTTACGTACCCATTTCAAGAAATTATAATTACCAACTGAGTATATTATTAAGTACTAGAGGTACCCGCGTAATGCGGTGACGGGTACCCGTAGCTAAATTGTCCGGCTGAAAAAAAAATTTGTTGACTGGGTGTTTTAAGTTTATGCGTTATGTTGGATGTTTTTTTGGAATAAAGCAAAGTATCAAGTAGATCAATTGGTCAACACACAGTCCGTACTCGCAAAAGCTCTTGGGGTCGAATCCCCTAAGCAATATTTTTTATTTTGTGGTGTTTAAGATGTTTCCCATAGTAAAAAATCAAGATTAAATTTAAGATTAAGACATTCTAAACTTAGAAGGCTTAAAAGGAGTAAGATAATTATCAAACCAGGAAAGTACGTAAGTCTCTGTTTAGTGGCATTAGCCGTATGTTTTATTATTTATCACTATGCAATGCACAAGTGCGAGAAGTCGAGAACTCGGAACATATATGTTATTTTGAACAACTCCGAATCAATTTAGCAATCTTGGGTAATACTTTTGGATCTCTTAGTATCGCTCTATTGAAGCGTGACCATCTAATTTGATGTTCCTATGAATATGGAACAATTCTTGGTCATTCCTCTTTTATTATGCTGTCGTGAACATTTGATGGTTTCTAGCAAATCATAGTCCCCACCCTCTCCCACATTCTTCAAATATATGGTGCTACACCTTCTACTTTTACCGACACATAATAGAATCCTAAGTTAGTGTTCAAACTCAAGCTTTAGAGTGTAATATAATAATGTATTATGGAAATATATTCAAGGTTACAAAGCAAGTCACTCTAAGGAAGAAAATGTATTTCCTATGACAAATAAAACTTATACATCAATATAATTGTATCAAAAGTCTAGGAGCTTTGTTATATTAGTAATATACTTAGTTTCCTAAGTGAAGTCTTGTAAAACATTGATCACATCAATTTAATTATAAGCATTTCTCTCTTTAAAAAGCTAATTTATATCTTTGAGCATTTGTAAAACTTCGATTCTCATTCGAGAACACCAATCACGGTCCTGGATGTTTAATTAGTATGCGATTGCCACGTTTATTTTCGTTAAAGATCTTGTAGATTATCTTGTAATCGTTTCTAGACACATATCGGATTGCGATCATAATAATGACTTGTTTTGCTCTGCACACCACCTCAAAAATGATTCTATGAACCGGAGAGACACGAACTGACAGCTTCATGTCGTCTTATTAAGAGCATCTCTAATGGTAGCTTTTTCAAAAGCTTATTACTATTCTAATAAGCCTTTGAAACACTTTTTACCATTGGAATGCCTAGCTTTTTGAAAAGCTTATTGCAAAGACTTATTCTCTACTAACCTTTTAACCATCTTTTTATGTTTGTCATTTTTAGCCCCTTATGTTTAATAACATTTCAATTTAAACCTTAAATTTGTTATATATAAATTCTCTATTATATTTTTATTACTTAATAAATAAATTATATAATATTTAATGTCAATTAGTATAATATTTTTGTATTAGACATTTTAAAAGATATAATATTTAGTAAGATGTCAAAAAAATTGTTAAATTATATATAGGGGTATTTATAAAACATTTGAGATAGATAAAGGTAGACTAGAAATATTATAAAAGAATAAGCTTTTGGAGAGGTTAACCATTGGAGACGTCATTTATAAAAATGTTTTTTATTAATAGAATGTTGATGTGGCAAAACTAATAAGTTTTTATGAGGTTAACCATTGGGATGGTCTAACATTCCTCCCTAGCAATTGGATGGTTCTTGATTAGACAAAGAGTTGTGATGCGTCAAATCTCATTGATGACAATTTCTCTACACAAATGATGGCATGTTTCTTTTTTGTTCCATTAATTTTTGAAGGGCAGACATGAGGAGTTATTGATTTAACAGAATTTAGACAAATTAATGGCTCTTCATGTGGAACAAAGCTACCAAAAAGATAATAACAATAGTTAAATATATAGTAAATCATTTTATGCACTTGGTTTATAATTTGAATACTTCCTCCGATTCAAAATAAGTGATACACTTTCCTTTTTGGGTTGATTCAAAATAAGTGATACACTTTGAAAAGTTTCCTTATTTGGCAAAAAAATGGGACCTACACCCACTAACTATCTACTTTAACAAAGTAAAATGACCCCTTTACCCTTACTTTTTACTTTTAAACATCATTAACCTTACTTTATTCAAAAGGTGTGGGACCCATTCTCCACTAACCATCCAATTAATCTAATTTAACCATCATTATAATTTTTTGCCTCAAAAACCGTGAAACCCCAAATGTATCACTTATTTTGAATCGGAGGAAGTATAAGAGAAGAGGGTTAGCTCCCAAGCATGGTCAAAAACTACTTAATTGATCATAAGGCTAATCTTTAATGGTTGAATATCAGTTGCAATGTCAGCTAACTCATGGATTATATTAGTTGTAACATAGTCTTAAGTTTAATGTGTAATTAGTTTTTGTTACGCCTTAGTATATAAAATCATGACCAAAATACTCTTTCATGTATAAAATATGTGATTAATCATGACCGTTAGATATTATTAATCAATGATTGAGATTTATTCGTTAGGAATACTGATAGATCGAATGCAATACAAAACTAGCTAATTCATGTTGATTTCAATGAGATTGAAGATTAAGTGTGTGTGTGTGTGTTCTTGGTGTTTTAGTGTGTGTAGGTTGAGAGAGAATAGATGGAGGGAAAGGGAGCTTTCAAATGATAATTGCAATTAATGAGGAAAGCTTACAATACAATTCATCATCTAAGCCTTTTATACCTCACCTCTAAAACATGTTTAATTAACACTAATTAAGCCTAAATCCATTGACTAAGACTAATGACTAGTTTATAACTATTACAACATGACACATCTAGTCCCCTAACTATTGACTACAATATAAATGACCCTAACAATCTCCTTCTTTGTAGCAATAGTTTGGATTAGCATGTTCTTGAAATCTTCTTCTCTAGCAAGGTCTGAAACTGAATTACTCGTTAAGTAGTTTTTGATGTATTATTAGTTTCAACTTTTGATAATCAGGTAAGAATAAAACTTTTAATTGGCTTTTCAACCAATATAAAGTATCTCAGAAGATTTCATGAAGTCTTGTCTTAATCTGTTTATATCATGAACCAATCTCCATCTTTTTGAACTTTAGAACTACATCTCTGTCTTCCTTCAAAGGAGTATATTAAAATTTTGAAAATTCTGGAAATGAAACATCGGTTTGGTAAGGATTTGACCGGGATTAAGAAATGTTGGAGATTTAATTTTGGATAAAGATTTGTGAGGATAGGATAATGATGGTTTGTATCATGAAAAGAATGATTTGAAAGTTAAAGATTTTGGATGTGTGTGTGTATGGATGTTTGTATACAGGAAAGAATGATATATACATTTAAGATTTGAATGAATGTGGATAATTTGTATTTTGTATGATACAAAAGATTTGAACAGTTTAGCTTTTGTATGGATATGGTTGTTATAGAATTTGGAAAGAATGATTTATACGATTAGATTTTGGATGGATATGAATGTGAATTTGTGGTTTGGATAGAATGATTTGTCAGTTTAAGATTTGTAGTGGAAATGTTGAGAATTTGTGAGAAATTTCTGAAGATGAGTCGGTTTCTTTTTCTTCACAAATTATTTCATGTAAATCGACGAAAATGTAGACCCATAGATAGATAGAGTTGTTTGTAGCGGAAGTCTTTTGATGAAGTTGTGGCTTTGTCGATTTATGATCATTGATAATTGTTGTTGAGAGAAAAATGTGGATAAGGTTTACGCTCCCCCTCAAACAAACAATTATTTCTCAACAAATCTTCTTCGGTTTCTTGTTTACTCCCCCTTAATTGGTGCATATGTGTTTTTGATGTGGAGTAAACTGGGCTAATATATTTTTTTAAGTCTCGTAAGCATTTTTCTTCATAAACAGAACTTCTTATTAAATTTTCTCCCCCTCATGATGATTAAGATTTATCAGAATCAGCATGACCAATATGAAGTTCGTCGATGTGAAATGAAGAAAATCTTCTCAGCCCATGAATACAAATGTGATGAAGAATGAAATATTCATATTTTGAAATTGTATCATCGAAAACCGAACCGATGTTGATAATGTAGAAATCCGATCAAATCGTTGGCATTTAATCTCAATGATCGAATCAAATAGGGCAAACCGGGATCACATAGATTACCCGTTGACACAACAGTTACATAAACTGTGTGACCTACGTTCAGTGTTGGAATAGATGTTAGCAGTAGTAGGATTTTCATTCAATCATCGTGGACTACCAAGAATGTTGGTATCACTATGAATGTTCCGGCGTTATCACTAAGATAAGCTTGGTATTATGCCTTGTGTCCTAAAAGTGTATATGTCGGTTCTAGACTCAATTAGTGGACAAACGAATGCGAGGAATGGAGAGACGTGTCCTCTATTTCAATATCAACAATCTTCAAGTGAGATGTCGATAGCATATGAGATAGTCTCCGTGAAAATGAAACAAGTACTTTTTAAGAAATACTTGAGTAGCTGGGGGGTTGTCCATTGCATCACTGGGTCCATGATGTCTATTTCAATATCAGAGAGCAACACATGCAATCTGATAGAGACGTGGCAACCCGGCTTTTTATCAGTTTGGAAAGGGTTTTTCATTTTCTTTAACCATATCACACCCTCCTCACTCAAGCTTACTTTTCATTTTTCGACTACTCCCTCATTTCATTTTACCATGTGTAGTTGAATTGCACCCCATACGACATTTCCCCTCTCAAATTTTATCGCAGCGCACCCCAATCAAGATCCCGTGATACTTGATTATGCTCACCTAGACCTATGAACCCTTACATTTTGTCCTATATTGTAGGTGGCTCCTGGGGAAGATCATGCCAGTTATAGCAGATCATAGGAGTAATTTGAGAGTGATCTATAACGCTCATGTGCAAACAATCAGCATATATGATGTTACGTTTTATGAATAACATGGATTTTTCATCGGAAATGTATGTGTTTCCGGCATAAGTTGTTGCCTTTAAGATATCAAATTTAGGCACATCAACTTGAACAAGTAAGGTAATATCGGACTCACATAGAGTATCCGTTAACACACAGTATGAATCGATAGTCGTTTGCACAACCGTTTACACAAATATTAAGAACTACCTTGAATATTACATAATTGTATAATGTCGCTAGTGAAGTTATTTAAGTGTTATACAAATCAACGTTGTTAAATGCCTTTGGCTTTTGGTAGTGGTTAGGTAACACAATAAGCTATATTGACCAAATAAAAACAATTCAACCCATGATTCCCAATGATCGACTATTAACCAAAGTGAATAACTCAAAACCAACAAGTCCCACCATGTCTTTTCATCTACGGAATTATAAATGACATTCTTCTTGATTATTGTAGCTTGTCCCTTTGCTTGTTACTTTCACTTTAATTTTTGGCCTAGAATGGTTTACTAGACTCCTTACTCACTATAAAATTCCAACCTAAAAGTAAACTATTTGTTCCATTGTGAGCTGTTGTTGGAGTAAATCACAGATCAACTTAATACTGATGCTGCAGTTAGTACTGATCATGGTTACTACTGGTGACTGCTATGATTGTTACTGATGGGGCAGAACCATTTACTACTGATAAGTTGATACTGGTGAAGACTATAACTAAAATTACTACTGATCAAGCACATATTGAAGATACTACTGATCTTAGTAGTTACTACTGACGTTGTACCTGGACTTGCTACTGGTCACCAGAGTTACTACTGACGATGCTTATTTACTACTGGTGATTGCAATTACTACTGGTATACGTTTTGGAAGCATATCAAGTCCGAGATCTTCGCAGAGAAAGTTATAGAATGTAATTCAATGTATATCTTTTTATAATTCGAATGTAAATCAAGTCATAGAATAACTAGGGTAAATAGTTAGGCTTCAAGGACTATTATATATAGTTCCTTACGAATTGTAAACGTACGTGTGTATTGTTAATCAATAATATACATTGAAGCTTTTTGTGAAACTGTGTTCTTAATATTCTCGCATATTGTTTTACAGTTCATTATTCTTAATATATTGATATAGTATTGATCCGCTGCAACTTCTATCATCAATTAGATCTAAAGGTGTTTATTAACTCTTCATAGTTAATCGATCCTGACAAGTGGTATCGAGCTTTTTGGTTCTAGATCTACGATTTTTAAGAACAACAAAAAGTTTTAATCTTTAAAACACACACATTATTAATCATGACTGATAATAATGAAAGCACTCAAGCTAACAAAATCCCTATACTCACTCCCAATAACTTTGGGATGTGGAAGAATCGTATTAAGCAATACATGCTTATTACTGATTATTCCATGTGGGAAGTTGTCATTGAAGGAAACAAAACTGGTCATGCTCAAGCAAGCAGTTCTGCAACTGAAGCAGACAAACTCAAGTGTGAAAAGGAGAAGAAAGACAGAGGAATCGAACTCAAAACTCTAAGCACTCTCCTACTGGCCATTCCTAATGACTATCAACATCTCTTTGTTGAATATGATGATGCAAAGGTGCTGTGGCAAGCACTGGAGAAGAGATTCGTTGGCACCAAGAGCACCAAGAGGAACATGAAGTCTGTTCTCAAGCAAGACTTTGAAAACTTCAAAGGAAAGCCCAATGAGACACTCACTCAAGTGTTTGACAGATTCAACAAGCTAATTGGTGAACTTAACCAGGTTGGGGTTAAGATGGATCAAGAAGATGTTAACATGAAGTTCCTAAGGTCTCTTAGTGAAGAATGGGCCATGTACACAGTGATATACAGACAGAGAGATGCACTAGAAGAAAAGGAGTTAGATGAACTCTACAATGATCTCAGAGTATTTGAAACTGAGGTAAATCAAAAGAACCCTTCTATTTCTTCTAATAATGCTGCATTTGTATCTAGTACAGGTCAAGGTCAAGAAACTGCCACAGGAAAGGCTGCAGATTGTGAAGATGCTGCAAGAGAATCCTTTTTCACTAGTCATGTGCATACTGCACTAATTAGTGATGATTTGTAACAATTGAATCCTGATGATCTTGAGGAGATGGATCTCAAATGGCAGATGGCTATGCTGAGCCTGAGAACCAAAAGGTTCTTAAAAAGGACTGGTAGGACAAGTCTCAACTACAACAAAGGTGACAAAGCTAAAGTCAAATGTTACAACTGTAACAATCTTTGTCACTTTGCAAAAGAATGTCCTCAGCCAGACAAAAGATCAAAATCAACTGCTCTTGTTTCACAACAAGGACAAGGCTATGACTGGAGCTTTCAAGCAGAAGAACATGCTCAAAATCAAGCTCTTATGGCCTTTACTGACAGCAAATCTGAAGTAAAACCTAAACCTTGTACTTCTGAATGTATTAAAATTGTTAAAAATTTAGAAAAAGAAAACACTAAATTAAATGAAGATTTAGCAAAAGCATTAAGAAGAAATTATGAATTTGATGGTGTGATTGCTGATCAAGAACATCAGATAAAGGTGTACCAGATGATTGATCAAAGGATAAAGGAAGAACTGCTCCAAGCTGTAGATGAGAAAGATTACTATGAATCAAAAAATAAAGAACTAACAAGTAAATTAGAAGAATGTCAACTTGAAATTGAACAAAATAAATTGACAATTAAGAAATTTGAAAGAAGCACTAAAATTCTTGATGAGTTAACTAATAATCAAACTACAGAAAAAGTTGTTCATGGGGTGGGATATCATGCTGTACCACCTCCATATAAATTCATTCCTCCACTCAAAAACAGTTCAGAAAGAATAATAAATGAATTAAAAATGAAAATCAAACTGAATCTAATAATGAAACATCTGAATCAAATGATTTTTCTGATGATGATAGAACTACAAACTCAATTGAATTTACAATCCTTCAAACTGAATCTACAAACTCTATTGATACAAGTTTTCACACAGCACAAAGTGAAGAAGATTCTCCTAAATATAATGCAGAAAATATACCACAAATTCTAAAAAGGGGAAATGAAAGAAATAAAACCAACTCTTAGATCAAAGAAAACCTGAAGGTGCTAAAGATAAGAAATTAAGATGTGTTATGTGCAACAAAGTAAATCATTTAGCAAAGGATTGTCACTTCAATCCAATTAACTGTAAAGAGTTTAAAGAATTTAAAACTTTTAAAGAAAAAGCAAAAACACAAAAGTTAAAAGATACTACTGGTCCTTCAGTAGTAAATAAAACAAAAACACCAATTGCTGAAACACCAAAATTTGGAAGAAGTGCATCAAGGTTTGTGCAAAGTAGAAGAGTTGGAAGCCCAAAGAACAGCAATTACTTCAAGAACAATGGAAAATCAAATCAAAATAAACAATATTTTAAATTTTCCAACACCAGTAAAAACTTTAACAATTTTACTACTGGTGTTAACCCTAATTATAATGCTGTCTGGTACCAGTACAAAAACACTACTGGTAACAACCCTAATTTCAAAAATACTACTGCTACCAAACCAAAATTTCAAAACACTACTGGTCATTCTAAATATGGTAAGTACCCAAATACTACTGGTCCATCAGTAGTAAAGTATTCAAAAGCTAAAAACAATGGGTATAGACCAAGATCAGTAGTAAACTCAGCCAAATCAAAAAGGGCAGTAGTAAAACAGAACACCAGTACTAAAAATGTATGGGTACCAAAAATGTTTAAGGTTAACTGTTCTAAATCTGATTTCTCAAAGGATGAACCCAAGACATATAAAGCTTGGGTTCCCAAACTTAACTAACCTTTTATTTACTTGTGCAGAGCATTCAGATCCCAGAAGAAGGAAGAACATGGCACATTGATAGTGGATGCTCAAGGCACATGACTGGAAATCTGCAAATTCTAAAGGATTTCAAGTCATTTGATGGAGGTTATGTAGCCTTTGGTGAGAACCCAAAGGGAGGTAAGATTACAGGTAAAGGTACTGTTACAAATGGTAAAATTACCTTTGATGATGTGTTTTTTGTAGCTGAACTAAAATACAATCTTGTCAGTGTGTCTCAAGTGTGTGATAAAAAGAACAAAATTCTTTTCACAGACATTGAGTGCATCATTCTTTCTCCTGACTTTATTTTAGATGAAAAATATGTTGTTTTAAGAACTCCAAGGAGAAACAATGTGTATTGCCTGGATATAGGGGGAGAACTCATCTCTTCAAATGAGGTCAACTGTTTTATATCCAAGGCAAACACCACTGAATCAGAACTATGGCATAGAAGGATGTGTCACACTAATTTCAAAAACATGAACAATTTAGTAAAAAGAAATTTGGTCATTGGACTACCTCAAAAATAATTCATGTGTGATCATCATTGTGTTGCATGCCTAAAAGGTAAACAACACAAGACTTCTCATAAGTCCAAATCTGTAAATTCTATTTCTGTTCCTTTACAACTCTTACATATGGACCTATTTGGACTTACAAATGTAATGAGTGTTGGAAAGAAATAATATTGTCTTGTTATTACTGATGACTTTTCCAGATATACATGGGTTTTCTTTCTCAGGACAAAGGATGAAACAAGTGAACTCATCAAGAACTTAATTGTTAAACTGGAGAACACATCTGATAAAAAAGTTAAAGCCATAAGATGTGATAATGGCACAGAATTTAAAAATGCTAACTTAATTAACTTTTGTGATCTTAAAGGTATTGACAGGCAATACAGCTCACCTAGAACTCCACAACAAAATGGTGTAGCTGAAAGAAGAAATATAACCATCATTGAAGCAGCAAGATCAATGCTAGCAGACTCAAAGTTACCAATCACTTTTTGGGCTGAAGCTGTTAATACTGCCTGTTATGTTCAAAACAGAGCATTAATAGTGAAGCCACATTATAAAACACCATATGAACTGTTTAATAAAAGAAAACCTTCTATAAGTTTTTTAAAGTCATTTGGTTGTCCTTGTACTATTCTGATTACAAGAGAACAAATTGGTAAGTTTGACTGCAAAGCTGATGATGGAATCTTTGTGGGATACTCTACTCAAAGCAAATCATACCGATTGTTCAACAAGAGATTAAGGATAATTGAAGAAAGCATCAATGTATCCTTTAATGAAAATGTTCCTAATGAACAAGGAAATGGTCCAGATTGGCTATTTAACATAGACAATCTAACCAAATCCTTTAATTCTAACATGGATTTAAATGTAGGAGATTCAAATTGTCATAGTCAAAAGGAAGGAACATCATCTGCTAATACTGGTCAAGAAGAGATGAGATACATAGTAGTTGATACTGCTCCCACAGTTAATAATGAGGACAGTAGTAATTCAAATACTACTGGTACCAGTAATAGTACTCAAAATACTACTGGTCCTAGCAATAACCTAAATTCTCAAGATACTACTGATCCCAGTAACAACAAAAATACTACTGATCTCAATGAAGATAATAACAATAGCAATTCTGACCAAGATGATGATGAACCAAACATCAATTACAATGAAGGATCTCTAGAGGAGCAAATGCCTGAGACAAATGAGTCCAATCTTGAAAATCAACTAGTGGTAGATAGAGCTACAACAACAAGGACTCAGAAGAACCATCCATTAGACCTTGTTCTAAGTGATGTTAACTCACCACTGCAAACAAGAAGCAAATTAAATAAAAGCTTAACTGCAAACATGTGTAATATAAGTTTAATTGCTAATGAATGTATGTTTGAATGCTTTCTGTCTCAGGATGAACCAAAGAAGATTCAACAAGCAATGAAGGACTCAAACTGGATTGAGGCTATGCAAGAAGAACTCCTTCAATTCAAATTACAAGCTGTTTGGACACTTGTACCTCTACCTAAAGGAAAAAGAGCCATTGGAACAAGGTGGATCTTTAGAAACAAGAAAGATGAAAGAGGTATAGTGATCAAGAACAAAGCCAGGCTTGTAGCCCAAGGATACACTCAAGAAGAAGGAATAGACTATGATGAAGTATATGCTCCTGTTGCTAGAATTGAAGCAATAAGAATATTCTTAGCATATGCTTCATTCAAAAAGTTCAAAGTCTATCAAATGGATGTGAAAAGTGCATTCCTATATGGGAAGATTGAAGAAGAGGTCTATGTATGTCAACCTCCAGGTTTTGAAGATCCAAAACATGGTGATTATGTGTTCAAATTAGATAAAGCTCTGTATGGCCTACATCAGGCACCAAGAGCATGATATGACACATTATCATCATATCTATTAAAGAATAACTTTAAAAGAGGAGCCATTGACAAAACTCTGTTCACAAAGAAAGTCAAAGATCATATTCTACTGGTACAAATCTATGTAGATGATATCATTTTTGGTTCAACCAATGATTTATTATGCAGAGAATTTGAAGAACTGATGCAAATTAAATTCAAGATGAGCTCTATGGGTCCAATGAACTTCTTCCTTGGACTCCAAGTCAGTCAAAGAACAGATGGTATTTTGATAAACCAATCAAAATATGTTAAAGACATCTTGGAGAAGTTTGATTTAAAAGACTGCAAGAGTGCAAGTACACCAATGGAAACACACAAACACCTACATCCTGATGTTGAGGGGGAGGATGTAGATGAACACTTGTATAGATCAATGATAGGCTCTTTGATGTACTTAACTGCTTCAAGACCTGACATTATGTATAGTGTTTGTGTGTGTGCAAGATATCAAGCAAAGCCTAAAGAACTACACTTGCAGGCTGTCAAAAGAATTTTCAGATACTTAAAAGGCAAACCATCACTTGGTCTATGGTATCCACATGATTCACCCTTTGAACTCATAGCCTACATAGATAGTGACTATGGAGGTGAATGTCAAGATAGAAAGTCCACTACTGGTGGATGTCAATTCTTTGGATCAAGACTGGTGTCATGGCAATGAAAGAAACAAACAAATGTATCAACATCAACTGCTGAAGCAGAGTATGTAGCTGCATCTGCTTGTTGTGCTCAAGTACTCTGGATTCAAAACCAGCTTCTAGACTTTGGTATCTCTATCCTTAAAACTCCTATTTTTATTGATAATCAAAGTGCTATTAGTATTGTGAACAATCCAGTAAAACACTCTAAAACCAAACACATTGAAATAAGATTTCATTTTATAAGAGATTGCAATGAAAAGAAGTTAATCAAAGTAGTTAAAATTCATACTGATGATCAATTAGCAGATCTTTTTACAAAAGCATTTGATGTAGGAAGATTCAACTTCTTGGTTAGCAGTATTGGAATGATTTTAATAAATTAATTTCTCACTCAAAATCATGTGTAAAGTTTTTGTTGTAAAAAGTTATTTATTTGTTTAAGTGTTTTACTACTGGTAGGTATGCTTTACAAGTATGTAGGTGTGTACACAAAATACTACTGGTAAGTCAGTACTACTGGTATGTATTAGGTTTACACAAATACTACTGGTAAATCAGTACTACTGGTGTCCACATATACTACTGGTCTTACATATTAGGTCAGTAATGAAATTCATTAGTTACTACTGATGTCAATAGTTACTACTGATGTCAAAATCCTTAGTTACTACTGATGTTATTGGTTACTACTGACGTTTTACTACTGCCATCTTATTTAATACTGGTCCTTAATTTGGCAAATTACCAAACTAACCCTCATGAAAATAACCGTTGTGTTATGATTCGAAGGGCAATTTCGTCTTTTTGCAGGCTAACTCGTAAGATATAAATAGCTGAAGTCGATTAGTTTAGCATTATCCTTACATCGATCTCCTAAATCCTTCCGATAAACCCTAAATCGCGTTCATAAACCCTTCATCAGTAACAACATTCAAAATTTTTTCTCAAATCAAACGATCCAAACTCTTCAAAATAATCAACAATGGCAACTCTACAATCTCTCGATGTTAAAACAGATCTAAAATACTCAGAGTTCCACAATATGTGTGCGTTTCTACGCAATCCAGATGGTACAAAAGACTTTCCACCAATCGTACAATTCCTGAGTAACTCATACATAAAGTTTGCTCTAACTGTAAATCCGAGAGCATATCAACAGCACTTGGTTGATTTCTGGACCAATGCTGAAAGAACAGAAGGTGCAACTGTGCCTATGATAAAATCATCTGTGGATGGAAAGACTATCACGATCACTGAACAATCGATTCGACACCATCTACAACTACATGATGATGCAGGTATGTTTACACTTCCTAAGGAATTCATTGCTGAAATTTTAAATAAAATGGGTTATGAGGGAAGACTTAACATAGTAACTTTCCAAAAAGGTCTTCTCTCCCCACAATGGAAATTTCTTGTACATACTATTCAGCATTGTATTTCTCCTAAAAGAAGTACTTGGAATGAGTTTACTAAGGCAATAGCCTCTGCTGTTGTCTGTTTATGCACAGACCAAGTATTTAATTTTTCATACATGATTTTTGAAGGTATGTTGGGAAATCTTAGCTCTTCAAAATTTTTAATGTATCCCAGATTTCTTCAACATATTATAAATTGTGAATTGCAAAACTTGTCAACTCCCAAAAACATTTTTACAACACCTGAGTTGAACAAGAAAGTTTTCTCTAATATGAGAAAACAATTTAAATTTTCGGGCAAGGAAACCCCTTTGTTTCCAAATATGATCAAAGATCAACAATTAATTGGAGAGGGTTCAATCAAAGATACAACCCCAATTGAACCTCAACCCACTCCATCACCCCCAAATGCAGCCCAAACACCACCCCAAACAGTCACTCAATCACCCACACAAATAGAAGTCCTGAATGTGTCCCAGGAACTTGAAATAAATCTGCAGAGTGCTACTCTTCACTCTGTAGAGGACCGAGCTTTAACCAAATCAATCCAAAAACATTATAAAAGGAAGAAATCTTCCTTAAAGGACACCAGGGGACAAATCGAGTCAAACCCCAGACTCAAAGAGTTGTCCTCCAAGGAGGAGAGAGGACATGAGGCGAGGGCTTTCACTACTGATGCCCCAAAGGTGGGTGCACAGGACAGTGAAAACGTCAATAAGACCCAGACCTCGGCAACTTTAAGTGATGACTCATTTGAGGAATTACTTAAAGGACCCCGGTGCCAAGAAACCAAAAGGGGGGGCACTTCTGCTTCTTCTAGGAAGAAGAGGGTGTCTAAACAACCCAATGAATCACCAAGAAGTGATGAGGGTATATCTATTGATTTGATGGAAAGGATGGAAAACCTTAAAGCCAATGTACCTGTCAGTGAGCCCGATGATCTTGCTAGATGGAGTGAGGGCAGTATTAAAACCAAACAATTGACGGATAAATTGGATTCTCTTGAATCCACTATACAAGATTGTCTTAAATATCTCACTAATCAGGGAAAAACAATGACAGTAATGAAGAAGCACATCAATACCATCAACAAAAGAATGAGATTCTATGAGCACAGACTTCATCAACAAACAAAACTCATAAGGAAATTGAAGAAGAAGATTGATGATAGTGAGGCTCCTCCAGTTGAGCTCACTAAGGGGGAGAAGGACAATATTCAAACAATGATTGATGAATCAATTGCAGCAGCAGCATCCTCTCTCCTAAATCTCAAAGAAACAACAGTTGATGAAGGCCCAGAAAAGATGGATGTTGATGATGAGCCAATTACTACTGCTCCTATGGAAGAACAAACTGAACAAGAAGTATCAGTAGTAACTCCTACTACTGATATTATAGCAGTAGAAAATCAACAAGAGGAAATAATTGCATCAAACACTACTGATGCCCTATCAGTAGTAACTCCTGAAGTCACACCAGTAGTAACTACCTTGGTTACTACTGAAGAGGAAGAACTAGTTTTACCAGAGCTAATTGAAAGAGAAAGATTTGAAATCATCACCAAACCACCTACACCTGATCAACCACTTATCATACCTGACATTGATGATAATGTGAATTGGTTTGAGGTTGATGAATGCTCACTTCCTCCACATCCAAAAAATTTTCAACAGAATGAACTTATGTTATTTTCTCCTTCAATCATAATAAGAGGTGTACCAGATATGAAATACATTCCACCTCCACCTTCAGCTTGTGTTGGAAAGGGTAAAGATGTTTATGATGAAGACTACCCCAACAGAGCACTAGGTCACTATATGGTGAACAAGATAAATCTTGTTAGAGCTGATAAACAATCTAGATGGAAGGTGAAGCACAAGAGATATTTGGAGAAAGTAGCTAAGTATCAAGCTCTTGAACAGAAAAAGGCTCAAAGTGAAATACCTGTTCAAGTACTTGTTCAAATAGAAGACATTCAGATAGAAGCTCAAAAAGAAGAATTTAGAAGACTGAGAAAAGTTGAAGAAGAACATATTAATTGTCTTCAAGATCTGGTATCTGAATGCAAAAGAACAAAAAGTGAATTAACTGATGATGTATTTGAACAGAAGACCAATATGATTGAATTTTTAAAATCAAAAGGGCACAATGCAAAGTCCTTTGGCAGAATGAAAATGATAACAATTGTAGAAAAATATTGCACTGCCAAGAAGAAGGATTTGGCTGAACAAGAAGCAGAAGAAGAAAAGAAATCAAAAGCCCTAATTCCAATCAGTCCAAGTGCAATTAAAACTGGTAGTATATCAATTACTGGTGAATCCTCAACTCCCCAATCAAAGAAAAGAAAGGGTATTACTCAAGAATAAAGTGCTAAAAAGAAATCAAAATCTGAACAAATCATTCCTGTTCTTGAATTACCTATTGCTCCCTTGCAGAACAATCCAATCATAAATTGGAGAGTCATGTCCAACAATGTCATAGAAATTGTAAGGGAAGACAAAGCAATACAAAGATTTACTGGATGGTTACCATTGATCAGATCATGTTCAAGAAGTGATGTTATTAAGCTTCTGATCATTGGAAAACCAAGAATGTCAAAGAAATCATGGAAAGAGTCTGGTGCTGGATACTTAACAAGAATGATTGATGCTGCATTTTATCCAGACAACTACCCAGAACAATTTTCAGATCCAGAGAATATGTATGCTTGGAATGTGATTCCAACTGTAAATATGTACTTCTTTGAAAAATCAAAAAAAAAAGATGTGAGCTTTATTTGTATGAAAAAGAATATCCACATTCTGAAAAGACTATGTATCAGATATTCACTAACACAATGATGAAGCCATATGATGCTGTAATGTTCCAGAACAAATTAAATTATTTCACAAAGAGAAACAGCAAATACATCATTGAGCAAAGAAGACAACAGAATCAAAGAACCCTAGAAAGAAGAAAGAGGGAAGAAGAAGAACAAAAGAAACTTAATTGATTGAAAAAAAAAAGAATCAATAAGTTTAGGGGGAGATTGTTGGAGTAAATCACAGGTCAACTTAATACTGATGCTGCAGTTAGTACTGATCATGGTTACTACTGGTGACTACTATGATTGTTACTGATGGGGCAGAACCATTTACTACTATTAAGTTGATACTGGTGAAGACTATAACTAAAATTACTACTGATCAAGCACATATTGAAGATACTACTGATCTTAGTAGTTACTACTGACATTGTATCTGGACTTGCTACTGGTCACCAGAGTTACTACTGACGATGCTTATTTACTACTGGTGATTGCAGTTACTACTGGTATACGTTTTGGAAGCATATCAAGTCCGAGATCTTCGCAGAGAAAGTTATAGAATGTAATTCAATGTATATCTTTTTATAATTCGAATGTAAATCAAGTCCTAGAATAACTAGGGTAAATAGTTAGGCTTCAAGGACTATTATATATAGTTCCTTACGAATTGTAAACGTACGTGTGTATTGTTAATCAATAATATACATTGAAGCTTTTTGTGAAACTGTGTTCTTAATATTCTCGCATATTGTTTTACAGTTCATTGTTCTTAATATATTGATATAGTGTTGATCCGCTGCAACTTCTATCATCAATTAGATCTAAAGGTGTTTATTAACTCTTCATAGTTAATCGATCCTGACAGCTGTCTTTAACAATCGATGGTTTTTAGCCTACCAACATCGTTAAAGTGTGACTTGGAATAATTGACGCCCGAAATGGAATGTTTTTCTTTCTTTTGTACGTGTGTTTTAAACAGTAAAATGTTTCTTCTTTAACCTTTTGAAGCTTAGAGTAAGGGGTCTGGTGTGTTAAAGTATCGTTAAAGTGTCTTTCGCAGCACCATAGGACACCGAAGTTTGTGCCAAATTCGTGCCAAATGGTCCTGTGCCAAACATATAACGTTCACCAATAGTTTGATTTAAGGTTTTTTTTTTTCTTTTTTATAAATTATGATTGGTTAGTGATATTTTTTTATGAATATATCTTAAAACTATTTTGAAATAGAAAAATATAATTATTCTTAGGGTAAATTACAGTTTTTGTCCCTGACCTATGGCCGATTCGGGGTTTTTGTCCCTAATGTTTTATTGTCGGTTTTTTTGTCCCTTAAGTTTTTCAAATTCTGGAAATTTGTCCTTCCGTCTATTTTTGGCCGTTAACTGACGAAAAATGTAAGGCATGTGAGGGCATTTTGGTCATTTTCACCATTCTTCATCTTCTTCAAGAGCCTCTTCATCATCATTCATGAACATCACAAGCAGCTCCGGTTTTGAGCTTTTCAGATCTGCAGACCCTAACCAAATCGAAACGAAAATCGAAAGGAGCGGGATTTTCCGGCGACAGATTGAAGCTCCTACCGGAGGAACCCTTAGATCTGTAAAATCGTTAAAGAGCGGCAAAAAGGATTGAACTTCAAATCGTAAAATCGTTAGATCTGTAAAACCCTTAGATTGAAGCTCCGACCGGATCGAACTTTAAACCTGAACCGCGATGAAGAAGATGAGCTGCATATTGAAGAACCCTAGATCTGGTGAAGAAGATGAGCTGGTCAGACATCGATTTAGGGTTAGGGTTTGAAGAGCGGCAAAAAGGAACGAGGGCAAAAAGGAATCGAACACAACCCTTTCTCCAAACACCTTTCTTCTTCACTTGTTGTTCTGTGCCACCGCCGGAAATAGGTGCGTGGCCGGAAAAACGTGATTCCGGCATGAAGGAGGGTTCGGGTATGATTCATTCTACTCCAAATGACATGGCGAGTGATAACCCCATGTTAATTTCTGCTTCCAAACCGAAGTCGCCGGAAGTTCGCCGGAGAAGACGAGTTGCAGGTGACCGGACCAGATTCGGGCAGTGGGTTTGTTGAACAAAAACTTGAAGAAGATGAAATGCAAAGAAAACTTGTACAGTACAACATGAGATAGGGGTAATTTGGGGAAATCACCAAAAATATCGTTAGTTAACGGAAGATTTTGGACGGAAGGACAAATTTCCAGAATTTGAAAAACTTAAGGGACAAAAAAACCGACAAAAAAACATTAGGGACAAAAACCCCGAATCGGCCATAGGTCAGGGACAAAAACTATAATTTACCCTTATTCTTATGAATGATGGAAAGATAATCAATTAATTATAAAAGGTTTCCAGTGTATAAACATGCCATAAATTAAAGTGGCGTTCCTCTTTCAGGTGAATTTTGAAGAAAAGTTTGCAAGCAGCTTTATTTCCTATTTTGTTGCACTGATTTTTTGATTTTTTATGCTCAAGGATTCAGATTCTTCCACTTCTTTTGTTCACTGGATAGGATTAAACTTGGATTTTATAGTTTAAAAACATAAATCATTAGCTTCAACATCACTCAGTTATTAATTTGTCCTTTTGTGATGGATAAGAAGGAATGGTGTCAAAGTTGCTCTATAACTTTAAGATCCTAATATCAATGGTATATTTTTCCTAGGAATGAAATCATTGATTTTATCGACATTAAACAACAACGTATATATAATTTGCACTAACAAATACTATAATTTACACTAACAATCTCGTGATTATAAAGCCATAAAGGAAATTTGAAATAATTTTTTATAGGTAACCAGTTTGATCTCTTTCCTTTGTAAATATTTACGAGATATTCAGTAGAAAGTTCAGACGCGGTTAGGACAACCGTTAGGTCGCATACATACGAGCAAAGCTTAGCCACCTTAAGAAAGCCCCTTATAAGCGATAATATCATCGTCGTTTTTCTAACGATATAGTATTACCATTTTATCAAAGAAAAAATCTCCACTCTTAAATATAAGATCTAAAACATCCAAATCACATGACATTAAACGGTTCTATTCTTCAAAAACTCTAAAACTTATTTAAAAATTAGTCAAAATACTCAACCAAATGACAGCATCCAAATAACAATAACAACGGTAGTTTGCATATCTCACATCTTACTAGGAGAATATTATGGACCGAGAATGAAGAACAATTGTTGGTGGGAGTTTTTACTAGGGTCAGTGTGTCCGATCATCAATTTGGAGACTAAGCAATCTGTCATATCCGATATGCAAATTAACAAAAACAAAAAAAATGCAATTCAATGTTACCTTAGGGGGTGGTTTTCTTGGAGTCTTACATAAAGAGTGGATAATTGAGGTTGAATTAGGACAACTGATGAAGTGTTAATGGTGCATTCGTACCATTTTAAGAGAAATTAGGTTAAAGAAGAATGCGAATACAAGTCATATATTTTGTAATAAGCGCCACACGATGGCACTTGGGAGGAGTTTTCCATAAGCCCCATCATATTTTAGTACCCGTTTTTTTTAGCAAAATCAAACACTATTAAGCAAAAATGTCAGCCAAAACCAAAGTTATATATATGTCCGATTATTTCATTTGGACCCTTCTATCCACTCATTTTCAATATTTTTATTGAGTTTACAATGATTCAAGTGGTTTTAACTTTTACATATAGTAAATTAATTTCTACACCACATTTTTTTATATTTTTAGCACACTGTACAAATATTACTACGGATTGTACAAATTCAAAATGCAACTTTTTGATACACTTACTTAGTCACTAAGGAACTAGCAAGGGTAGTTTAGTCATTAGTCACGAGTTGGTTAGAAAGTGGTTAGACTTAATAAAGTGTTTAGTGCTAATAAGGTGAGTCTATAAATAATCTGTGATAGCAAGTGTGGAGGGTATTCTGTTTGTATGTGAGAAATTACTAATTGGGAGAGCATTTCACCTCTCGAAAGTGAAATACCATTTACTGTGATTGTGTTATTGTAATCAATCACAGATTGTTACTATTTCTTGTGTTCATAATCTGCTAATTTGTATCAATTGGTATCAGAGCAGTTGAATCCATGGCGACCAGATCTAATACAGTTCGAATCGATGAAATCGAAGGAGGATTACAAAACCTGCAGAGCGCACAGGTGCTGTAACACCTCAAAATCTGAACCATTTTTTTTTTATTTTTTTAACAACAAATGCGGAAGCGTTTCAAAATTACATATTTATATAATTTTACAAAAGTTAACTTTCCAAAATAGTGTTACTTAACATTACGGCTCGACATCAAAATCATTTCTTCAAGTATTGGTCAATCATTCCTAAACTTAATCTCCAAAAGACCCGTCCAACTACAACCTGTAAAAGATTCACCATAGTGGGGGATTAGCACGAAGCTAAGTGAATGAAAATATAACATTTTATATTGTCTAAGTACAACAATCTCGATTAACAATCTTCACCGATTCACAATCTTTACAGATTCACAATCTTTACAGATTCACTTTACAGATTCACAATCTTTATCACTTAATCACATATAACGAGAGGTACGGCGGTTTTGCGGAACCTTACAACTGTTGTGGGCCTAACAACAGCTTACCGATAGCCCTTTACTCATTAGCAATGGTAAAGCTTCCTTAAGACACAACGAATATGCCAAGGTACAATTACCGTTATCTAACAGTAAACGAAAGCCCAGCCACCCAGTCAAGCTGCCTCTATACTTTTTCATGTGCACATATCAGATTCCATGTGCACATATCATTCAATTAACACATAGCCAGTTAATTATCATTATACTACTAATACTGGTCCAGAAATAAGGGAGCAGTACGAACGGATCAACACTAACTAAATCAGCACTAACTGATCAGCACTAACTGATCAACACTAACTCATCAACACTAACTGATCAACACTAACTGATCAGCACTAACGGGGTCAGCACTAACTGATCAGCACTAACTGGGTCAGAACTAACTGATCGGCACTAACTGATCAGCACTAAACACTTTCAATTGCAACCAAAACCATTGCAATTTAAACAATACAAAGGTTATAAATCCACTCACCTTTGCCAAGTCTCTTTCCACTCAGTTATCTAATATCACTGAGCCTCTTTTCCCTTTCCTGCAATCACAAGTAACACCCCAATTAGTAATCATTTGACCCAAATATGTAAAACTGCACAATACACTATAAAGATATAACAACAAGTGTACTAACTCAAAATCTACACTACAATTCTGCACATTGACACTTTGACTCAACAAAGTCAAGCCTGATCAAAACTTACACAGTTGGTCCATTTTAACCAAAAATACCCAAACGGGTCAAAATCCCATTTTTATTACCTTACTATTACGATTAATTCACAATACAAATACCAAATCATAATTATCATCTAATTAATAATAAAATCCCAGATTTGACCTAATACAAAGTCAACCATTTAAAGTATGACTATAGAGGAAACCCAGAATCGGTCAAACCCGCGACAGCTCACCGTAACTGCCATAACTTTCAAACCGTTTATCTTTTTTTTTACCAACTTTTCACAGCTTACTCTAGACTCATAATGCTACAACTCCTATTCAGAATGCTCGGCTCGAATCTGACCCTAAAGGCCTCGAAACTGCCTCACAACACTGCAGAAACACACAGTGTTTCAGCACTGCGACACTTCACGAAAATTGTCGTAACTCACAAACCGTAAGTCCTATTGACGAGCGGTCAGCGGCCATGGAAAGCTAACTCATCAGGCTACAACAGCCCAGAAGACCCGGAGCCCGGATTCTGTCCCGAACAAGGTCGAAAACGGACCTGAACATAAGGACAGCAAGCTGTCCTGAAATGCAACACTTTATGCAATTTATAATCATTTTGGCCCAAACGAGTTAAAATACGATTTTTATCTACTAGAATCCTAAATACCGACCAATTACTTTAAAACCTTCCAATTACCATACAATTACCACTTTGACTTCATCAAAGTCAAAGTCTAACATCTTTAACAACATACTATTATTTTAGCCCAAACGGGTCGAAATCTCATCTTTTATCCACCACCCTAAACAACCTTATATCATATCCTCATTTAATATCAAAATACTATTTTAAGATTAATTAACCAATCATAGACTAAGTCAATTTCCAGTTTTGACTTTGACAAGTCAATTTCAACCAATTTCTTACCCTTTCACAATTAAGGTACCATTTCAAGTCAAAATATACATAAACTTAAAACTCAATTCTATACCATTACACATACCCAAAATTCTGCACAAACAAGTATTTTGACTCCACAAAAGTCAAATTCAACATCTAACTTGTAATTGCACATCTAAGGTAATAATTTGGCCCAAACGGGCCAAGACCCGATTCTTAACTATAACATATCAACATATGAATTCATACCATCATAACTTCATAACTAATTTAAGAAATGCATACAATCAAATCTCATCTTCATCAAATCCAAATTTGACTTTTCAAAAGTCAAACTACACAATTTTACAACTTACTAATTTTTGTCTAAACATTATCAAACAATTACTTTAATGTTATAACTAGTTTCTAACACAATTATAACACTAATTACAATCTTAAACAATCACAAATTCACAGAAATCATCATCTCCAAAATTAGGGTTCTTGACCAATAATCATAATTTATGAATTAGGTTTAATTTGGATGATTTAATCATTCATATAGCATCTATAACACTTCACTACTATAATCCATTCCATAGAAATCATCAATTTCGGATTTTTGATCAAAACCCACCAAGAACACTAAACCCTAATTCTTCAAATAAGCAAGACTACTCAAGAACTTCTAATCCTAATCAAAAGAGAAGATTACTTACTAGTTGGAAGCTTCAATTTCGAAATTTGGTCAAACAACTTCAAAGATTCAAGCTCAAATCAAAGTTCTTTATATTTGTGTGTGTTTTGTGTGTGTTAAACGAGAGCAGAGACGAGAGAGAGATTATGAGATTGAGATTGAGACAAACTTTCCAAAACCCACATCACATAACACGTGCCCAACAAAAAATGGTCATATCTTTTTAATAAATCAGTATTATTCTAAAATACGATGTTTAATTTGGAACCCTAAATGAACTCTGATAATAAAACTAAAAATATCACTAGAAACCCGGTTCAAAAGTGGACCCAGATATATAAAAATCATACTAATATATATCTATCTCAGTTTTGCTAATTTTTAACCCCGTGGTTAAAAATTCTAATAAATCAAATAAAATTCTATAAAATTATAAATAATAAAATAAACTTACCGACAACTTTAAAAATGCTAGGCCGGGTCTCGGGGTGTTACAGGTGCGATTGGAATCGGTGATACAGGAGACACGAACGGCCGTCCAGGAGGCTCAATCGCAGTCCAATTCCAGATTCCGATCGTTAGAGGATTCGATTCAGGCGATGATGTTACAATTGACGAATCTGTCTAAAAACCAAGCGGAGGCTAGAGCTGAGGTCAGATCTCCGGAATTCAGGCCTCGATCGGGTGATAAGAGCTCGAGTTCCGATGAGTCTAGGGCTCGTAGTGGATCGAAGAACCAGGAACACGGAAGCTTCTTCTCAATCAAAGGCCGGAAGCTTGAGATTCCAACGTTCGATGGCAGTGAACCAGATTCCTGGATTGTGAGGGCAGAAAGGTATTTTTCGTTGAACCGATTAACTGATAATGAAAAATTGGAAGTAGCGATAATTGCCTTTGAAGGTGATGCCTTACATTGGTTTCTGTGGGAAGATAAACGCCATAAGATCAGAAAATGGGAGGAGTTGAAGGAATTGCTACTGTTACGATTTCGTGTTCACCCGAGATCGAACGACACTAAATCTTTGGCAGAATTGGCTGCCGATTCAGATTGGAGACACGATTCAGTTCAAAGATTTGATACATGTTTGTTCGGTTCGAAGAAGGAAGAAGATAATAACGATTCAGTTTTGAAGAATTGTGTAAATCAAGTCCAGGATCGGGAATTGAAGAATCAGAATCAATTGATTGAAGCAAGTCATCGTGAGTCTCAAGTCCTTTTTCCTCTCGTAAGGTACAACGAAATTGACCAGCCCATTGGTACAGTTTGGAATGTCAATTCGAGTTCAGAAAAGACCGATGATTCAGATGTGATTCAAGAATCAGTGAGTGAGAGATACGATACAAGTTTGATCGGTCTAAAGAATGATGAAGGTAAACACAATCCAATTCTGAAGACAACTTGTTACAATTTGGTGAATCAAGATAATACGGTTGATTTGAAGAGGCATGATCGATCATTCCAGGTAGGTCAATCTGATTTGCAAATCGATTATTTGAGTGGTCAACTCAATGTCACTCCCATACTACTACTTGATTCACGGAATCAGAAAATTGTAAATTCTGGCATCTATTTGTTGAAATTGCATTCGAACTATGAGGTTTCTAGGTATGCGCACAAGGTGTTCAATGAATTGCCTAAATGTGCACGCCAAGTGTTTGATGAAAGTCCTGAACCAAATTTGAGGTTAAGGCTTAAGATGCTATTTGTGTATTCTTCATGTGGTATGAAACCTCCTAAACCACCGGATCATGCTATCCATTCATGGAATTTAAAACCTCCAAAACCACCCGATTGACAATAAGTTTTGGAGAACGGATTCATGATCTTTACACCTTGAGGACAAGGTGGAAGTTCGAGGGGAGGGTATTGATACACTTACTTAGTCACTAAGGAACTAGCAAGGGTAGTTTAGTCATTAGTCACGAGTTGGTTAGAAAGTGGTTAGACTTAATAAAGTGTTTAGTGCTAATAAGGTGAGTCTATAAATAATCTGTGATAGCAAGTGTGGAGGGTATTCTGTTTGTATGTGAGAAATTACTAATTGGGAGAGCATTTCACCTCTCGAAAGTGAAATACCATTTACTGTGATTGTGTTATTGTAATCAATCACAGATTGTTACTATTTCTTGTGTTCATAATCTGCTAATTTGTATCAATTTTGTGGTATATAGGTTAAAACATGTGTAAAAATCACGACCTTTACATATATGGCCTAGTACTAGCCCTAGCTATCCCAACATAACCGCTTGACTTGCATCATGTTGACATGTATGCTAAATTGCTTTCCAATTTCTTCACTAGTGACTTGTTTTATGAAAAATCCTTTGAATATTATGAAAATATAACGTGATTTGAATTATTAGAGTCTACAGTGATGGTAGAGTATTACATGTCTCTCAATAAGTTTCTTCGACTTGACTTTGCATAGCTACCTATATCTCAATCATTTATACTGTAATTATCATTTTCTTCCACTATCCGAAATCGGAATTAGAACCAAAATCTATTATTGGGCTTTCGTGTAAGTTGCGGTGTTGGGCTTTCTAAATTTGCTAAGTTGATGATTTTGGGCTAGTGTTCAGATTTACGTTCAAATAACGAAATTCTCTCTTTAATATAATTGTGATACAGATAAACTATTCACAAGGATATGTCAATTTTATATATATATATCTTTTGTCAAAATAACACGTACTTCCAGTTGTGAACACACATAGCTGGCATGATATGTCATTTGAATGTTAGTTGGAAGGTCGGTCAGCTAACATGAAGTTGATTTGAAAAAATCTGAAGTGTAAGTTGGTTATACAGTGAGGAGCAATTTGAGCCTCAACAATCATTTTCTTGATCGGATTTAGGCATGGACATGGTCCAAGAACCTGACCAGACCAACTAGAACCGAGAATAGAAAAACCGGTTTTGGTCAGGACCGAACCAATGATGCTCTGAACCGAACCGGACCGAGAACCGGTTGGAGCCGTACCGATAACCAAGGTAATTTTTTTTTCTTTTTTTACTTTTTTTCTCAATTTTGGCAGAACCGAATCGCTTGAAACCAAGAACTGGTGTTTCATAAAATTACCGAGAGTCGAATGGATGTGGCTCGGTACGGTCTGGTTCTCCGGTTCCAGTCGGTTCTCAGTCAATTTTGCACAAGCCTAATCGGATCTGCATTTCTTATTATCTTTTTGTTTATCTCTTATTATAACAAAAAAATAATCATTTAGGATTAAGAAAACAAAAAGAATCGACCCAACTCAATTTCATAGGGCCAATTCAACCGATTCGTTTAAAACATTTGATAATTTTATTTCCGGTCATTTCTCCAAAGTCAAGTTTCCTTATTAAAACAAAATCTCATGACATGTTAAATATGAAGTAGCATTGGCGTGTCGATGTCGGCTGTCTCCGCTCGTATTTGCTAAAACACAAAATAAACCCTAAAAAATCTCCCCCCATTTCCAGTCAACGGTAATGATTGATCCAAGAATCTCCTAACGATGATGAAACACGACTCAAATCCAACCACCACCGCCACTGTCTGCGGCCAGTGCGGCGTCGAAGAACGGAAGCTCCTCCACAACGTCCGTCTCCGAGGTAACTTCCGGCGACTTTGCACCAATTGCGTCCTCCGTCTCCACCCTCAGTGTTTCTGCCCCGCTTGTCTCGGCGTCTACGAACGATCTCCGCCCGATGACGCCGTCGTATGTTTCAAATGCTACTCTTCCTCTCACCCTAACTGCGTAATTTCTCCACCGGCCGGCACAATCGCATCCTCACGTGGTCCGTCTCCGTGTTCCTCTTGCTTAAACCCTAGCTCGCTTGTTTTGAATCTTAACAGACTGGAAAACGGTAATAGAAATGGCGGTAGAGTGATTGATATCAACGCGGCGAGACTGTTACTAGCGGCAGGGAAGATAGCTTCGATGTCGATGAATAAGGCGGAGGTAGCGGCGGCCATGGAAGCAGAACGGAGGTCGAAAGAAGCTGCGTTCACGAAGAAACGAGCAAGAGAGGCTTTAGATCATGTTGTGAAATTAATGGCGAAAGAAAACAGAAATGCTGTTCTTGAAAGTAATAAAAAAGTTAGTAATGTGAAGAATAGTTCCGTGATTGTGAATAATAACAAAATTGATACTTCGAATGAGGTTTTGGAAGCTTTGAATGCAGTGGAACTGAAGGAGAATGAAAAACTGCTGCAGCTGGCAGTTATTCCTGTTGTCTCTGGAGAAGAGGGTAATGGACCTAATGGTGGTGGTGTTGTAATTAATGTTGTTAACTCAGGAGTTAATTCAGTTGCTGAAAATGGATCTGTAAAGACTGATGATCTGGAAAAGGTTTCACCAGGAGAAAAAATATGTAATGATCAAGAAAATAGTGTCAGCACTCAGCAGCCCTAAGCAATGAAGGGAAAAAAAACTGACTCTGGTAAATAGCTTTTAATAAAAAAAAACATGATTTTTATGTTAATATTTTGGTGATTTAACTTGTATTTTGTTTGAATGATTGTAGGTTGGTGAGATTGGGTTGTGAGTGGATTTGTTTGTTTGTTGTATGAGTTAGATACTCAAAGAGAATGTTTTTTTTCCGGATTATAATTTGTGAGATGTTGTATGATGAGTCGTAGTTTTTTCTTTTTTTCTGTGAAGATTTAGTAGCTTCAATGTTGTTGTACATTTTGGTCATTCTGTTGCAATGGTTTACTACTCTAATGCTGAATTTAGTCAATTCCTGGTGTTTTACTTTTACCCCCTGCAATTTCTTATTCAGAATACACACATTTTGGCTAATTTATGTCCATGTGCTATGCACTCAATCTCATCGAGATCTCACTCGGATCTCAGATATCCAAGGAATAATCTTGGTGGTAAAAGAATTATATAACCTTAGTTAAAAAGGTTAGATTTAGCAATTAGCACTAATCAAAACATTATGAATATCTAACCTTTTCAACGAAATCATCGTATATATGTAAACATATCTTTTTCTCCTTTCAAAAAACAATAAAACAAGAGAGTGATCAAAACCTGCTAACACATGTCAATTACAGTTCACCAAATCCCTCAGAAAGTATACTAATAATCTCATCTTGTGTATCACCTTTTTCATAAGCAGATACTTCACTAGCACCAGAATTAACCAACATCCGATGGGTCCCGCCATCGGGCACCCAACCTTTTTCCAACATCATATCCAATAACCAACGGGCCTCATTTCGATACCCTTCTTTCCAAAGCCCGTTTATCATCAAATTACAAATTGCAGGATTCAACACTTCATAACCAGAAACAGAGCACAATCTGTTTATCATGGGCAAAACCATATGCAACTGAAGCTTTCGTGACAAAAAAGAAAGCGAATTTGATAATATTTCTGTTCCGGGCGTAAAACCGTCTTTGACCATTAGATTAAGAAACAATGCACATTCGTTTGACCGTTGACTTTCGGTCATGTTTTTAATGAGCTGGTTATAAGCTTCTGAATCTAAAGAACAACCCTGTATGACCATTCTTGCAACGCTAATTAACAGATTGTTGCATTTAGAAAATCTCGACATGCTTTTGATAATTTGATTGTAATCTTCATTAGAACAAGATTGACCAGAATAATAACCAACTGTCAGCAAGTTGATTACTATGTTGACTTCTCCTTTTAGACATAATCCCTTGATTAAAAAACTAAAAGACGATGAACATAACGTGCAGTTTTTACCCGACATGTACCGAAACACCTCAATTGCCTCTTGAATATGGCCCGTTTGGCAAAGTTTTTCAATCAAAGTATTGTAACATGAAGAATCTACAACCCATTGTTCTGCACGAACATGGCTAAACAAGTTAATGGCATCATTAACTTCATTTGAATTACATTTTGCAATTATAATAGCAGAGTAAGTGGCAGAGTCGGGCTCACAACCAGAAATAATCATTTTACTTAGAATTTTATGAACAATGTCATTTTTATGATTCTCGCTAACGTATCGGATCAAAATGTTCCATGAAAGATTGTTGGTTATGTTGTTTTCCACCATTTTCTGAAATAACAGAATCACTTGGACAAAATCATTGGCTTGACAATAACCTTTAAGAAGAATGTTATATGAATCAGCTTCTGTTACTTGTTGATCTTCAAGAAACTGTTTTGCCTCACTTAACTTATTTAAAACACAAAGCCCGTTTACCAAATCAAGAAACACATGATCCGACGGCTTTAAATCGATACTTATCATCTCAATGAATAAATTTATTGCATTGTTCATGCATAGGTTCTTAGAGTAATGCTGTATCAAAACCTCGTACACTAATAAATCCGGAACAATATTACAAGTTTTCATCTTTTCAAACAATTTCAACCCCAAATGGTGTTTATCGATCTTAAACAATATAGGTAAAACGACCGAGAAGAATTTTGATTCAAGATCACACCCATTTTCAAAAATTTCATTTATAATATAAATAGCTTCATTCAAGAGATTTTTACCAAGAAGATTACTTACCATTATCTCGTAAGTTCGGCTATTAGGGCTGCACCCTTTTTTCTGCATTCGTTTGTATTGATCTAGCACTGAGTCAACTCGGTCAGCATCGAACAAAGCCTGCAATAGATAATTCAAGGTTTCTATGGTTGGAACAATACTTGCTTTCACCATCTCTTTATATACATATAAAGTAGACTTAATCCCCATTTTTTCCTTCACAAGAACACCTAATATGCGATTGATTAAACCAATTGAAGGCTTGTAACCGATCGAATTGAGTACATGGAAAACCCTCAGAGCTTCATCAAGCTTATGGCAGCTCATGAAACTATCAAGTAATCTTAACAGAGTTTGTTCTGTTGATAAGAATCTAGCTTTCACCATTTCGTTACAAAACCCTTCCATTTCATCAACCCTAGAAGCCATTCCCAATTTCATGATTATGTGATAATAAGTATCTGCTGTGTGTTGAAATTGGGATTGAAGGGATGCCCAATTGAATAATCGCAAAGACGAATTCAAATCGGCTGTTGAAGATAGGACATTAATTAGGGTTTCTGGGTGAAGTTTGTTCTTCAAAGACTGGATTTTTGCTTCGAATTGTGATGAACTTGGTGGGTTTTGATCATTATGGTGATTTGTTTCGATGTAATTGGCACCGGAGAGTGAAGACACGTATGCAGTCAAGTGACTTCTTATGAAAAGTCTCCCGGAAACTTTCAAAAATGGGAGCTTTGCAATCATGGAAGGCGTTAATGAACATTTGCAACAGATGATTAAATCTCACATATAGTGTATCAGTGCCTTGCCTGTGAAACTGAAGCTGAAGGGTGGAGGAGCTTCTGAACCCTAAAAATTCTGCAAGAATAGAAGACATAAATTATTTTTACAATAAATTACACGTGATTTGCCACTTATTACAACTATAGTTTTTGGTTTTCATTTATTATACTGGAAATCCTTGGTGTATTCAATTTGTTACACCGGACGTCCCTCTGTCTAACGGACGTCTAAAACATCCGTTAAGCGACCCATGTGCACCTCACATGATGGGCAAGATCGTAATTTCCCTTCCCTTTTTAAAGAGTAAATTACACGAAAGGTCCATGTGGTTTGCCACTTATTACATCCACAGTCTCTGAATATACATATAAACATATAAACATAGTCACCCACATAAAATTATAATTATAATCAATGATACATAACGAAAATTACAATCACCAATACCTACAGATGCTAAGTACAGGACATGAAATCATATAGTCACCTTTAATAATATGCATATTTTAAGCAGTGATACATGAATTAAAATTATACCCTCAAATGTATACGGATGCTAAGTAGAGACATACCTGCAAAATGATTAAATGTTACCAAGGTAGAATCTCACTCAATGAACAAATTGATCTTCTAGTACCTGGTCTGAATTTGATCTTAAAATTACAAACCAAGCATAAAACAGGTCACCAGTCACCGCTACAACAATTGAATTAGGTTTCACAAAAAAAAAAAGATATCTACAAAAACTGTTTAATAGTGTGAATGAAAGCATATTCTACCAAATAATTGATCCTTCAGCAAGTTTTATATTTCAGAAGTCGTTTAAGAAGCATTAAGAAACAATAATTATCCCACTTAGGCTCGATTTTATTTCGGGCCATAGAAATAAGCTCCATTAGCCAGGCTGCAATGTTGGTTTTTTATGTTTCAAATACTACTTGCACCAAATTTTCTAAACCTTGTTTCGCCTAAATTAAAAAAAAAACAGAGGCAAACTCAATGTGTTGGCAGGTTAGCTAACGGGTCATAAGTCATACTGGGTTCGCCTCAAAACGATTACCTTTTCTAGTACAGGTGAAGTTGACCCGAAACATCTTTTTTCCATTTTTATAAGAAAAATGATTGACAATTAGTCAATTAGTGTCAAATATGATTACACTAACTATATTATTTGAACAGTAATCTATTTTTAAAAAATGTTTTAGGTGACATCATTCATTAAAACTACATTTTGGCGACGTTTGACCCGATGAATCCAGTGACATGTTTCCTTATATGGTATAAGTACGAAATATGGTTTTTTGTATGAACCATTTTAATTTGTAGATTTTTGTAATCTCAAATGCAGTATGTGGATTGTAATTACATAGTAACCATTGTTTTAAAAACTGATGACAAATTAAATTATTTCTGCCAAACACCCTGACCCGCCCATTTATGATTGAACATGCTTGCAAAATATTTACATTTGATCAGTTAAAAGATTTTCTGCCAAACAAACTGACCTACGTATTTATGATAAGATAGTTCATATACATTTGCTGGTAATCATTCAAAAATGTGGGCGTCAACCCCTCTAATCCGCTCACTTTCTATAAGCATGTCTGGACAGTTTCTAGTTATGAACTATATCCATATAATAAAACTTACCAGTCCTTTTTCGCAAACCATAAGATTTGTCACAAAAATTAGAAAAAAAACATACTGAAGCTGCTTATTTTGCAGATGAAGATGAGAACCCTAAATTGAATGGGAAGAATAAACTGAAATCCGTAATCTGCATTGACAATTAAAGAACACTAAAAAGGTTTATAAGTTTTACACCACATAATTGATAAAAGCGGGCTTAATATTGGCTACATATATAATAATTATGACAAACCTCACATTGTTTTATGAGAATCTGCATTAAAAAATCACACAATTATGAAACGGGTTAATCCATAATTTTGTTATGTATGATTGGAGAATGTTAACAATTATGCAAACGGGTTAGCTGGGAACAATTATGCAAACTGGTTAGTTGGGAACAATTTTATGCAATTTTATGAAAAGTAATTATATGATTTTGGGAAATGATTTGTTGAAGGCAATTTATAATTCATACAAGGCAAATTAGAATTTTTCAAGGCAATTAAGTAACTTTATTTGCCTTAAATAACTTTATTTGCCTTAGATAAGTAAATTATGCCTTGAACAAATTAATTCCCTATGATTTTCTCTTATGTAAGTATGTTGATCATTAAATTTATTAACCGGTTATATAAATATGGCATCATACCATATATGCAAAAAAACTGCATTATATAACCGGTTATATAAATATGGCATTATATGATTTTCTCTGATGTAAATATGTTGATCATTATATAAATTGAATTTTTTATTAAAATCGAATTCATTTAGACAATTTATAAAAAAAAACTGCATTTTCAATTTTTCATACAGACTGCATTGTTTTGTTGAAATTATTTTATTTAAAACATCAATAAAAATAAAATAAAATACATTGAGAGGACCATGTGGACATATCAGACCCAGAATTGCCAATGGAAGTTGCTGGAAATTCAGGAGCTGTCTTGAATTCATTCATCTGCAATAATTCAAGAAAAAATTAATTTAATTTCAGGAGTTGCTGATTTCAAATAGAAAAACTAAAGATTGGGTGTGAATTACCCAAGAAGGAGCACTGCCTGAGGATCCATCCCACCTAATATGAGCTACATGTTTAACATCAGTTGGGTACCCAATCTCCCTCTCACGCTATTTTATAACAAAAATCACAAAATTCTGATCAAACCCCAACGGAATTCACAATCTTAATGAAGAAAATAACCCTAATTTTGACTTTACATATAGATATAGAAAAAGGGATTACCAAATATTTGAGATATGAATTTGAAGCCTTTAAAAACGCCTTTGATTTTGGTTCCCATGGATACAAAGGAAACTTCAGAGCCCCTTGTAGAAAATGAAGTTAGAAATTGACAAAAATCAAACAAATGCAACCCCTTTGCCTGTACAAAAACAAATCAAGCATTTTGTCAAACTGGTGCGCATTCCATTATGCCAATAATTAAAAAAAAAAAAAAAAGAGGAAATCGGGATGGTGTAATTGGGAAATAATTCGATAGCAGTACCTGGCGCATTTGTGTCTTCAGTTATAATCACCCCTAAATGGTACATTTCCATAATATACTCTCAATGCACCATCCTGATTTCTTCACATCTTAAACTGTAATCGGAATGAGGAAGAATGCGGCAGGGGAGAAAGTGTAAGATTTCTCTGGAAAAAAAACCCCAAAATGAAAGATTCGATATATGGGACTGCCTAAGACACGTCATCAAAAATAATTCATGTCATATATAGGTGGGATTTATAAAAGAAAAAACATAAACTCATCAATTAAACTAGAAGCTGTATTTCGGTTTTCCATCACAACAGGGGTTGCTTCATCAAAACCTTTTCCGATCGACAACTACTGCCGGAAATATTCGCATGAAATCGACTCACTTTCAGGTGAGACGGAACTCGAATTGCTCATATACGTTTGCACTTTCGATTTTGTAGGTCATTTTTTTTGCGATGCATTATCTTTTCAACAATTTCAACCTAGGTCTGTAATTCTTTGGAATTTGGGCGTTTATGTTACGTGAGATCTGGTAGAATTGCGGCGGTATTTGATGTTTGTTTATGATTAATGAGATGAAAGAGGTTGATGGATCTGAGCATTCAGGAGCTGTCGTAAAGACAAAGAGCTCATCTGGATGTTTGATTGTTGAAAAGACGGCAGCGTATGTGGGGGGAGTATTAGGGTTTAGTGATTCCCCTTCTAAGAAATTACTGAATTTGAATAAGGAGAGAAAGAGACCTCGAGTTGTTCTGAGTGATTCTGAGTCTACTGATGATGAATTAGCAGAACCTGTTGGCCGAAAACTTTATAAATTGGATACCGGTTTAGTTGAACATGAAAATTTTCGAATTGAAAAAAGAGTAAACAATGAGTCTGATCAAATGAAGATCGAGGATAATGAACTCAACTTAGGTTTATCTGTATCAAATGAAGATGACAAAGAAGATTTTGATGATTTGCAACTGAAAACTGGTGCTTTAAAGGCAACATTAGAAAAACATAAATCAACTGGTGTTTCTAGTAAAGATAACAGCCCAGTGAACGTGGTAAAAAGGAAAATAAACACACGAACCAAAAATGTTACTACAGTTGTAAAAGGTAAGGAAAGCAAGATGAAGCGTGCTAGTGGAACCGAAAAACAGTTATTAAGGGAGAAAATTAAGAAAATGCTTTTTGATGCTGGATGGAAAATTGATTACAGAAAAAGAAGAAACAGAGATTATCTTGATTCTGTATATATTAGTCCATCTGGCACAGGTTATTGGTCAATAACCAAGGCTTATGAAGCACTTCAAAAGGTAGAAAAAAATAAATCAAAAGCTACTGGTGAGTTTACTCCTTTACCTAATGAGATTCTTAACAAACTAACGAGACAAACAAGAAAAAAAATCGAAAGAGAAATTGAAAAAAGTAAAACAAATGAAGGCAGTAACAGTAAGAAGTCTAAACAAGCTAGAGTAAAAAAGTCTGCACCAAATGCAGCCAGTAAGTTATCAGAAAGCAGATTAACGGAAGCAAATTTGGAGAGTGATGATCACTCAAGTGATAATTCTGGTAAAAAAAGTCCACTTAAAGATCATTTGAAAAGGTCAACTATTCGTACAAGCTCTCATATTGTAAATAAAAGTGGAAATATTGGCAGACTTACTTTGATGGGCCGTGGTTCTGATAAAGATCAAGATTCAGAAGAAAACGGGGTTGTTTTTTACTCGGGAAAACGGACCCTAATCTCGTGGTTAATTGACTCTAAGGTGGTTTCTGTTGGTGAAAAAGTCAACTATATGAACCTTAGAAAAACACGAGTAATGCAAGAAGGCTGGATAACAGAAGATGGAATCCAATGTGATTGTTGCAGTAAAATTGTAACTATTTTGAGGTTTGAACTTCATGCGGGCAGCAAACTCGGGCAGCCATTTGAGAATATTTACTTGGAAAAAACGGGTAATTCATTGTTGCAGTGTGTGATTGATGGTTGGAATAAAGAAAAAGAATTGGAAAAAAAGGGATTTTGTCGTGTGAATGCTGATTGTGATGATCCTAATGATGACACATGTGGCTTATGTGGCGATGGTGGAGATTTGATCTGTTGTGACGGTTGTCCATCAACTTTTCATCTCAACTGTTTGGATCTGCAGGTTGCATTTATTTGATTTAAAATTAAATAATTTTATTTTACGATTTGTGTGTGTTTTTTTTTAATTTCAGATGCTTCCGCAAGGTGACTGGCACTGTCCAAACTGTGCCTGCAAATACTGTGAGAAAGTTAGCAAAAAGGGTACAAGTGACAATTCACTTGTTACATGCCACCTTTGTGAGAAAAAATGTAATACTTATAATTTATTTATTTCTGTTGAACATGTTATATAATTGTTAGTTACTTCTGCAGATCATAAATCATGCAGCCCAGATATGGATGTTGACACTAATGGCACCAACTTTCCTTTTTGTGGGCACAAGTGCCGAGAGGTACGGATCTCAATAATCAATATTAAATTACACAAATTAAATTATTCATGTTGGTGTTAAATTCTATAATGAGCTACTTTTGCAGGTATATAAGCGGTTACAGAAGCTTTTGTGGAAGAAACATGAGTTAGATTCAGGATACTCATGGTCTCTAATCCATCGATCTGATTCATTACCAAATATTTCATCAAAAAGTGTAGAATTCAATTCCAAATTGGCGGTTGCTCGGTTGGTTATGGATGAGTGTTTTTTGCCTATTGTTGATAGGAGAAGTGGGATCACCATAATTCATAATGTTGTCTACAATTGTGGGTAAGTTAAGTTGTTTGCTATATTATAATATTAAAAATTAAAATATGTCAATCTTAGCTTATATTTTTATTTTTTATTTCCTTGTAGATCAAACTTTAGCCGGTTAAATTATAGTGGCTTCTTTACAGCCATTTTAGAGAAAGGTGATGAAATGATTGCTGCTGCATCTATCAGGTAATATCATTTAATATTATTTTTCTCTGTTTTTTGTTGATTGAAATTTTTGACATTAAAATTAAATAAATATTATATTTCCAGGATTCATGGAAGTCAACTTGCAGAGATGCCGTTTATTGGGACCCGTCATTTGTATAGACGACAAGGGATGTGCAGACGCCTATTGCAGGCTATTGAATCAGTAAGGAGATTTACATATTGGCATAATTGTTTAATTTTTTTAATTTTTTTTAAATAATGATTCTTTTTCAGGCTCTGTTATCTCTTAAAGTGGAGAAATTGGTTATTCCAGCCATTGAAGAACATGTGCAAACATGGACTAGTGCTTTCGGGTTCAGCCCGCTTGAAAAATCACATAAGCAAGAAATGAGGTCGTTTAACATGTTGGTATTTCCTGGAACAGATATGTTAAAAAAATCACTAATGAAGAAAGTCAACCGAAAAGGAAATATAAATTCAGAGAAAGGCTTGCCATTAATTGGTAAAATTAACAAATTTTTTTATTATATTTGGGTAGCGGGTCAATTTATTTGGGTTGAAACGGGCTTGGTTTGAATTTTTTACAATATTATTAGTTTATTACCATAATAACTACTTTCTTAATTGGTGTTGTAGGCAAGAAATTGGATTTAAATGTTGATTACAGTCCTGAACTTGAAATCCAATCATCTGCAAAGAAATCTGATTCCCATGCTGTAAAAGGAATGATACCCAATGGGAATGAGATTACTGAAAGAAGTGTTAATGTTGCTGCAGCAATTGATTTGCAGAATGGGAATGAAACCGCCCTTGGAATCGGAATGACTGATTCCGGTTTACTTGAAAGCCAAGTTTCTAATGGTGCTTCACATGATACAGTTTCTATAAACGTTCCTTGTGGACCCCAGCTTCTACTGACAGCAAGGGATTCTGTTTCTGTTAATACACATTCTGATTCCATTCCATTGGAACCAAATCTTCTGGAATCTGGTTCTGTGGAAAAAGAAAATGATGCTACCAACAGGAATCTATGATTCCATTGTTGTTCATTATATAAGAAAATGAAGAAACATTTACAGAGGATATTTACAGAAATGATCATTTGCAGAATCCCATTTTTAATTTTATGTCATATGAATTTGCTTTGGATTTGAGGGAACTACACCATATAAGTATACAATTTTTATTGTATGAAATTTTGTTACAATATTATATCGATTTTGATGATAGAGCTTTACAATGAATGTCACAACTACAAGCAATGGTTTTGCATGAGCCTTTATTGAAAAATACATGTACAACTTTAATTGGTGATAAATACATGTGTTCTTTGGTTATGTTGCTTAGTCGATTAATCTTGGTAGCACATATTTCAGTCTACATCTGATAATCTGATAGTAAAAAAAATTATTTTTTTTGTCAACTTTCTACCTTTGAGTTGTTTATAGCTTGCATACATCCTTTTGTAATCAGTAATCACTGGAAAGGATGCAAAGTTATATAACCATTGATACTCGATTTTCGCATTTGGGTTATGCATTGCTTGCCGTGTAAGAATAAAAAATCTCAATTAAATGTTATGATTAGTACAATTTATGATGTTTATTTCAAAGTCCATTTAACACATGCCCCTATTACTGTGATAATCAAAGTAGCTTAAAGAGTTTTAAGTATGCACAAACCTTTACCAATATATGGAAATAGTTTTACTTGTGAAAAAAAACAGTACTGTTGATGATGGATCACAAACTAAGCATTATTATTTCAAATTTCAATAGCAAACAGAGAACAATGTAGTTAAGATGTAATTTAGTTGAGATGTAGTTTAATTTTCATTGTGCATTAGGTTGACAAGATATAGTTGTATAATGTTTTGTTAACATGAAACAAATATTTGGAGAATTAGTTGACCTGGATTCGAAATACCTGAGACCCGATTTTAAAGGATTAGTAGACCCGAGAACTGAACATTTATATAGGAAATGGTTTCAGGTATAGGTTCGGGTTAATCAGGTATGGATCCAGTTCGAATCGAAATAATAATTGGAGCAAGCCTCGGGTTTGAAAACTCATATGGACCCGGAATAGGTTTTCTCTCATGGACAACATGGTGTTGCCCTGTCAAGAGGAATTTCATATATGTGTATTTATAATCTTTTGAATTCTTCACTCTTACAATTATTGAACACGATTTAATGCCTTCCGCTAAAAGCAGTTTAGGAACTCCATCTCGAAAACGAAATACGAAGTATATATTGTACTCTCATTAACGATTACACGCATCTATGATGCTCATTGGTAATAAAACCTGAATTTGGTCAATATTACATTTGAATATGGACATTGATGGCATGATATATAAAGCTCAACGGTTTTTGTATTCAAAGTTTGAAATGAATGCTTTGAAATAGAAATGGAAAATGATATGAAGTCGAAAACTCTCTAAATACACACCACACCATGTCTCTTTGCTTTAAATATGACAACCATGTACATAAACCCCACCACCGGTTCCTCATATCCACTCACATTTACATAATAAATAAAAAACAGGTATTTATGGACTTATTTTCAATTATACCGATGAAACACGGATGACGGATTGAATATACTTTTCAATATAAATGATAAGTTTTAGTTTATTCGATTATTGTTATCTCGTACCTGCATGAGTTAGACAATCCAACATTTAACCTATTTATATAAATATATCAGATATCTTAATACTAATCTGTTTATAATCAACTTGAACAAGAGCCATATATAAACTACTAAAGTAAAATATATCTCTTAAATATATCTATTTTTCAAATATATTTATAAACTACTAAAATAAAATATATGTATTTTTAAACATATTTTAATAATTAATCGGGTTGGCAGATTAATCCATTTAAGTTATCATCAATTCGAACGTAACATATCTAATAAACGAGTCAGTTGAATCGATTCAAATCTAACTCAAAACTTATTTGTGTCAACCATAATTTATTTATTTCGTATCGTTTTAAGCCGAATTTCATTTCAGATAAAAAATTGACATTCATGTGGGTAGCCTTTCGGTAATTTAGGTACTTAGTTTTTTAATATATACAAAATAAAAATTCAAGTAATCAAATAAAGCACGGTGGAACATATGGATTTGTCTTTTATGAGATGCTTTGGGCCACTAATCATGAAAGTGGCATAGAAGCAAAGAAAGAAACATAGGTAATGCAAGTTTTTTTAATTGTTTTAAATATTACGTTAATCATTTTTCATAGAACTAAAGATATAATATCATATCTTTTGTTTAAAAATATCTTTTGATTTGGTATTAGGTTTTTAAACATTTAGTCATTATTTAAAGTTTAATTTTTACTAATAAAAGATGCAAAACATATAAACAAATTCAAAACAATATATTCAATATTAACTTAAAAATCGAAGTGGATACTTAAAAGTAATAATATCTTGCTCCAAAACAACAAAGAGAATATTGAATTCTTTGAACGAAAAAATATTGTTACAATGTAGACATTGAGAGTTCTCATATAGTTAGAGGACTACAACGACAACGTTTGACTGAGTAATATAAATAATTACAAAAAAATTACTTATTTTCCTACTTATTTGATTAAAAAGAAGATTAATAAATTTTATATGTCATTATTTTATGAGTAATATAAATATTGAGAAAAATCAATAAAAAATTTCTTTTAAAAAAGTGGAAAAAATTGGGAGGTAAAAGACCAGTCAAGTGCTTCATGAGTCCCTTTCACTTTAACGACGCCCGAGACATCTAATGGGTCCCACTAGATAACAACCCCTGAAAAATGGATTACCAAAACGGGTTTATACGACATATGTCATTGCTTCCATACACATAAAATATCTTTTATAAACTTCAGTATATTGAAGTTTACAACTTGTATTTTCTTTCTGGAAATATATAAAACTGATTAATACAAGTGCTAAAGTCAATTTTTTTGGTAAAAGGGATTACTCTAGTACTCCCTCCGTCCCATTTTAAATGTCCAGTATACTATTTTAGTTTGTCCCACAAAGAGTGTCATTTCCTAAATTTCAACCAATCAAAAAACATTTAAGTAGGAAAGAGAAAATTTGATTTGTGACATTATATAATTAATGCACTTTTCTTAAACTGTGTGTTTTTTGTAGTGGACACTTAAAGTGAGACGGAGGGAGTAATATATATTAATCACAAAATGAAAGTATATAAGAATATGACTGAAAAATGCCACATTAATCTCAAGCAAGACATGCTTGTAAACAACACTAACATACATAAATAACTAACTCTAGTTATACAACATAAATAATCAAGTAACTAAAATTGAAAAAAAAACTAAATTTGACCCAACTAATCACCTATAATTGAAGACTTTAGGAGCTCTCAGCTAACCATCGTCTTTTGGACCGGAATACTGTTCCTTTTGAAACGTAGAGTAACCAAAGTTGTTAAGGTCAAATCTCATTATTAATTGTTTTTAACTCTACAAATTCGAGGTTGTATGATAGTTTAATAGGGACAATACTCGGTGTATTGTAATAGCTCATATATATATAGGTCATACTGTTATACATACATGATATTTACACAAATAGCCATATACTTATACAATGATTATCAATTTAGCAAAACTATTAAACATCACTATGGTACTTAGCCTCGCTACTAAAACGAGAGAGAAAATGATGTTTTTTAGAAGACTAAGAAACAAAGTTGTGACCGAGAAAATTACAGTACTCAAAAGTGGAACAATATGATAAATCGACCGATAAACAAATCATTTTTAGTGCCAAATACATTATTGTTATACTATAATAGGGTTAGATCCAGTGATAACTCAAAAATTAGTGAGGATTGCGAGGATAATTCTCAACCAATCATTTTTTTTAAAAATGAATCATTATCAGAATTATAGGATCTTTATGAGGATGACAATAATCTTAAATTTTGAAAATAATCATAATTTTTAAAAATAATTAGTTAAGAATTATACTCACCAAAATTTAAATCCTCACCCCATCTCACTTCAGATATAATATTAGCACTACCCAAAATTGTACATGGTTCAGAAAGCAAGCAGTTCATAAAACACATTGCTTTTATCTTTCTCCATTATCTATAAGTTGCTTTTTAACTATGGTTGGAAAACCAAATGGCCACCCTATATCCCATTCACCTCCGGTCTGTTGACCCCACCATCACTACCATGGGCCGGCCGCCTGAGCCAGAGCCAGACCCATTTTCTCTGTCCTGCACTTTATTCCATTCAAATTCTTCCGTTTTTCCTGCTACGAACAACGAGGGTGTCTCACTTTAATGTTTCCCCAAGAATCTAACTAATCTCACTTCCACACATTAAAGAACATTGTCCCTCTTTGATCCTCGAGCCCGCCTTCATTTTACTGTCTTCATTTCATATAAATGTTTTGATACCCACACACGCAATTGCAATTGCAATTGCAATTGCAGTGCAGTTAATTTATTATAACAGTCAACGTTGAGTTCACTAACATAGGAATTTGCCGACAAGCAATGAGAGATGGAAATTGTAAAACCAATAAGGTTTTAATTTAACTTGAAAAATGTTTTCTTGTTAACTCGTTCTGTTGATTCTTATGGGTGTTTTATTTTGTTGTGTTTGAAGTTCTCGTGGTCGAAGAAACTCGTGCGAAAATGGTTTAATATTAAGAGCAAAACAGAGGAATCTCAGGCGGATAATGTTGTTTGTGCAGGTGGGTTTTGTTTGACATTTAACGTCACTAATTCTGTTCTTTTCTAGTGCACACCAAGTGTTTGTTTTTATTCCTGCTCCCAAAAATTAGTTTATTTTTCATGTTTTAAGCTGGCTTTTGTTTCAATTTCACGAAATTGGCAACTCAAAAGGTTAATTCTGTTATCATAGGTAGCTTCTGTGAGAGGGAGCCACCTGCAATCAAGAAATCCAAAACAGGTACAATTTGTTTTTCTGTTTTCTTGATTGGTAACAATTTTGAATTTATGGAATATATATCACTTCGATGAACAGAGAAATTCAGCAAGAGTACAGATGCTCGGAGGTGGGGAAGGGTTGACCTTGACCACCCTCAGGTTATAAATGTTCAAAACTTCAGGTATGGTATAAAATCTAATCATTGATTTTATAAAATCATTCACTAATAATTACTATCTTAAATTTCAGCATTTTTTCAGCTACGTGGAATGTTGGAGGAAAATCTCCTTCCAATAAAATGAATCTTGATGATTGGTTACATGCTGCACCTCCTGCTGACATTTATGTTCTTGGGTATCATTATTTATTTCATTTTCTGGGTTTAAATTTCTTCATCATATCCGATTCTAATGTTTTTTTTTTTTCAGATTTCAAGAAATTGTTCCTTTAAATGCGGCTAATATTCTAGGTGCAGAAGACAACGGTCCTGCAAAAAAATGGCTAAATTTAATTCAAAAAGCACTAAACAATTGTCCTGGAAACACGTGCTACACACCATCTCCAGTTCCAGATCCAGTAGCTGAATATGATGCTGATTTTGAAGGATCAACAAGACAACAAAATTCATCATTTTTCAACCGGCGATCTTTTCAGTCAACTCATAGTTACAGAACCGAAACTGAACCGCATCTTGACCGTCGATACAGTGTGTGTGACCGAGCAATCTTCGGTCAAAGACCGAGTGACTGTTCATCTTCTGGTCAAAGGCCGAGTGACTATTCATCTTCCAGTCATAGACCGAGTGATTACTACCGACCGAGCGACTACTCACTGAGTCATAGACCGAGTAACTGTTCATGGGGTCAAAGGCCTAGTGATTATTCAAGATTTGGTTCATCTGATGATGATTATGGGCCAATAGAAGATTTACAAAATTCAAATTCATTTTCCCCAAATTCTAATTGGGGATCTCATAATACTTACAATATGGAAGATAATAATCATTCAAATTATTGTTTGGTTGCAAGTAAACAAATGGTTGGTGTGTTTCTTACAGTGTGGGTGAGGAGTGAATTAAGGGAGCATGTTAGTAACTTGAAAGTGTCTTGTGTTGGGAGAGGATTAATGGGTTATCTTGGGAATAAGGTAATTAACTAATTAATTATTATTATTTTATGGAACTAAAATGTAATTAATTTTGGTTTGTATTTGTAGGGATCAGTATCTGTGAGTATGTTGTTGCATCAAACAAGTTTCTGCTTCGTGTGCAGTCATTTGACTTCTGGTCAACGGGAAGGAGACGAATTAAGAAGGAATTCTGATTTTATGGAAATTGTTAAGAAAACACGGTTTCCACGTGTTCAAGGCATCAAAGATGATGATAAATCACCACAAACGATAATTGAACACGAGTAAGTTGTTTAAATTTCTTTAGTTATTTTGACTAAAAAAGCAAAAAAGATTCTGATAAATTGTATGTTGGTACAGTCGAATTATTTGGCTCGGGGATCTAAATTACCGAATTGCCCTCTCTTACCGATCGGCAAAAGCACTTGTTGAGATGCAAAATTGGAGAGCAATGTTGGAGAAAGATCAGGTATGCTTTAGTACATTTCAGGTTGATTTGACCCGTTTGACCCATTTCATTCTTGCAGCTGCGAATTGAGCAAAGAAAGGGTCGTGTATTCCAAGGATGGAATGAAGGGAAAATATATTTCCCACCAACTTACAAATACTTAACTAATTCAGATAGATACACCGGGGATAACTTGCACCACAAGGAAAAAAGAAGAACACCCGCATGGTAAATTTAATAACACAAAATTATTTCCGGTAAAAAAAACAATATTTACTAATATTTATGAATTTATGATATGAAGGTGTGACCGTATATTGTGGTATGGAAGAGGTCTTCATCAATTATCATATGTTCGTGGTGAATCTAGGTTTTCTGATCATAGGCCCGTTTACAGCTTATTTTGGGCTGAAGTTGAGTTAGTTCACAGCCGTTATAGAAGAACCATGAGTTGCTCTAATTCTAGGATTGAAGTTGAAGAGTTGTTGCCATATGCTAATGGTTACACTGAACTCTGCTTTTTTTGACCGATTTCACAAAATTGTAAGTTCTTGTTATTGCTCTTGTTTATGTTTATTTTGACTAGTTAATTTTGTTATCCTAATTAAGCTAACGTTATGTTTTTTTTTTTCCATTTTTAGGTACGGTTATATGATCCGTGAAAGGTTGTTAGTGTTGTTGAAAGAGGTGTAGATATATGCAAGTACAAGTGGGTGAATTAACTAACCATGAAATTGTTGGTAGAGAATTATAATTAAAATTAAAATTAACTAAAAAAAGTTTTGAAGAAAACAGAAATGAAATGATGACAGACATGTCTAACTTTAGTTGAGTATGTTTAGAGTATTAGGCCTCTCCCAACCGTGACGCGTCACTAAACCCATCACTAAACGCATCCTTACTGACACGCTACTGACACGGTCGTGCCAACAGGAACACATCACTAACCCATCACTAACTCATTCCCCTTAAAAAGAATAATAAAATATTACCCCCAAACCCCTCCCCCCCACACAGTCCCCCACGACGGAAACATTAAACCCGTCCTCAAAAGGATGGGTTTCTACTGACGCGCGCGAGGATGGGTTGGTGCCAAAGGCGTCGTGCAAGGACGTGCCAAAATTGGGTGGTGACGTGAGTGAGGACGTGCCGTTGGCAGTCCTCTTATGATAGCATCAAACAACTGCAAAATGCCCAAATGAGGGAAGGTAGTGAGTGGTAGTGTAGATTATTTTAAGTTTAGGAAGTACAAAATGAGTAGAAATAATGATTTTTACTTTTATACTCCCTACGTCCCAAAAAAAACTTCCCATTTGGGTTTTGCACAAGTTTTTATGTAATAGTTAGTGGTAGGGATGTGTTCGGTTCCGGAACCGGACCGAACCGGACCGGAACCGGTAAACCCGGTAACCGAAAAAAAGAAATTTCAAGGACCGAGAACCGGACCGGTTAAACCGGTTCCGGGTCGGTTCGGTCTTCAAGCGGGTTTAGAACCGGTAAACCCGGTTTTTGTGTTTGCCATCCGATTATACATTTTCGGTGCATATTTTCTTCTTAAAGTATATAAATTAGATAGTTTAGCGTACTTTTGATAAAAGTATGATGTTTGCGGGGGTTCACGGGCTGCTTCAAGTAAAATATATTTCTATTAAAAGCCTATATACCTATTATTTCGACATATATATATGAAAACTCGTAAGTTTATATACCTATTTAAATGCCGGTTCCAAACCCGAAAAAACCGGGACCGAACCGGGACCGGAACCGGTAAACCCGGTTGGTTAATTTTTATCAAATCTAAGAACCGGGAACCGGACCGGTTAAGCCGGTTCCGGTTCGGTTCGATGCCGGTTCCGGTTCGGTTCCGGTTTTCCGGTTTTTATACACACCCCTAGTTAGTGGTGGGGTCATTGATAATACTTTTGATTAAAATATAAGGTTGGATTGGAGAGAGAAAGATAGTTAGTGGATATTAGTGGTGGGTCTTTAGTAATAATAATTTTTTATTGTGTGGAGCCCATCAAATATGGGAAATGAGAAGTTTTTTGTGGGACAAAATTATAGAGTGAAATGGAAAGTTTTTTGTAGGACGGAGGGAGTATTTAATATGGGTTGTCTTTGTTAAAGCATGAAATTGCTTTTTCTTTGTCAGTATTTCTTTTGTTTGCTTTTTCTTGTCTGGAATGGAAAAGGACACTAAAGTTACTCAACCTGAATTGCAGAAACTCATTTCTCTAGTTTTTTTATTAATTAAATAACACAAAAATCTAAGTGGTTAAATCAATAAACTTCGAAATTAAAGATTAGTGGTGGAGTTGTATTAGTATGTTATCAATGACTAGCTGGTACCCGCGCAATGCGGCGGCGGGTACCATATAACAATATTATGCGGCAAACAAATGTTGTCCGATAGCAATATTTAGTCGTTGGTACATTACTTTGAAAGCTGACATATCATCATGGATGGCGGTAATAATCTTCGACATTCAAAGGACAAACATTAAGTAAATTTGAATGTTTAATCAGACCAACTCTTTCTATAATTTTGAATCACTTATAAAACATAGAAAGAAGTTACAAAAAGATCATATCCAACAATTCAATTTTAGAAATGCACAATTTAATTTGAACCACAAAAATATAATACTAAGAAATCACCAAATAAATTCTTTAGGAACAAAATTCAATCAGTAGGTATATAAAAACACAAATACTCGGCTCCAAACTAAAACCAGTATCAATTGTGCTGAAAACACAGGGTGATTAGACCAATATTCCCATTTGCTATTCTTCGCTTCTGGCTCAAGCTCTCTATTTCTATATATCAACAAACTAAGTCCCATTCTAAAAAAGTAGACTGCCATAAAACCTAATCATTTTCACATTGTATTAAGGGGGAAAAGTGGCAAATTGGAGGACTAAATAACATTTAATTTTGTAAAATAAAACAGTTTGGGTTGACCTAAAATCCTATTTGTCCACAAATACAAATTTTTTGTAACCAATTACTGTGTCAAATTACGATTAAAAAAACTATATTGCTTCAATAATAATCCACGTTTTTTAAATTGAGTTAGAAGGTTTTTGAATTAAAACTACAAATTTAATTATACCTAATTTTGACCCAACGAGTTCAACTGGTACATCAGGTAAATGTTCTATGTAGGATCAGCCATGGGTGGTCTTGTGCTGGATGTGCCATGAATTGTTGAACATACATAAAAGTGTAAAAGCATGAAAGAGGACATCCCTTAATAATGTTGAATAATTAATAACCTTCAGCATAATCTTTAGCAGAAACGGCAACCAGAGAACTTCAATTAACCATATACTTACACTTACTATCCATGATTTCAATTCAATTAACCATATACTTACACTTACTATCCATGATTTCAATTAAAGATGTAGATTAATGGTTCCAACAGGTAAAACTAAACAGATTAGTTTAAAAGCAAGTTTCAAGTAAGCAAGATAACACAAAAGTTGTTTTGTGATTTCATTTATCATAACTTTACAGCATAATAATCGATTAACTCACTTCTTTATGGTAAAAGATGAACCCAATATCAAAAAAGACAAAACTTTTTAATAACCCACTAAATTTACTCACTTTGCACAATGTATTGTAATTTCTTGATTAATAAAGTGTAAAAAATTTAGATTTTCAGTATGTACAGATATGCTGCATCTACAATGGCAGAATGGTGAGTGCTCGATTACCCAAAAGTTGCACTCTTGTACATCACATGCCATACATTCATCTCTAGTAATTCTACTCCAAAGATCTTCTTGAGCATCTTTACAGTCTATAACTAAATCATTAGCCAAATATATCCGGTCAAATAGACAAAAGTCAACGCATGTAATAGACACATCATTTTAACTGTAATTAATTAGTAAGATTATTTGATTTACCTTGCTCCTTAATAGAACGAAGGCCATTGAACTTATCCAAGACATCAAGTCTTAGTACTTGGCATAGTAAGCAAGTCAACATCCCTAGAAAAAAAATTTAAAAATAAGAAACAAAGAAAGATAGAAAAGCTAACATGTTTCTACTTTACAAACCAAATTATAAAGTTTAAATCTTGGAATTTAAAGAAGATTTTAGTCACAAACCGTCATAACATTCGTTTATGCACTAACATCAGCTTCACAAAAAACCGATGCAGCCTCTATATAATGTGCAGTTGCTCAAATATTAACCACGTTATGGAGATTCTTCATCTGTTGACCGATCCAAATCGCATTCACCAGAAAATATGATTTAGGTAGCCATTAAGATGCTTGATAATTCTTGGCAAACCATTGTTCTTTCACCAAAGGTGTTCAAGTTAACTTAGATTGGCGTATTCTTTTCCTGAATCATTCTTGCTAACCGCTTTTAAGTTACCTTAGGTGAGATCAAACAAATCATTCAGTCGCCAATTACTCCTGCAAAAACCAAAATGATTTTCGAGTACCTATAAACGATATTGATTGGTAAATTAGAATTAAACGACGTACATAAAATTTTATGGATATACGTATTAAATATGAAAAGGAAATAGAATCCAATAGATAGAGAGACGATCAGGTGCCTCGGTGTAGAACCTGATTGTTGCTGTAATTGGCGTTTGGTATTTATTGGGTGAAGATGGATACCCATCGATTTGCTAGATTTTAGGAATCGAGGGAGGATACGCATGGTTGAAGGCTTGAAGCAATCGAGAGTCTAATTGCGGAATCGAGGAGTCGGATTAAAATGACTGGCCATGGCTCCTCGGTTCTATCATCGTAAGGATAACCTCGAGGAAGGGAATTGAGGAGGCTTTATCAACAAGGCGGATAAAGCAATATTTAATAGTGTTGTGTTTAGGATAGTTAACACAAATATCCGCCAGAGCAGGTGGTTTGGTCTCTGAACTTGAACCAGGAGGTCCTGTGTTCGACTCCTGGCTTGTTGTTACTTTTTTCACGTAAAGGTAAAGTTTCCATAATTAGCAAGTGTGTTGGCTGAATTTTCAGCCCTGTTAATTATGGAAAAGGTAAACTCTTTATAATATAGTAGAGATGTGTGAAAGTCATGCCATTCTTCAGTAATCACAAGTCTTGGTAAAGCTACATTGGTATTTTTTTATTTTTTTTCAGTCCTTATGTAGTAATTATAAGAAGTTTATTTGACAGGAATATCTATTTGAACACCTCAACATTCTATACAAATTGTAACACCTCATTTTTCAAAACACCATTTAAACATATTTTTAGATAAAAACAATACAATGTCCAATGTTCCCAAAATACGATTTAACAAAAACCATTAAAATTCATTTATCAGAGTTATAAAATCCGGTGTTACAAAGATAATATCATAACCATAGGATAAACGAGAACTACCTACGAGCTCCCGAGCTAACCAACACTAGGCCACTTCTAACGCGACCCTCTAATCCAACGATCCTGAACCTGAGTACATAGCCAAAACAAAGTAGTACGTGAGACAAAATAGTCTCGTGAGATACATGGGTTTTCGACCCATTCTCAAAAGATTTATAAAATAACATTTATAATATCAAAAATACTTATCCTTATCATTTCTTATTAATTCATAATTCATCTTCCATTCATTTAACCGTATAAACTAATAAGCTTACCGTAAGCTTACTCGTCATCTAATCACATACTTGTAAGTTATCTCCAACTTACACTTTCATTATCACATATGCGACGGACCTCTCCGAAGCCAACTCTCCCGATATGGGATGTCTTAGGTAAACTATCAAGGTAATTGGGAACCCCCATCTTACCGAGATTCATAAGCTCTCCCCGTTCCCGGGTCGTCAGGCTCACTCATCATTGAGTGTCGTAAACTGTGACATTCTACTCTTTGCGCAGGGAGGTACCACCCCAAGTAGACGTCTCATGCTCCCCCATTTCTGGGCGGTCTTATTCCGGATTTTTCATTTCACATATGAGCCTCAGCTCCTTTCATCAAATATGAGCATCAGCTCCTTTCATCACTTATTAGAATACATCTATTCTAATTTATCATACTATTCTCTTTATTATTTCATTTTAAATCTTGACTTTACCAAGTCCTTTACTAATTTAAAACATATTTATCTTTTATCAAAATCATATTACTTTGACTAGAATACACGTCTATTACTAGTCACTTTATACTTATTCTCTTAGTAATTCAATAACTACTCTCATTAGTATAATATACTAATCAATTCTTATTACTTAAAAATCATTGTCTCAAGCTTTATTAATACATATTATTAATAAACCGATTATCAATCTCTTTTAAATCATCATCTTTATTCATACATCTTATTTATGAAAACTCATTGATTACTTTTCATTATCGTAAGCTCTTTAAAAATCATTTATCATTTAGACATACTAAAATATTCTATTACTAGCATTTTCTCATCATATCAACCATATCTTTATTAAAAACGTTTATTAATAAAGACTCTTAAAACATCATAGTTTTCAAAATCATTTGCTATGTACCCAGTAAAAGTCTCATGTACTCACCTTAGCCAAGCTAACTCCAAATCGTGTCTAACAACACGAATCCTTGCTTTCCAACTTGTGAAATGTCACCAATCTTTAGGTCTTCTAGACCTATCATCCATAACATCATAAAATCTAGTTATTATCCATAACTAGCTACCAATAAACCCATAACAACATTCTTAACCACCAAGTTCATCCAACTTGGTGAAATCTCAAACCCTAGTTCAAGATTTCTATCAATAATCCCAAATCCAACTTGTACACATCGATTACAAGTTTACAATAAGTGTTCTACACCCATAATTAGTCATCTTCCCCAAAGATGACATGGATGGTTCCCCAAACCACCATTTCTACCCATACAAAGTTCATAACTAGCTAGATAACATCAACAATCAAGAAATCTTACCTTTGATGTTTAGATCCTTCAAGATGGATGAAGATTTGAGCAAGGAATCACCAAATCCGACCTTTCTCTCTCTAGAAACGGCTGCAAGTGTTTTGGAGGTGAAAATGAGCAAACCCTAGCTCAAACCCGATTTAATACTGCTCGTCCAAAGTTCGCGTCGCTAATCACAACTTCGCGTCGCGAAGTTCCCTTGTCGTGACCCATTCGCGATCGCTAACTGGTCGTGAACTCTGATCGTCAGATACCCCAATTCTCTGTTTGATGTTCCCGATCGGGAACACCTAGTTCGCGTCGCGAACTCTAGCAGCCAGCAGGGCTGCACTTTTCGGTCTTCGTCTCGACTCGGTTTCGTCCATAACTTTCTCATACGGTGTCCAAACGACACGAAACCAATTCCTACGGTTCTGAAATGAATTATCCTTATTTATCATATTTTTCCCAAATTTTATTTTATTCAAATTTCGGGTCGTTACACAAATACTCTAATATTAAATAAAAAAATTTTAATGATTATTAACAATGATTACTGACATGTATTTATTTTATTAAATATTTTACTAATTAATAATTAATTAATGTATTTTTTCACAAACAATACAAATTACAAAAAATATTTTTTTTTTCTAAAAAATATGATTTATTTTAAGAAAAATCAATATTACGTATAATTTTTTTTGTTAATTCTAAAAAATAATTAACTAAGACGGGTAGATTAATCTCGATAATAGTGTTTTGTACATTTTTCAAAAATATGACTTGTACATAGAGCATTGATGATTGGACATGTTTTTTAATTTAAAAATTTAAACATTGAAAAAGTGAATTGACTATAATTAATGAGGGTTGAACTATTAAATGGGGTGTCAAAATGGTATGTAGGGGTGTCAAAATAGAAGCACCCTTATTTGACCTATGTTGTAGTAATATTTTTGCGTTTTTTAAAACTACATTTATTACATTAGACCAGCTAAAATTTAACAATTATAAAGTAGCCTTAAAAAGTTATAATCACGAAAATGAACTATCCTTAAATTTTAGGTTTTTGTGTTGTAAAATTGGACAACCAAGTATGATGATCTTGCTGTCATGACCACTTTTTATAAATTGTGTTACATTTTACTCCCTCCATCCCACTTTAATTGTCCACTACAAAAAAACACAGTTTAAGAAAAGTGCATTAATTATATAATGTCACCAATCAAATTTTCTCTTTCCCACTTAAATATTTTTTGATTGGTTGAAATTAAGGAAATGACACTCTTTGTGGGACAAATTAAAATAGTATACTGGACATTTAAAATGGGATGAAGGGAGTATAAGAAAAAGTATTACCATGCTTAGATATGTGTGGCTGTCGGCTCTAATTAGCTGACTAAAGAATAGGCATCACAATCATCATAAATTAACAATAAAATTAAATAAAAATAATAGTATACACATAAATACATAAACGATTGGGATTTTATTAAGTGTTTGTTTGGGAAGATGGGATTATGGGTTTGTCCTTTTCTTGGGGAATGGTAGATGTCAAGGACAAAAGTGTGAGGAATGCAATCATTTTGGTGCTTGCACATCTATATGGGAATCTGTAAAGGGAGTGTGTGATTCAAAAATGAAAGGTAAAAAAAAAGTGTAATACGAAACCTGATAATCTTTGTGTATGTTGACTAAGCTGGGTTTGCCTACAACGTTGGTATCGAGTGAATTTCATTAGTGGCATGGCAACCACCAACCCAGGCACCATTAAACACCACCACCTCCGTTCAACATTGATTAAAACTCACGTTGTATCCATGTGAGTGACAAATCAACATCCTCCATCTAAAAATAAAGTTGTACTCTGATCTCATTAAAACAAGTAATATGTTAAAACAAGCGACGTTTGGCCGCGCTCTAGTACGGGCGTAGGCGGTTAATACTTAAAACCAGTGTTTTCGTGACCGGGTCGGACCGGCCGGCCGGACCAGGTCGAACCGGAATCATGTGTTACGCCGGGCCGGACGACACGGGTCAATACCCAAGTTATTAGCCGGATCGAACCGCCCAGTTTATGTCAAAACCGGGTTCAACCGGGACTTTTGACCCGGCGGGTTTTCAACCATGGGCCGGATTTAAGCCTTAGTTAACGAATTACCCCTTATCTAGCTTTTATAATGCAGCTTGAGGAGCCAAGAAATGTTCTTGGACCAATGTGGGATGACTAGTTTTAGGGGAAAATACATGAGCTAATAGTGTTTCTTTTATAGTAGAAGAAATTTAGTTGGAATAGATGTATTGGGCAATGTGGGAACCTTATTAGTCATATCTATGTAAAAATGAAATTATGTAATCCCAGTGAATATATGTTAGTTCGAACAGTATTATGTAAAAATGAGATGAGCTAGTACTTTTGGAGTGTGTATATATGTTAGTTCGGACAATGAATCAATATCTTTGTTAGTTTGAAGTTTGAACAATGACTTTAGTTGCTGTAAACATCAAATACAAACAATGAGATATTTCCATGAGCTAATTAGCTTTATAAGAAACTGATTTACGTATTAAAGTTTTAAACATCAAATTTTTAGTTCATTATTACGTGTTTACTGTAATTTTTGTTGCATATGGAACTTAAAGTTGTTTAATTTTGTTGGGAAATAATTTTTGGAATTTTTTTAGATTTGTTATAATGATTGTTTTGTAATTTTTAGGCCTTTTTATGTAATCCGGTTCAACCGGACGGTTCAACCGGTACGACTGGTTCGACCATTTTTTAGACATAAACCGGTCCGATTCAAAATCCGGGTTTTAAAACATTGCTTAAAACTATGTTTTTTATATGGATAACAATAAATAAAAAAAAAATTATTTCATGAATGTAAATTAGATTCTATCACGATTAATATATTTAAAATCCATATACACAACGATATTGGAAACCTTTCCCTTTTAAAGCCTGAAGCATATAATCACATCTACCTCCTCTTCTGTATCAAAATAAGTGACATACTTTTCATTTTAGGGTGTATTAAAATAAGTGACACACTTTGAAAACTTTCCTTATTTGATAAAAATAATAGGACTCATACCCACTAACTACTTACTTTAATAAAGTGAAATTACCCTTATACCCTTACTTTTACTTTTAAAACTCATTAATATCACTTTATTCAAGAAAAGTGGGACCCATTTTTCATTAACTATGTACTTTAATCTATTTTAACCTCTACTTTAATCTTTTACCTCAAAAAACGTGTAAGTCAATTTGTGTCACTTATTTTGATACGGAGGAAGTATATAATTTTCAACTTATATACACCATAACAAAAACACATACTATCTCTACTATATTATAAAGCATTTACCCCTTCCTTATTTAGCAAGGCTGAAAATTCAGCAAATACAGTTACTATTTTTGAAATGATTCGGGTTTTAAAAAAATTGCGTCTGGCCGGATTCGAACGCGTGACTACTGAGTTGAAAACATACAACTCAACCAACCGCGCTAACTGGCTAGACTTGCCTTTAGTGAGACTTAAATCTTTATGAATAAAACCCGTCCCCATGGCTAAAACCCACCGCCTCAAGGACCAATGGAAAGCCACCGCCTCAGGGCCAATGGAAAGTCACCGCCTTATTCGCCAATGCATGCGCAAGCCATCGAGTTTTTTCTTGGGCAATGAACAATTGCTAATTGTCGATATCTCCGCTTCAGAAAAGTACTATCAATCATTTTGTAAAAGCTCCAACGAACTCAAACAAGCTTTCAATTTAATCGTTTTACATTAGCATCAGGTTTCGAGCATCCTTGATTTCTACAGTTTTTAATTAACGTCATCATCAATTCTTCTACATACTATAACAATGGCGGGAATAGCTTTGCTGGATCCATTGAAGAAAAATCCAAGTGTCAATAATCAAACCATACATTCTACCGGATTATACTTCGCCGCACTCGCTGGTTCCTCCGCCGATGCGTATGTTGCCGCCGGCACCCCATTTGCATCTAGGGCTTTTCTTGGGTATATACTTCCATCATATATCATAATATTATATTGGTGATGTTTTATAAGAGCGAAACGAATTAAGTTTTGTAGGGTTTTATCGAAGACTCAAATTATTGCAGCGGCTGTCGTGGTTCTCAAGTATGTTTTTTTTTAATCTTTTCCTTTGATTCATTTTAATTGTTTGTCGTTATATTTGTCACTCTTATTTGTTTACATCAGCAAATTTTTTAAGCATAGTACATGTGCTTATAATTTGCATTAATGTTTTCAAGGTATCCTGTTTGAGCATGATATGTTTAATTTGGAGCCTTATAATCGTGCTGAAGCAATAAGAACATTGCGCAAGTTTACCTATTTACAGCTTTTATAAAGATATATGCTTGTTTTTTCTAAAAAATTTATTTTGATTGCTGTTAGGTCATTTTATACGTCATGAATAAGAACATTGCGCAAGTTTACCTAATTTTGATTGCAGTTGGGATAATTAAAGTAGTAATGATTTGTATATTGTTTAAATGTTTGTGCAGAATGCTTATTTGGTGGTTGTAGAAATTGACACTTTGTGGCATTTTTCACAGGTGATAAGTCATATAAACCAAACCCCAAACTGGCTCGAGTTCTTCTGTTTATATTACAAGCAGGACATGAATTGAATTGGTCAACAGCAGCAAGGCATATTGCATCAAGGTAAACTTTTATGTATTTTTATAATATTTGAAGTTTTTTATCCTAACATTATGTTAGTATTTAAAGCAAATAAAGATTAAATTTTATTTGCATATAGGGTCTTTATGTATACCCAGCTCTTGATGGAGCAAATGGTGCATGTACGAGGCTCTTCATGGAGGCGCGCGCAAATGATGTACAATTGTCAAAATGGTTGGTTGGTTAACGGTTACGGTTTGGATCAAGTTGGTTGACTTGTTATGTCATTTTTAGATAGTTGATGTTTGTGTGCGATAGACACTTGGGCTGCCAATTGGGTTCACGAAATGAGGGTTAAAACCTATCAGCTTCTCAAAGAAACTATATAACATTTGTGCTCTTTTAAACTTGTCTTGTCATGAACCTGTAATTTAGTTACTTATAATGCTAAATCTCTCTTTTTATTTGATGCAGAAATGTTCCCTGATAATATTGGTCCCGAGCAAGAGACTAATGAAAGTTCGGTTATTAGGGACGAAAAAGAGCAATTTTTTAGGATTTCTTCGAAAAGATTACTCGGGGTTACCAAAAACAAGATACACAAAGCGGAACAAAGTGTACTATTTTGCCTATTTTGGTAAGCCTTAATATATATAGATTTCATGGTAGCCTATTTTGTTCAAATAAAATTATCTGGTATTAATACGTTAAATTTTGAATTGTAATGTTTTTACAGTGGATGCATCATGCATGACCTTCGAAGAGATGTATCCGATGTACCAGTTGACTTTCAAAGCAATGTACCAACGACTAAATATTGCCATCGGACCACATTTGTTTGCCGCATATTATTGTTACATGGTACCCGCGCCGCATTGCGCGGGTACCAGCTAGTTATGAATAAAATGCAATGAAAAAAAATGGTAAATTACAGTTTTTGTCCCTGACCTTTAGCCGATTCGGGGTTTTTGTCCCTAATTTTTTTCTTCTGTTTTGTTGTCCTTTAATTTTTTAAAATTTTGGAAATTTGTCCTTCCGTTCAAAATTTTCCGTTAACTGACGATATTTTTGGTGATTTCCCCAAATTACCCCTATCATCATCACCAATCACCCATCTTGTCATCTTCATCACCATCGATCTTTCTCAAACACCACCCCCAATTCATTGATTTCAATCACCCATCATCAATTCCGAAATGAGTTTCAACCCTCAATTTCTAAAGAAGAAATTTGTTAGCTTATGGCTTACAAATCAAAAGAAGAAATTTAACAGATTATGAAGAATTCTTCCCCGCTGTTTTGAACGCTAATCTGCCCTAAAAAATTTAAATGCGAAAAACAAAAATCAACAATTATGCAACTTCCGGCGGCGGAAAATTGATGACCGGTGAAGAGTCGGAATCGCTAACGGCACCGGTACCGATTGTTAGATTGGGATCGCCCGCGTTTGTTGTTGAGATTCATTTGCGGGGAAGAATTCTTCATAATCTGTTAAATTTCTTCATAATCTTGAGATTCATTTGCGGATGATACAGGAACAACGAACACGCCACCGGAAATCCAACCGAATAATGCGATAGGCTAAAATCAAGCGCTTCCGGCGGAAGCCTAGCGGCGGAGCTCGCCGACTCAAAAACACTGTTCTCGCTAGGGCTTTCGTACCGCCATTGACGACGGCAGCCGGAGGAAGGAACAAACCAGAGCTCGCCGACTCAACAATATCTGTTTATGTTTTCTGTCCATCGAAGCTTGATTCACAAACGATGATTTTAAAAATGGTGATATTGATATGGTTTGATTTTGTATTTTAGTTTCCCTTTGGATTTGATTTCACCGCCATCACCATCGTTGGGTCAAATATGTGTATGTTTTCTTTAAAATGGAGATTTTTGTTGCCAATTTTGGAAATCTGATCTTGATTTAGGATTAGGGTTTATGGATCAGTTAGGGTTGGGTGAAGAAATGTAAAAGACAAAAATACCCTTATTTTTTTGTATTTTTAGTCACTTAACGGCTAAAATTGAACGGAAGGACAAATTTGCAAAATTTTATAAACTTAAAGGACAAAAAAACGGAAGAAAAAAATTTAGGGATAAAAAACCCCGAATTAACCTTAGGTCAGGGACAAAAACTGTAATTTACCCAAAAAATATATATAAAAAAATGCCATTGAAAACATAGAAAGCAGTGAAGCACGGTTTGTTAATTTGTATTTTAATTAATATTTTCATTAGAACCCTCGCGTGTTAGCAACTTGACACTTGTCTCATAAATTACATATGCGTTTGAGCACACAACCAATACTAATTTTATTCAATAAAATACTATACATGGATAATAAATTAACAAAATACAAATCTAATTACAAAATAAAAACAATATGTAAACAAAAAGGGGTAGAAACATAGTGGTCTCGTGTTTGGCATGATCATCTTAAAACATATTTAAAGTTTGTTTCCAAGGGTATAACAGCCAGAGCAGTTTGTATTATCAAATATGTTCCACTGTCTGAAAATGAACCAAATTTTTTTTTGTCATTTGCCACATGGTGAATGGTGGGGGGTTTTGATGCGCGGGGAATTCTACAACTTCATCAACTTTTTTTTTTGGAGGTTGGACTCCAAGTTTAAGAATGATAAAGTCATTGCTTTCATGGTCGTGATCTACTCGTATGCTTTCATGGTCGTGATCTGATGAAAATAAAAACTGAGAGAACAGTGTTGGTAGGGAAGGTCCGTGATTTATCCTTAATCGAAAACATCAACGTGGTATGTGTTAAAGAGGGGTTCATGGAGGTTGATGTGCATTACATTGGCGGGTTTTGGTTGTGGTTGGAGTTTGCTAGTGAGGTTGCATGTGCCCGGTTCAAAAAGCATGAAGACATGCAATTCTATTTTACTCAGTTAAAACCATTGGACTCCTCGTTTGTTGTTGATGACAAGATAGTGTGGATTCGTTTTGATGGCTTACCTCTTCCTGCGGGTACTATGAATGCGATTAAAAAAATGATGAGTCATCTTGGCGAGCTCATGTTTGTGGATGGAGATAATGGGGATAGTGGGAATGGGAAAGTATGCTTGAAAACGAAAATAGGAGGCAAGATTGAAGAACAGTTGGAGGTTATAATTGAGAAGAGAAAATATAAAGTTTGGATGTATGAGCTGGCATTGTGGGAACCAAGCATGAAGAAATACGATGATACTAGTAACGGGGAGGATGGGTTGTCGGATGTAGACCATGATAGCTCGGAAGATGATAACACCGAGGATGAGAATAAGGAAGAAGAAGAAGAAGAAGAGTTAAATGCTGAAACGGGTAATGATCATTTAGTGGTTGAACAGGTGGAAAAATTCAATATTCTGGACATCGTTACACCGAAAAATCCATCAGTTGGCATCGGCTCAGTTGATAAGGAAAAGGAGAAGAATATTCATTCCGGTCACCGTGAAGGTGAAGATGACGTGTTTAAGGAAGATGTCCTTACAATGTCTGATGTGTCGCTGTCAAAACCTCCCGGTTTTGAAAACGGAGGCAATAATGTGGTGGGAAGAAGTTCTTATTCAGCAAATTCAAATTCGGTGGGGGATGAGGGTAACAAGAAGGTAAAAATTATCTCGTTAATAGATGATCTGAATAGATTTGTAGATATTGGAAGTGCTATTGGTCTCGATATGGAAGGGTGTCAAAATTCGCTTGAAAAAATGATAAGTAGTATGAGAGAGGAGAAGGGTTATCCATGAATATTATGTCCTTTAACTCATGTGGTATTGGTGATGTGATAAAAAGAAGATGTGTTGCGTCGATTTGTAATAAAAATAAGGTATCCTTTTTGGGGATACAAGAAACGAGTGTTACAAAAGTTAATATGTTTATGATTCGGCAATTATGGGGTAACATGTTCTTTGACTTTGCCCTCAGTAGTGCGGTGGGTTTGTCAGGGGGTATTATTTCTATCTAGGATACTTCCGTGTTTGAAAGTACAACAATTGTTAGCTATCGGAATGTGTTATATGTTCATGGGGAGTGGAAGGTGAATAAAATGAAGTGTGTTATGGTGAATGTGTATGCCCCCCAAAGTAATGTTGAAAAGAGAAGTCTGTGGGCTTCTATTGTCAATTATATGGAAGCTAACGAAGGTAATTACTTGGTTTTTGGTGACTTTAATGCGGTTAGCGAGGAGGGGGAGCGATGGGGTTGTGAAAAAAACGAAAGAGAGATGGAAGACTTCAATGATTTTATTGGTTCGGCTCATCTTACCGAATTTCCTATGGGGGGTTCGGCGTTCACTAGGTTAAGTAGAGATGGGCGGAAAATGAGCAAACTAGATACGTTTTTTTATGAACGAAGGGTTCAATGTTGATTGTGAGGATCTAGTTGCTACGGTGTTGAAGGACGTACGTGATATCGGATCATCGTCCTATTTTATTATCTCATACTACGATGGATTATGGTCCAAGAGTATTCCGGCTTTTTAATTCTTGGATGGATGAAAATGATTTCGAGCAAGTGGTGACAGGCGTTTGGCGGGATTCGGTGCGGCAGAATCATAATTGTCATATGATTAATTTTAAAGACAAATTGAAGCTTCTAAAAGAAAAATGCAAAAAATGGTGGTTAGAAAAAAAGATGCAACATCAAAGCGAAAGAGTAAAGCTGGTCAATGAAATCAGCGACACTGAAAAGAAGATGGAGACTGATTCGGCGTCGGTTGAAGATCGGGAAACTAGGTCTCGAGCAAAGCAGGGTCTTTACAAGTTAGATGTTAAACATTGGCGGGATCTGTCGCAAAAAGCAAAAATTAAATGGTGTATCGAAGGCGACGAGAATTCTAAGTTTTTTCATGTAATTATTAATAGTAGACGGCGGTATTCAATGATGCAAGGTGTCAAACATGAAGGATTGTGGGTCTCGTCACCGAAGGAGGTTAAAGAAATTTTTGTTAACTATTTTGATAAGAAGTATAATCGGGTGGATGCCATTGATATTGTGAATAGAAGCGATAAATTCAAAGCCCTCTCGGAAGATAGTGCAAATTTCTTAGTCACGCCAGTCGCTATGATGGAAGTAAAGCAATCGGTTTGGATGTGTGGGAACGATAAATCCCCGGGACCGGACGGCTTCACGTTTGCATTTGTTAAAAGATTTTGGGAAATTTTAAAGACTGACATTTTTAACTTTGTTGTTGAGTTTTTTGATACAGGTTTCATTCCGTCAGGATGCAACTCTTCGTTCATTACACTGATCCCAAAGGTGCTTAATCCGTTGGTGGTGAATGACTATCGCCCTATTAGCCTCATCGGTCTTCAATATAAAATTATCGCCAAGATCTTAGCGACCCGGTTATTGGCGGTAGTGGACTCGGTGGTTAGCTCGGAGCAATCGACTTTTATTAAGGGTCGTCAGATTTTGGATGGCCCTTTAATTGTGAATGAGATGGTTGCTTACTATAAAAAATTAAAAAAGAAAGCTATGTTTTTAAAGGTCGACTTCGAAAAAGCTTATGATTCCTTGAACTGGCAATATTTAGATAAAATGATGGAGTTTATGAATTTTCCGGTTAAGTGGAGACATTGGATTCGGGCGAATCAACATTCGTCTAAGGCTTCGGTGTTGCTTAACGGGAACTCTTCAAAGGAGTTTAAGATTGAAAGAGGTCTTAGACAAGGAGATCCGCTCTCCCCGTTCTTGTTTATTTTGGCGATGGAAGGGCTTCACGTGGCAGTGGAAGAAGCCGTCACGAGGAGGTTATATTCCGGTATTAAGGTAAAAAATGACGACTTGATTCTCTCTCATCTTATTTACGCGGATGATGTTATTTTCATGGGTGAATGGTCGGTCAATAATATTCAAAGTCTCCTTATTATTTTACATCATTTTTACATGACCTCGGGGTTGAAAATTAATTTAAATAAATCGAACTTGTATGGGATTGGTGTGAAAGATGACGAGTTAGGTTATATGGCGGATATGGTGGGCGTTTGTAAAGGAAAAATCCCTTTTATTTACTTAGGTCTTCCGGTTGGGGCTCATATGACCCGGAAGAAGAATTGGGAGGGTTTGATTAACCGTTTTAAGCAGAAATTATCCAAGTGGAAAGTAAGTACCTTATCTAGTGGTGGAAGATCTTTACTTAATAAATCGGTGCTTGGTGGTCTAGGAGTGTATTACCTATCTATGTTTGTGATGCCTAGAAATGTGAATAACATTTTGGAAAGTTTGAGAGCTTCTTTCTTTTGGGGCGGGAACGACCATTGTAAGAAAATTCATTGGATTAAGTGGGATGTTGTTTTAGCTTCATTGGAGAATGGTGGGCTTGGTATCGGTAGTTTGATTGCGTTTAATATAGCCCTACTTTTGAAGTGGTCGTGGCGGTTTGTTAATGATCGACATATGTTATGGGCGAGAATTATATCGAAAATATACGGGGAGGATGGGGGGTTAGTCAAGATTAACTCTCGGGGGTATAATGGTGCACAACCATGTGGTCAAATGATAAAAATGATGGGGAAGTATAAAGCCTAAGGTATTAACCTTCTTGATAATCTGTCGAAAAGGGTTGGTAACGGTAGAGATACGTTGTTTTGGAAGGATGTGTGGGTGTCGAATGACACCTTAGCAGCTGTGTTTCCTCGGTTATTCCGTCTCGATAGGCAGCCGGGTTGTGTGGTGGCGGATCGGGTGGTGGATAATACAGTGTGTTGGTCGTGGTCTAGGACGATGAGGGGGGGACGGTTGGAGGCTTTAACTTCACAGCTCGAGTCGATCCTAGAGGGGGTAGTGCTTAATGATGTGCGGGATACGTGGTGTTGGAAGATCGGGCCAAATGAAGATTTCGAAGTTGGTCATACAAGAAAGTGGCTCGATAGTTTGTTCCTTCCGTCCGCAATCGCTCATACTAGATGGAATCGGTTCGTTCCTCGTAAGGTAAATATTCTTGTTTGGAAGATTGATTTAAATCGCATCCCCTCTAAGGCAAATTTGGTAACGCGGGGAGTAGTGTTAGAGGACACTAAATGTGATATTTGTGGTTATCCGGTGGAGACAACGGACCATATATTTTGGAATTGTGAAGTAGCAAAAGATGTGTGGTTGTCGGTTAGTAGGTGGTTGCAAGTTCTTGATATTCATGTAGCGAGTTTGGTTGATTTGTGTACACTTTGGATGCAAATCGTTTAAATTCACGTGTTAAATGCATATATTTTGGAGGCTTAGAAACGCGGTGACGTTTAAGAATGGTGATACCCGGAAGAATCTTTTGGTGGACGCGATTAAAGAAATTTCGTTCTTTTGGCTTAGTAATCGTAATAAAAAGTTTAGTCTTAGTTGGGTAGAGTGGTTAATTTTGCCTTTTAATGTTTGATTTTTTGTAATGTTCTAGCCTTGTGGTTTTGTTTAATGAAAGTTGTTTAAAAAAAAAAAATCTACTCGTATCTTTGGTTTATGTGAAAACTTAGAAATGGGTAAATCTTCCCCAACACGAATCAAGAGATAATCAAAGAAGATATGGTGACTAGTCACATAAAGACGATGTTCTAAATGTAATATCGGTAGTAGATGAGTAGATTGGTGTAACTTCCATCTTTCTTTTTTGGCGCTCTGTAATTTCTAGCATTTTATGGTAGTTGTAGCTCATTTTAGGTTGAGCGATAATTTGCCGAAGTTCTCAGTTACCTTTTGTTCAAAAAAACATTTCACATGCCAACTAGTAGGACTATCATGTATGCTTGTTGTTGGGCCTATAAGGGCCTGGGTCATGGTTGAACCAATAACCCATATCTAGCATTTAATTTGGTCAAATGGATTAGAAATTAGATCAAGCTATTAAAAGGTTTCTCCATATCTAGCATTTAAGTTCTTCTCTCCAAGTCTCCGTGGTTTCTCCAATCAGGTTAAAAGGTTTTTGATTTTTCATCTTATTCTTTTTTGAAACAAAACCCTATTTTCATCCTTTGTAATTGCTCGCATGCTTGATAAGCTTTTCAAAATAGCTCATTGATTTACCCAAAATAAAAAAGTAAGCCTCTGATTTATCCAAACATGCCCTAATTCCACGATTCAGAGCAGTCAATCACTAATTACTCCGTCAATTCCTTTGAACGCATAATTTCTGGTGTTTCGATTGGATTAGTTTCCAGTTTTTTATACGGTTTTTCAACATCTTCAGATTTGTTTTCGTTTTATAATTAGTGTTTAGCATAGCTAATCTGATTACTTACTTGCAGCTGGAAGTGTTAATTTTGTATTGAAATGGACAACAGACGGTATAATAGTAGACTAAACATACAAAGAAGGCAACAAAAAGCAGATGAGGTAATATGCTTACGCAAGCTCTTACTATTGGTTTATGCTTTAAAATGGAATAATTGTTGATTCTGTTTTTGTTTAGTTATTGGCACAGGGAGAAGATGAGGCTTCTGTTCTTGAGGAATTTCGCCTACCGATTCATCAAAGACCATCAGAAAATGTAGATCTTGATAATGTTGAGCAAGCATCACTAGACACACGATTAACATCATCGAATGTCGGCTTCTTCAGAAAATGGGGTGGAAAGGGAAAGGCCTCGGGAAGAATGAGCAAGGTATGCAGATAAACTGAGCCCATCAAAAAAATTTCAACCCTAATTTTTTATTTTTTAGGAATAACCGAGCCCATTAAATCTGGAATAAGAGATTCAAAATTAGGCGTCGGGAAACAAGAGGAAGATGATTTCTTCACTGCTGAAGAAAACATCCAACGGAAAAAACTCGACATTGAACTTGAAGAAACCGAAGAAATAACTAAAAAACGAGAGGTATATTGTTCACCTTCTAATTCTTAACATAATTTATACTTTTATAGTAAGAAATAAACAGTTGAAAACGTAAATAATATAATAATTTGAGGTTGATGAGTTTATCTGAAACCTACACATATCTAATAGCAGAAGGCCGTTTTTATTACCTGGTGGATTCTTCTTCTTCTGCCACCTGGCACATTATGAAAATATAGGTTATGGCAGATCGAGAGCATAAAATTCAAAATGAAGTTAAGGAAATACGGAAAGTTTTCTTTTGCGAGCTTTGCAACAAGCAGTACAAGTTTGCAGTTGAATTTGAAGGTCATTTAAGCTCTTATGATCACAATCATAGAAAGGTAATTTCAAATCTTCTTTGAATTGATTGTAACAACCGATTTTTAATTTTTATTTCAAATCCATTTTTCTATAAATTTTGTCCTAATTTGATTATGATTTTGGTTTTATAGCGGTTTAAAGAAATGAGAGATATGCATGGAAGTAGCAGTCGTGATGACAGGCAAAAACGTGAACAAATACGCCAGGAGAAGGAGATGGCTAAATTTGCTCAAATGTATTTTAATTTTACACGTTATTATATGCCTTTAATTAAATTATATATCCTTTTACACATATAAGATTTGTTTTTTTACATATTTTTATTTAGGGCTGATGCCCATAAGCAGCAACAACAACAAGAGGACCCTGAAAAAAGTAATCATCCTGTGAAGAATGCTACTGTTCTTGCAGATCAAGATCAGAGGAAGGCATTAAAGTTTGGATTTTCTTCAAAAATTGGTCCATCCAAGGTAATGAAAGTTTTTAGTAAAGTAAAATTTATGTTTACGAAAAAAAAAAAAACAGTATTATTACATAATTATTTTCATATTTGAATAAAAAAAAGATTTAGGAGGTTGAATCTTGAATGCACTAAAATAAGAGTTATGTTAAAAAAAAAATAAGTCGACCGATTTGAGATAAAACACAACCCTAATTTACCCATTTACATGTGAATTTGTCGAAACAATCATCACTATGTTTTTGTTTTGTGTAATTTATTCAGAGTTCAGGCAAGAGTGCAGCAAAGAAGCCAATTGCATCAGTTTTTGGCAATGATAGTGATGAAGAATAGCAATTATTTTTACCCTATGAAAGTTGTACCCTAGAATCTTTACTTGATGTACTTGTTAACTTGTGACTGCATTTACCCTTTTATTCTGAACGCTATACAAATCTTGTGTATCACTTCAACAATTAACATTTTTCTGCCCATAATTTATCGTTAGTTACAGTTTTCTCTGGTCTAGTTACAAAATATATCGTATGTCACAAAAAGAAGAGCACTCTAGTTTGGTTACCAGCTAGTGACCGTTTATGTATTTGGTCTCATGTTAAAAATGGGTGGTAGATTGATTGTGACACGTGACTAAACGGTTTAAGCGGCGAGTTTTATGCTGTTAGTGATCTAAGTTAAAGTTGATTGAAAAATGTTTGATTTAGCTTATTGATTTATTTATATTGAAAAGTTAATGAAATATTTTTATAAAAGTGTTTGGATTAGTTTTTTGGTGTAAAATCATCAAAAAAGGAAGTGAGGAAGAGGTAGGTTTTGATGAGTAATTAAGGATTTATGTGTAATTTTTGTTCACAAGTTTTTTTTTTATAATGATACATAATCTACTCATTTTTTGTCCACAATGGTAATTGAACCTATGACATATAGGTCATGGACAACACGATACATCAATCTCCAATACCACTAATTAGACTTAGATTGTTCGAGTTGTTTAGAGAAGTTAGTACCCTACTACCCTTACTTCTTAAAATCAACTTTTCAAAGTGTTTACTTTAGCCAAATAACTTATTGATTTAAGCCAATTAAGTTATTTTTTAAAAAACTTTCTCAACACCCTCCTAATAAATCCATAATTCATTTGGCCTATACTATAAAACAAAGGGAAAAAACAACCAGAAAATAAGACAAAAATGTTGACCTTAACCGTTTTGGATTGTCGACATCGTTATCACTCTCCATGTCCAACGTACTAATATTCTTTATTCTCTGTCTTTTTGCCGATGATCTCCCGGCCGTTAGATTTTTAAAATAATTGTTACTGTTCTTACGTTGATAAGGCTTGATTTGGTTTTATCTCATCCATCCATTAGGGTTATCAAGAAACCAAAGATACAAAAAATCTATATCATATTACACATATTCTACCTTTTAAATGGGAATTTGATACAAAATACCTTGCAGTTTTTACACCAATTTTTTATCTAGAAAGTTTTAGAGAGAGTGAGAGTGAACTTCTTCACTATCTTGAGGTAAGAATCTTTATCATTAGTTCAATTGTTCTGCAAGACTACAACTTTTAAGATTGTAAAAGGCATTGAGTGTTTGAATATTTTTATGTTGTTTTCTTAAATCCAATATAATAATTAATGTTGAGAAAAAAATTAATCCATTGATTGTTTGGTTTGTTGTGTATGTCCTCTTGTAATTGAATGTGAAATGTCTTGTTATAATAATGATAATAATTCCAAGTGCCTAGAATAATTATGAATTCCTCGTATCTTGTTGACTTATCCATACGAATAAGTGTTTTCTGTTGAAAATGTTTATTAAATTCTTGTGTTTTACGTACAGATGGTGTTTCTAGATCTGTTTTTTGCTGCTTCGATGCCTGTTCTTAAAGTACTCATAGTTACTGCATTAGGCTTATTTCTTGCTTTGGAATCTGTCGATATCTTGGGACAAAGTACAAGGAAGCAATTCAATAACGTAAGTTCGATCTTAATATTCCCTTCGTTAATCAAGAACGTGGTTTGGGTGGTAGTATACCAATACCAGTACCAGATATCAATCATAGATTCGTCTACGTTTCTCGGGGTACTCATGATATATGATTAACTTTACATTAAATACTAAAAAAAACTTTGAAACACACTCTAAAGAAGGTATCCTAAATTTCATAACAAAAAAAATATTCTAAAAATTTAGTCATAACATGGCGTCAATCTTCGAGTCATGACGAGCCATAACGTTTTTCAAATCGTAACTTAAAGCGACAATTTTTTTATACTACCTCCGTATCAAAATAAGTGATGCATTTGAAGAAATACGTTTTTTGAGGCAAAAGATTAAAAGATAGTTTAAGATAGATTGAAGTAGATAGTTAGTGGAGAGTGAGTCCTACTTCTTTTGATTAAAATGATATTAATGATATTTAAAAGTAAAAGTAAGGGTAAAAAAAAGAATTTCACTTTATTAAATTAGATAGTTAGTGGAGAATGGATCCCACTTTTTTACTAAATAAGGCGAGTTTTAGAAGTGTATCACTTATTTTATTCCACCCTTAAATAGAAAGTATATCGCCTATTTTGATATGGAGGTAGTATAATTTATTATATACTTCCTCCGATTCAAAATAAGTGATACACGTTTTTTTTATGGGTGATTTAATATAAGTGATACACTTTGAAAAATTACATTACTTAGCAATAAATAGTGGGACCCTCACCCACTAACTAACTAGTTTAACAAAGTTAAATGACCCCTTTATCCTTATTTTTTACATTTATACATCATTTACCCCACTTTATTTAAAAGGTGTGAGACTCATTTCTCACCAACCATCCAATTAATCTATTTTAACTATCATTATAATTTTTTGCCTCAAAAAACGTGAAACCCAAAGTGTATCACTTATTTTGAATAAAGGAAGTATATGTATATGCAGTTAAAAAAAATATTAAAGTTCTATTAATTTATACGATAATTCATAAAAAGTTCACAAAAATATTACATCTAAATTTTATAATTATATATGTTTTCATTTTTTTCAAAAAATAAAAATAAAAACTCAAATTTTATGATGTACCTAAAAAATCATATGATAAGGCGGGTCGATCTTATGCCGCCTTATTGCGCCTTATACCGCATTATCGCACCTTATCTTATGTCATACATACTACCACCACCATGAGTTATTTCGTAACGTTAAGGTTGTGTCGTGTCGTGTCGCCATCATGATAAGGTTTTTAAAACCTTGATAAAAAATGAGATATTTTGTTAACAACAACCCCGATGACTTTTTTAACATTCATTAATAACTTGTAATTCATGGAGGGATAATACTGTAAATGGAGAAGTGGTTATTAGTTAATGTACACGTTCATAATATATGTCATAAAACATTAACCCCCAAGGCTATGCTTGGTGGTCATTTAATCTAGACCAATTGGTTATTTTTTTCACTTTCAACAACAATTTGTTATTTAGTTCACACCTTCACTGAATATTGATTGTTACTTGGTTTCCTACCTAACTACCGTATGAAACTATTGGTTACTTGGTTTCCTAACTACCATATGAAACAGTTGATTATTCATTACATGTCATCTAAGTACTTTGCCATATTCAAGAGAGTTTCTACTTAACCCCGTGATAAATCATACTCACCCAAAGAGGTGATGAATCCGTAATCAATACAACCCGTAATAAATCATTTTTATCCTATATATATTGTTATCTGATACAACTCTTTATTACTGAAAATGCGCAACAATAATCCCTCAAATTATTTATAGTATCCAAATCATGGTCACCCAAAAAAAGATATAAAATTGTCTTTTAGATATAAAATTCATATAAGAGCCATTCAATACTGTTATGCCGTCAAAAATATCTTGGAAAAGAAAAATCTCTGAACCTATATTTTGTTTTTAGAGTAAATTACACGGAAGGTCCTTATGGTTTATCACATATTGCAGCTACAGTCCCTGAACTTCGTTTATTACACCAGACGTCCCTGGTGTATACAATTTGTTACACCCATGGTCCCTACTACCCTTAAATTTTTCTAAATGACGAAAATACCCTTTTGGTCTTTTGTAATAATGCGAAGATAAAGGACCGTGAATGTAATAAGTGATAAACCACAGGGACCATTCATGAAATTTACTCTATTAATTGATTTTTTTTTCTTTTTTCTCTTTAATTCATATTCTTCCGCCACATTCAAACTCACCACCCACATCTATCTCTTTGAATTTAAACATCAATCGGCATGAGTGTGCAAAACACCAAATCCTCTGGCGACGTGCATCAATTGTCTGAATCACTGCGTGTGCAAACCACAAACTCCTCTGGCGATGTGCATCAATTGTCTGAATCACCGTGTGTGCATACCACAAACTCTCCTGACGACGTGCATGAATTGTCTGAATCAATTCTGGTCGATAGAACGTCATAGGCGGCGAAGCAATTGGAGAAGGCAACCGGAGGCAGGGGTTGGTGATGGATTGACTTTTCAGGGGGTTTGGTGGTGCGACGATAATGGTTATTGATTGATGTTTGAATTCAAAGAGATAAAGGTTGGTGGTGAGTCTGAATGTGACGGAAGAACATGAATTAAAGAGAGAAAAGAAAAAAAAATCAATTAATCGAGTAAATTTCACAGATGGTCCCTGTGGTTTATCAATTATTATATTCACAGTCTCTTATCTTTGCTTTATTACAAAAGGTCAAAAGGTATTTTCGTCATTTAGAAAAAGTTAAGCGCAGTAGGGACCATGGGTGTAACAAATTGTATACATCGGGGATGTCCAGTGTAATAAATGAAGTTCATGGACTATGGGTGTAATAAGTGGCAAACCACAGAGATCTTTCATGTAATTTACTCTTGTTTTTAATATAAAACAAAATTTTGGTTGTCGTGCATATATTGATAAACGGTCTTTTATGTATTAAATGAACATTATGTCTGACTTCACGCGGAGTAATTAAGCTTACTAGTTAGGAACATAAATTATAATTATGATTACGAAGTGTTCCAAATTATCAAAACATATATTCCCTAGAAGTGTTCCAAATAGCAAGGAATCCTCTCGATGTTTTAAAATTTATTATTTGCCAAATTATTTTTTATTTAACTAATTCATTTTGACTTAATAAAGATGAAAAAAAGCTTACCAAAATGAAAAAAAAAAGAGTAAGCTTGACTAATAACTAAAATGAGTAAAAAATGAATTTAACTAATTCATTTTCCTGAAGGTGTTCTTACGTTAAGACGATGATGTTTGGGTAATTGTTTGCTATTTAACTAATTAATTTGCCTTTTATTATAAATTAGCACAACTATATACTCTAGAATATAACGAATTCGATCGATTAAAGATTTAGGGTCCTTTTTCTAGTTATGGAACTCACACACATCTCATTTGTATGTGATTAGATGGTGTTCTTTGTGTTCAGTCCAGCACTTTTGGTCAGCAACCTCACTAGTACAGTCACTCGCCAAAACATCGTCTCAATGTAAGATCGATTTCTTCACAGAGTTCTTGATCATTAATTATCTTCTTCAATTGATCATTTTCCTTCTTCAAAAATGATGTCTCAGGTGGTTTATGCCTGTCAATATTCTTCTCACATACATAATCGGTTCGGCACTTGGATGGCTACTTATGCTCATCGGAAAACCACCTCAGCATCTAAAGGGACTCATCTTAGGTGCCTGTGCAGCAGGTACAATATTCGTATAATTACGCTGATGCCAAATCATTAACAAAATTCTAATTAATGTTCTCATTATCATATAATTATGACAATTAATAATCATCAGGAAATATGGGAAATTTGCTTTTAATAATAATCCCAGCTGTTTGCAAAGAAAAAGGAAGCCCGTTTGGAGATTCCGATGTTTGCTATGGTTTTGGCATGGCTTATGCTTCACTATCTCAGGCGGTACATACACACTTTAAATTTCCAGATACGTTATCGAATTAAGGGCATATTTGGGAAAACTTATTTAGGGAGCTTTTTAGCTTATATATAAGTTTGAAAATATAAACTTATTTAGGCTTTTAAATAAGGTTTCCCAAACATGCCCTTAACTCCATATATGCTAAAACAAAACACTCATCGCTTGATCAGATTGGAGCGATTTATTTGTGGTCTTACGTTTACAACCTCGTACGGGTTTTCTCTGGTCCTTCTCAAGATTTTAGCAACAATGTGGTCATGCCTACAAGTGAAACTACGGGAGTGGAATTGACCGAAAGTTTACTTCCATCATCTTCATCGTCTCTTAAAGTAACCGTTGATGCCATAAAGCAACATTTGGGGAATTTTTCAAGACGGTTCAACTTGAAAGCAATTTTCGCACCATCAACCATTGGAGCGGTATCTAAAATGTTTTTATTTTATTTTCTTATTATTATTATTTTTATATCTAATTTGGAATGTAGATTACTTATAGAACCAAAACGTATGCACTAATTAGTTGTGATTTTGGTTTTATAAAACAAGCTTGTGGGGCTCATCATTGGAGTAATTACACCAGTGCGCGATCTACTAATAGGCACCTCAGCTCCTCTTCGGGTCATCCAAGATTCTGCATCCTTAGTAGGGTATTATATATACTTAAACCTTGTCAAAATTTATCATGTTCCGTTGACTTTTTTATTGTCTCTTAAAATCACATACCAATTCATTATGATGTTGTATCAGGGATGCAGCAATCCCGACTATGACGTTGATTGTGGGCAGTAACTTGCTACGAGGTAAACTTGTATCTTAAAAATGTTACGTCTATTCGATTGTTAAATGACGTACGTAATTTGCAGGTCTGAAAGGATCGGGTATCTCGTTACCACTTGTGTTTGGAATCATAGTAGTTAAGTACATCTTCTTGCCACTTTTTGGGATTTTAATTGTCAAAGGAGCGATTTACCTCGGCTTAGTTCATGAAGATCCTCTGTATGTCTTTGTTCTTTTACTACAATTCGCGGTTCCACCAGCCATTAACATCGGTAGTCTCTCCGGTTTGCTATTTGAATAATTTTTTATTATTTTGATCAACATGACAAATTGATAGTGAGGTATGTTGACATTGTAGGTACGATAACACAGTTATTTGGAGCTGGTGAGAGTGAATGTTCGGTGATTTTACTATGGGCTTATGGTTTAGCGTCGATCTCACTTACCCTTTGGTCGATGTTATTCATGTGGCTGGTGGCTTGATTTGCTTCATACACACTCGGATATCTTTGATAATAGAATTGAAGCTCGTAACAATGGCTGTCAATAAAACATTACGTATTTAGTTTCAGAATGTATTGTTAACACATTAATCTCATTGTGTTTCTTATATAATCTTTAATTTTTAATTCACAAGGATATTTATTTTAAATGTTGAATATTATACAGTTGAATCTTACATGGCAGCCACCGGATAATCATGAAGGAATACGCAAATTAAAAAAAAAAGTTGAACAAAATAAAGGGTAGATGGTATTTTAGTTATTTAAAAAAATTTAACAGTCAATTTTAACTACAATAAATATTAGAGATCAAAATCGTGACAAAGTTTCATATTAAGGACCACCAATTAGGGTGAGTGTGGTATAGAAAACGAACCGAACCGAAACCAAAATGATGAATTTGCAAAATCAAAAACCGAACTGATTACATATTTCTGGTTTTTGGTGTGGTTCGGTATCGGTTCGGTTTTTTCAGCCCAAATGCTCATCCCATCCGAGTATCGAACGGACCGAACCGAAACCTACATAACCAAACCCAAAATGATGAATTTTCCAAACTGAAAACCGAATCGATTATATGTTCAATCTGATTTCGCCAATGTTTTAAAAATTCGGTTGAACTGGCCGGTCGAACTGGCCGGTCGAACTGGCAGGACTAGGAAACAGTTGGTCGGAATGAGTCGGTTAGATCTATTGTTATAACACGGTTAGAATCAGCTGGTTGGACGTAAAAATCCGGTTGAACCGAAAAAAAAACTAATTTTTCTAAAAGTAATAGATAAATAAAATAAACATATGAATTTCTATATAGGTTTTGAAGTTTAAAAACGATTAAGTTAGTTGAAAAATGGGTTTGGGAACAAATTGATTTTTTTATGGTATTTATTTATATCTTCCTAGCATTTTTTGGTATTTATACTTTATTTGCCTACTTAGTGCTTCATAAATACTCAACAATATTGTTAATAGATTCAAATCATTGGCTTATTAATTGCAAAAACCGATTTTTAAAACATTTGATTTCATTATTGAATATTTTGCAACTAAAATATACAGAACGAGTCAAACAGGGGCCCATCTCTGTTTCCAGGAAGAAGGCTATCATTTTGTTCGTTGAATTATTATCTTCCCAATTGATCATCCATTTCAATTTTGACTTCTAGTGTTGGAATAAAATCACAGATCAACTTAATACTGATGTTGCAGTTAGTACTGATCATGGTTACTACTGGTAACTACTATGGTTGATACTGATGGGGCAGAAACTTACTACTGATGAGTTGATACTGGTGAACACTATAACTTAGTTACTACTGATCAAAGGCACATATTGAAGATACTACTGATCTTAGTAGTTACTACTGACGTTGTATCTGGACTTGCTACTGATCACCAGACTTACTACTGACGTTACATATTTACTACTGGTGATTGGTATTACTACTGGTATACGTTTTGGAAGCATATCAAGTCCGAGATCTTCGCAGAGATAGTTATAGAATGTAATTCAATGTATATCTTTATAATTCGAATGTAAATCAAGTCCTAGAATAACTAGGGTAAATAGTTTAGCTTCAAGGACTATTATAAATAGTTCCTTACGAATTGTAAACGTACGTGTGTATTGTTAATCGATAATATACATTGAAGCTTTTTGTGAAACTGTGTTCTTAATATTTTCGCATATTGTTTTACAGTTCATTGTTCTTAATACATTGATATAGTGTTGATCCGCTGCAACTTCTATTATCAATTAGATCTAATGTGTTTATTAACTCATTCATAGTTAATCGATCCTGACAAGTGGTATCAGAGCTTATTGGTTCTAGATCTACTATTTTTAAGAACAACAAAAAGTTTTAATCTTTAAAACACACACATTATTAATCATGACTGATAATAATGAAAGCACTCAAGCCAACAAAATCCCTATACTCACTCCCAATAACTTTGGGATGTGGAAGAATCGTATTAAGCAATACATGCTTATTACTGATTATTCCATGTGGGAAGTTGTCCTTGAAGGAAACAAAACTGGTCCTGGTCAAGCTAGCAGTTCTGCAACTGAAGCAGACAAACTTAAATGTGAGAAGGAGAAGAAAGACAAAGGAATCGAACTTAAAGCTCTAAGCACTCTCCTACTGGCCATTCCTAATGACTATCAACATCTCTTTGTTGAGTATGATGATGCAAAGGTGCTGTGGCAAGCACTGGAGAAGAGATTCGTTGGCACCAAGAGCACCAAGAGGAACATGAAGTCTGTTCTCAAGCAAGACTTTGAAAACTTCAAAGGAAAGCCCAATGAGACACTCACTCAAGTGTTTGACAGATTCAACAAGCTAATTGGTGAACTTAACCAGGTTGGGGTTAAGATGGATCAAGAAGATGTCAACATGAAGTTTCTAAGGTCTCTTAGTGAAGAATGGGCCATGTACACAGTGATATACAGACAGAGAGATGCACTAGAAGAAAAGGAGTTAGATGAACTCTACAATGATCTCAGAGTATTTGAAACTGAGGTAAATCAAAAGAACCCTTCTATTTCTTCTAATAATGCTGCATTTGTATCTAGTACAGGTCAAGGTCAAGAAACTGCCACAGGAAAGGCTGCAGATTGTGAAGATGCTGCAAGAGAATCCTTTTTCACTAGTCATGTGCATACTGCACTGATTAGTGATGATTTGGAACAATTGAATCCAGATGATCTTGAGGAGATGGATCTCAAATGGCAGATGGCTATGCTGAGCCTAATAACCAAAAGGTTCTTAAAAAGGACTGGTAGGACAAGTCTCAACTACAATAAAGGTGACAAAGCTGGATTTGACAAAACTAAAGTCAAATGTTACAACTGTAACAACCTTGGTCATTTTGCAAAAGAATGTCCTCAGCCAGACAAAAGATCAAAATCAACTGCTCTTGTTTCACAACAAGGACAAGGCTATGACTGGAGCTTCCAAGCAGAAGAGCATGCTCATAATCAAGCTCTTATGACCTTTACTGACAGCAAATCTGAGGTAAAACCTAAACCTTGTACTTCTGAATGTGTTAAAATTGTTAAAAATTTAGAAAAAGAAAACACTAATGTGAAGATTGAATAACTCTTCATAAACGTAGATCTTTAGGCTCAAGAATAGTTAGTTCTTATCTGGAATAAGCATATACAAAACATATAATTGCGGAATTAGTTGAACATATATGTATAGCTAAACAAGTTTTCATCATTAAAAGCCTCAATTCTATATATAAATACATAGAACGGTTCTTCGTTAAACAGGATCAAACGATCTTGAGGCTTAGGTTTTACACACAAACACGTTAAAACGTGGGTTACAAGAACATCTAATTCTATGTCATTAGGTTTCTTTATATACTAGAAAACCCAAGACTTACAAGGAAAAGATAATGACTAAATCTTTTAAACTAATAAAGATATACTATATCTTTTTACATTAATGATTATCTCCTAAATCTTTATTTGAATCTTGAACTTCATATCATCGACTTAGGTCCTTGTAGTTTAATAGTTTTGACATAATCAAATCTTTAATGAATATTAATAATAATATTCCTAACAATCTTCCCCTATTTGATTTGACAAAACTTATAGAATTAGCTAGGAATCTTCAAGTCTCTTCCCCTTTTTGACATAATCAAATCAATCCGAGAAACTTGAACTTCCCCTTGAATGATCAACACTTTTTCTTCCCCTAAAAGTGTGATATCATTCTTGTGTTCTTCAAGGCTATATTAATTACATTGAAAAACAACTATCTTCTATTTGAAGTTGAAGTAGAAACTCAAACTAAGCATCACATTCCATCTAAATATAGTAATTAGCAACGTCATATCTTGTATGAGGGACATCTTGGTCTTCAATCAGATCTTTTCGTTAAGATTCTGTTGAATTGCATTTACATCTTTACATAACATCTTATGTAGTAAGACTTTCAACTTCGTCTTCAAATAAAATATAATCAATTATCTTCTGTAATCAATTGATAAAGATCAAATATGTAGCAAATAAAAACTTTCCTTTATCTTCATCATGCCTTCAACCTATGTGTGTGAATAATGTGATTCGTTTCACATTATTATCAGATACGATCAATAAACCGTGGTATGGAATGAGCATGGTGTGTGTCATGCTTTCCAAAGTATGATGTATCGAAAAAAAAATCAGTAAAAAAATTTCTTCAAATTTTTTTTTTTTCCGGTCAATACTGTTGAATAATTTATCAGTCAACGCAGCAGTAGTAAAACTTTCAGTCTATTACTGATCCGAAAAAAAATTCGATTTGTTACTGATCAGTAGTATTTTTCTTCATTTACTACTGATCAGTAGTATTTAATATGGATCAGTAGTAAACATCGAAGATCAGTAGTAATCGGAATTGAGCAGTAGCAAGTTGCAATACCAGTAGTAATATTGAATACTACTGGTCAGTAGTAACCTTTGTAATGAAGATCAGTAGTATAATGAATTTATCGAAGATCAGTAATAAATCCGGAACTTTGGATCGATACAAAAATTACACATAAGGCCATCAATCAATAACTCATTCTGTTTCATTGAACCTAAAACAACAGCATCATGACACGTTCTTAGCATCCTATGAACCGCCGCCTACTGCCATAAGGATGATACCGACTACCGCCATCATAACCTGCTCTACTCCATATACCAATTTTGAAGAAGAATCGATTAATCGGTCTGTGAAAAGTGATAATTGTGAAGAACAGAGAGATCTAATTTTAGGATACTTTGGAAGAACGGAAAAATCACGAGTCTTGCAAGTGAAAGTTTAGATTATGAGAATCGATCGTCTTTAACCAAAATCTAACTTTGGCTTGATGGTTCACGTTAATTTCGTTACCAACTCTATATAATCGATCTTGATTTTGATATAATATCTTGGAACAAAGATAACTTGTAAGATTTTTACAGAGTTTTTTTTTTAAAATTCGATTTACTGTAAATTCCTCCACGTGATTGCTTGAGATAATTTGTGGAATTTAAATTCAAGTTAGTACAAACCGATTCCGGAATGCTTTAGAATGTATCTTGATTCTTCATGAACATTCGATGGATTTTGGGTATGAAACATCATAAATTTTAGATGTGTACGAAATTGTTTCACAAAAAATACGTAATATCTTTTTACCTTGATTCTTCATGAGCTAATCAATAAATCCTTGTTTCATTCCAGATCTGAGCCACCGTGCTCTGATACCAATTGTGAAGATTGAATAACTCTTCATAAACGTAGATCTTTAGGCTCAAGAATAGTTAGTTCTTATCTGGAATAAGCATATACAAAACATATAATTGCGGAATTAGTTGAACATATATGTATAGCTAAACAAGTTTTCATCATTAAAAGCCTCAATTCTATATATAAATACATAGAACGGTTCTTCGTTAAACAGGATCAAACGATCTTGAGGCTTAGGTTTTACACACAAACACGTTAAAACGTGGGTTACAAGAACATCTAATTCTATGTCATTAGGTTTCTTTATATACTAGAAAACCCAAGACTTACAAGGAAAAGATAATGACTAAATCTTTTAAACTAATAAAGATATACTATATCTTTTTACATTAATGATTATCTCCTAAATCTTTATTTGAATCTTGAACTTCATATCATCGACTTAGGTCCTTGTAGTTTAATAGTTTTGACATAATCAAATCTTTAATGAATATTAATAATAATATTCCTAACAATTAAATTAAATGAAGATTTAGCAAAAGCATTAAGAAGAAATTATGAATTTGATGGTGTGATTGCTGATCAAGAACATCAGATAAAGGTGTACCAGATGATTGATCAAAGGATAAAGGAAGAATTGCTTCAAACTGTAGATGAGAAAGAGTTTTATGAATTAAAAAATAAAGAATTAACAAGTAAATTAGAAGAATGTCAACTTGAAATTGAACAAAATAAATTGACAATTAAAAAATTTGAAAGAAGTACTAAAATTCTTCATGAACTAACTAACAATCAAACTACAGAAAAAGTTGTTCATGGGGTGGGATATCATGCTGTACCACCTCCATATAAATTCATTCCTCCACTCAAAAACAGTTCAGAAAGAATAATCAATGAATTAAAAATTGAAAATCAAACTGAATCTAATAATGAAACATCTGAATCAAATGATTTTTCTGATGATGATAGAACTACAAACTCAATTGAATTTACAATCTTTCAAACTGAATCTCCAAACTCAGTTGATACAAGTTTTCACACAGCACAAAGTGAAGAAGATTCTCCTAAATATCATGCAGAAAATATACCACAAATTCTAAAAAGGGGAAATGAAAGAAATAAAAATCAACTCTTAGATCAAAGAAAACCTGAAGGTGCTAAAGGTAAGAAATTAAGATGTGTTATCTGCAACAAAATGAATCATTTAGCAAAGGATTGTCACTTCAAGCCAATTAATTGTAAAGAATTCAAAGAATTTAAAACTTCCAAAGAAAAGACAAAAACACATAAGTTAAAAGATACTACTGATCCTTCAGTAGTAAATAAAACAAAAACTCCAATTGCTGAAACACCAAAATTTGGAAGAAGTGCATCAAGGTTTGTGCAAAGTAGAAGAGTTGGAAGCCCAAAGAACAGCAATTACTTCAAGAACAATGGAAAATCAAATCAAAATAAACAATATTTTAAATTTTTCAACACCAGTAAAAACTTTAACAATTTTACTACTGGTGTCAACCCTAATTATAATGCTGTCTGGTACCAGTACAAAAACACTACTGGTAAAAACCCTAATTACAAAAATACTACTGCTACCACACCAAAATTTCAAAACAGTACTGGTCATTCTAAATATGGTAAGTACCCAAACACTACTGGTCCATCAGTAGTAAAGTATTCAAAAGCTAAAAACAATGGGTATAGACCAAGATCAGTAGTAAACTCAGACAAATCTAAAAGGTCAATAGTAAAACAGAACACCAGTACTAAAAAGGTATGGGTACCAAAAATGTTTAAGGTTAACTGTTCTAAATCTGATTTATCAAAGGATGAACCCAAGACATATAAAGCTTGGGTTCCCAAACTTAACTAACATTTTATTTACTTGTGCAGAGCATTCAGATCCCAGAAGAAGGAAGAACATGGCATATTGATAGTGGATGCTCAAGGCACATGACTGGAAATCTGCAAATTCTAAAGGATTTCAAGTCATTTGATGGAGGTTATGTAGCCTTTGGTGAGAACCCAAAGGGAGGTAAGATTACAGGTAAAGGTACAGTTACTAATGGCAAAATTACCTTTGATGATGTATTTTATGTAGCTGAACTAAAATACAATCTTGTCAGTGTGTCTCAAGTGTGTGATAAAAAGAACAAAATTCTTTTCACAGACATTGAGTGCATCATTCTTTCTCCTGACTTTATTTTAGATGAAAAATATGTTGTTTTAAGAACTCCAAGAAGAAACAATGTGTATTACCTGGATATAGGGGGAGAACTCATTTCTTCAAATGTGGTCAACTGTTTTATATCCAAGGCAAACACCACTGAATCAGAACTATGGCATAGAAGGATGTGTCACACTAATTTCAAAAACATGAACAATTTAGTAAAAAGAAATTTGGTCATTGAAATACCTCAAAAACAATTCATGTGTGATCATCATTGTGTTGCATGCCTAAAAGGTAAACAACACAAGACTTCTCATAAGTCCAAATCTGTAAATTCTATTTCTGTTCCTTTACAACTCTTACATATGGACCTATTTGGACCTACAAATGTAATGAGTATTGGAAAGAAACAATATTGTCTTGTTATTACTGATGACTTTTCCAGATATACATGGGTTTTCTTTCTCAGGACAAAGGATGAAACAAGTGAACTCATAAAGAACTTAATTGTTAAACTGGAGAATACATCTGATCAAAAAGTTAAAGCCATAAGATGTGATAATGGCACAGAATTTAAAAATGCTAACTTAATTAACTTTTGTGATCTTAAAGGTATTGACAGGCAATACAGCTCACCGAGAACTCCACAACAAAATGGTGTAGCTGAAAGAAGAAATAGAACCATCATTGAAGCAGCAAGATCAATGTTAGCAGATTCAAAGTTACCAATCACTTTTTGGGCAGAAGCTGTTAATACTGACTGTTATGTACAAAACAGAGTATTAATAGTTAAGCCACATTTTAAGACACCATATGAACTTTTTAATAAAAGAAAACCCTCTATAAGTTTTTTAAAATCATTTGGTTTTCCTTGTACTATTCTGATTACAAGAGAACAAATTGGTAAGTTTGACTGCAAAGCTGATGATGGAATCTTTGTGGGATACTCTACTCAAAGCAAATCATACAGAGTATTCAACAAGAGATTAAGGATAATTGAAGAAAGCATCAATGTATCCTTTAATGAAAATGTTCCTAATGAACAAGGAAATGGTCCAGATTGGCTATTTAACATAGACAATCTAACCAAATCCTTTAATTCTAACATGGATTTAAATGCAGGTGATTCAAATTGTCACACTCAAAAGGAAGGAACATCATCTGTTAATACTGGTCAAGAAAAGATGAGATACATAGTAGTTGATACTGCTCCCACAGTTAATACTGAGGACAGTAATAACTCAAATTCTGGAACCAGTAGTAACTCTGAGAATGAGGACAGTAGTAATTCAATTACTACTGGTACCAGTAATAGTACTCAAAATACTACTTGTAACATCCTAAAACTGGCCTAGATGTTTTAGGTATATTTTGATATTTGAAAATATCTATTTGACCATATGTGGAATAATTTGATTAAGTGTTAAATGAATTGTTTGACCTTTTGTACTTTTGTGATATTTTAATCAAGGGATTAAAATATCTGTTTTCTGAAATGTTTAAATAAAAATGTGATTTTTATATCTTTGAATTCTCCTTTTGATATCGTCTCCGAATATGCTTTCGTTTTTAAAATTGGAGTCCGTTTGGTATTTTAAATAAATTATCTACGAAAGGGACTTTTGTATTGTATTTGTTTAAAATTGTTAAAAGTCAAGTGGGGCCCCCTTATGTGGGTTTTTCGGCAGCCAAAGGAGGGAAGGGGAACCCTTCCTCCTCATTTGTCTCTTTTCGTCTCTCTCTCTTCGTTATCTCTCTCTCTCTCTCTCTAAAAAAAACCCCATAACTCATCCTAGTGTTCTTGGGCTCCAAGTGGGATTTGCTAGCTAGTTTCTTGTCCAATCTTTAATCCGAACACGTTTTTGGAAAGCTCTTGAGGTAAGCTTCAACCTATATGTGTTCGTTTTCGATTCCATGATAGTTGATAAATTAGGGTTTATGTGTTCTTGAGATTTGGTTGGTGTTTATGGTGTTAAATGTTATATTAAGTGTTTATGCAAAGTTTGACATGTATTGTTGCTTATGTACAAGTATTTTAGCATAAGGTACAACTATTTTAGCAAGATGTACAAGTAGGGTGTTTATGTTAAAAGTAGGTTATGTGGGTTTTGACAAACCTTGGATTTCTTGTGGTTTGAATGCTTGGAATTGTTCATTATGTTAAGGAAACATGTTTGGTAAGTTTTGTATGTTTAAAACTAAGTATTGGTGGATTTTGATAAGTAAACTAACTAGTGTTTGGCTAATTGGGTGAAAAGATGAACTAGGAAATTTAGAAGTAAGATTCTTGGCTTTTTGGTTGTCATGAACTTGATGAATTGTTTAATTGATTATGGCTTGTTAGTTGTGATGGATGTGTGCTAAATGATTGAGCTTGGGTGGTGTTTGGATGGTTATTGGGAGATTTCATGAACTAGTGAAATTGGTGGTTAATAATGATCTAGGATGGAGTTTTGATCTTGTTAAAATAACTAGTTAGTTATTAATTGTTAAATGGTATGATTATAGCAATTATAGTTGTGCTTGAAAGTGTTGAAGTAAAAATGTTGTTTTGACCCGTTTGGGCCATTTAGTGGTAAAATGATTTAAAATGACTTGGATTGTGAAAGTGTAAGTATGTTGTTAGGATTATGCGATTAGTAATGTTATTGGTAACATTTGGTGAATGGCAAGTTGATGATATGATTATAGTTGTAGGAAGTATTATTGTTTAATAATCCGGTTTGACCCGTTTGGGTGTATTACTTGCAAAATGACTAGTTGACTTGCTATGTAAGTGTAGATGGTTATGACATGTTCATATGATGGTTTAAGTGTTTGGCTATTTAGTTAGTGCAAGTGTTAGTGTTAAATGTATATTTAACATTGTTTATAATTTGGTGGAATTATATACTAATTCGGTATTCCTTTGGTGTACAGGAATCGGGATCGTGACTCAGAAACATTAGACCTCTGAGTTCGACAAGTGGAAGGTTTCGGTGAGTGGATTTAATCTCCAACTTGTGTTCGGTCACAATTGGTTCGGTATATGCATTCTTGGCAAAATGCAGGAATTGTGCAGGTTTGGGGAAGATAGCGCCGCTATCTTTAGATAGCGACGCTATCTATGTAGTTGCGGGATACCATTAGAAACAGAAAGTCGAAATCGCGAAGCTTCAAGAAATAGCGACGCGATTTCTCTGGAGATAGCGTCGCTATCTCCTAGATAGCGACGCGAATTATGGGTTATGCAGCCTTCGGCTTTGTTTAGCTTGCTTGATGTTATGTATGCCTAGTGTTAGGGAATGCCATACATGATTAGGTGCACAAAGTGAAGAGACTTGGCTTGATTGCAAGCAACAACTCGGTGTGTGTTTATCCGAGGCTCGGTGTGTGCTTATCCGATGTTTGAGAAGTCAGTGCGCTGGGCAATGGGTGTCGACTAAAGGGTATCCGACCTTACCTGTATTTGTTGCATGGTCAAGGGGAGGGAGTTGCCCGGGTGTTGGTCACGAACCGCTATCGGTTACCGTGGTTTGGCCGACCATGGTTTAAGGCTCCGGCAGGACCCCGATCTTCTCGAACAAACAGTGTTGTCCCGAACCGGAGATGTTTTATAACTTCCGTGTTCTAGTGAACAGTGATACCCAACCGGAGATGTTTTATAACTTCCGTATTCTAGTGAACAGTGATAAGTGGTTAGGTGGCTTTTAGATAGTAGTGATGACTATGCCAGCTTGTTGGGCTTCACAGAATTTGTAGATTATATTCATTCACTTAGCTTTGTGCTAATCCCTCCCTCGTTGAATCTTTTCAGGTGATCGGTGCTTTGGACGGGATGATTGACCAAGCTCAGTTGATATGTTTTAAAAAGGAGCCATGTCGTTTAAGTGACACCGTTTAAATAATTAATGTTTTGAAGTTTATTTTGGGACATTGGTTTGTAAACCTAAACCTAAACTTATTATTATCTTTATGCTTCCGCTAAACTAACCTAGAGGATAACCTAATCGCCTTCGGGCATTTAAAAAAAAAAAACGCTTCCTAAATTTTGCGGTGTTACAACTTGGTATCAGAGCTTCGGTTTGGCGATGGATACACGGGGTTGGTGTTCCATTCCCAAATCGTGGCTCAAGTTTGGTCAAGCATTCCGGACGAGTGGGATTAGAGCAACGGTGAATGAAGTTAGTTTATAGTTAGTATGTGATTACTAACGATTCAAACTAAGCTTTCGTGAGTTGTTGTGATTGTTATAGATAAGACAGGTAAAGAGAACCCGACCCCCTTGGCCCTAGGAAATGTTGGCACGTCAAGTAACGATGCGGGAACTACCCGAGGAGCATATATACGCACGTGGGGAAATGAAGTACATTAGAGGTGGTCAACTTGGGCAAGATGGAAGTTGACCTTGGGAAAAGAAAATGGGTTGTGGGTCAAGGACGGGGGCGGTCGGGGAATCTTCACCAACCGTGGACCGACAATGATAGCTCGGGTATGCTTTAATAAACTCAATACTTGTGTTTATGTAGAGTTGTTAATTGAGGAGATTGCTTAGCTAAGATTTGTGAAATGTTGTGTTGAACTGAATTGCTTACCCGTGGTGTTTTGTGTCACTTGAATTAGAATAAGTGATTGCTTGTTGATTTGGGATACAACTTATGTGTCAGGTGTTTTGTAGATATAAGTGATGTATGCTTACATGTTCCTTTTGTTGGAAACTTGGACTAAGTTTAGAGTGTTATGATGTATGGATTAGTCTAGTTAATAAAAGTTATAAAAGATTGCTCCTTTCTTGTCTGTCGGGACACACATAGTGTCTCGGTGGTTAAAGTTGCTTGTTTTCCATATTGTGCAATTTGGTGATAAGTTGATTGTAATTGTTTGTTTGTTCCTTCACGTTAGGAGAAGCGAAGAGAATCGGTTGTATGTCGGTTTCGGTCACAACATATGTGACCATGGATCAAATTGAGTATAATAGTAATTATTGTAGACTTCTTGAATGTGATGCTTGTAATTAAAATGGATGGAATTGTATGCGTGAATTGAATAGTCCAAGTATGACTAGTGTTTGTTATGTAAAAAAGTGGAACTTTATTGTGACATGTCGGGTCACATGTAGTGACTTGTATAGTGAGGATCAGAAATGTTTATGCAATGTGGATAAATTGATGTTTGTTTGTTGTTATAGACATTGATTATGACATATAGTCAATGATGAATATTGGAATGACCTGAAATGTTATGATGCAAACCTGATTGGTTTTCTATATTGAATTTGGAGTCTGAAAAGTAACTAATGAACTGTGTGTGTAGATCTTTTGGGATGACTTGTGATAATAATAATTGAAGATAAATGAGTTTGTTAAATGATTTGCATTGATTGTGAAATTAGTTGAGACAAGTTTGGAAGTTAGATGATTATATTGAAATGATATATGTTAATAAAATTGATCATAGTTTGAATTGGTAATTTTGAAATTACTCAAGGTGATGATGATGTCTTATTGATTGCAATAAAGGTGGTTTACGCTTAATTGTGAATTGAATTGACGAAAAGTATCATGTTATTTAGATGTTTAATAAGTAAGAGTCAAGAACTAGTTGTATGGTAATTGGTTGACTTGAGTCTAAGTAAAAGTGGACATTTAATTGAAAGGGCCCTAACATGAGTTTGACATGTTTAATGAACCGTTAGTTGTATGTTTGGATTGTTATGATAAATGTCTCAATGTTGACCCGTTAAAAGTAATTAGTGTCGAGACTTGATTGAATGCATTTTAAAATTGATAGACCTTGATTATAATGATAATCGTGTTAATTGTATATGTTGGTTTTGTTAAATACTTTAACATGTTATGGATGTAATAAAACAATTTTTGGATAATAAAACTTGTTTTGATCCGTTAGGTCGCGAGTATGACTAATTTGATATAAAAGATATTACTATTTGTATTGCCATGATTGTAATGAGATATGTGGGGTAGACTTGACTTGTGTAAACTGTGACTAGTTTTGTCAAAACGTTCAACTTGACTTTGTAAAATTTTGCCATACTTGTAATGTGGTTGATTATGCATAATAGTTGATGATTGTTAGAAATATTGTTAACTAAGGACCTTGATAGTGTCACGATGAATTGCTTGATTTTGACCAGTTTGTGCTTAGTATGCGAAAATTGATGTGACTTTGTGTTTTGAAAGTGTATTCTTTTGAAAATTAGTTGATTAAGACCGGAAATTTTATTGGAGATTCTTAAAATTGCGGGTCAAAGTTGTAAATTTTGTTAGAATAAAGAAGAAAATGAGTAGATAATTGAGACTTGGGTTAATTGTTGTGACTTTGTGTAAGATAATTTTTAAACATATGCATGTGGATCGCTAGTATGTCATGAGAAATTCTAACTCAACCATGAATGGTAGTTGATATTTGTTTATCGAGATGTTTGAATTTGTGTATAGAGAAAATGAAATGAATTGATTGGATGTTTTAAGGTAAATGCAATATGAGTAATGAGATTATTTGGGGTAAGTATAGACTACAGAAATGAATTGATTGTTAAATGAAATGGCAATGTTTTGCGGGAACATAATATGAAAAGTTGGAAGTGCTAAATATACTATGAAGTGTATGACAAATTGAATGAAATTTTATTTGAGCATGTATACGTGAAAGTGATTGGAATAGTGTCGTAAACTTTCTGTGATAAATACGTGCTAATTGAATATTGTTGTGGGATTCCGGGGACGGAATCCTCTTTAAGGAGGGTAGAGTTGTAACATCCTAAAACTGGCCTAGATGTTTTAGGTATATTTTGATATTTGAAAATATCTATTTGACCATATGTGGAATAATTTGATTAAGTGTTAAATGAATTGTTTGACCTTTTGTCCTTTTGTGATATTTTAATCAAGGGATTAAAATATCTGTTTTCTGAAATGTTTAAATAAAAATGTGATTTTTATATCTTTGAATTCTCCTTTTGATATCGTCTCCGAATATGCTTTCGTTTTTAAAATTGGAGTCCGTTTGGTATTTTAAATAAATTATCTACGAAAGGGACTTTTGTATTGTATTTGTTTAAAAGTGTTAAAAGTCAAGTGTGGCCCCCTTATGTGGGTTTTTCGGCAGCCAAAGGAGGGAAGGGGAACCCTTCCTCCTCATTTGTCTCTTTTCCTCTCTCTCTCTTCGTTATCTCTCTCTCTCTCTCTCTCTAAAAAAACCCCATAACTCATCCTAGTGTTCTTGGGCTCCAAGTGGGATTTGCTAGCTAGTTTCTTGTCCAATCTTTAATCCGAACACGTTTTTGGAAAGCTCTTGAGGTAAGCTTCAACCTATATGTGTTCGTTTTCGATTCCATGATAGTTGATAAATTAGGGTTTATGTGTTCTTGAGATTTGGTTGGTGTTTATGGTGTTAAATGTTATATTAAGTGTTTATGCAAAGTTTGACATGTATTGTTGCTTATGTACAAGTATTTTAGCATAAGGTACAACTATTTTAGCAAGATGTACAAGTAGGGTGTTTATGTTAAAAGTAGGTTATGTGGGTTTTGACAAACCTTGGATTTCTTGTGGTTTGAATGCTTGGAATTGTTCATTATGTTAAGGAAACATGTTTGGTAAGTTTTGTATGTTTAAAACCAAGTATTGGTGGATTTTGATAAGTAAACTAACTAGTGTTTGGCTAATTGGGTGAAAAGATGAACTAGGAAATTTAGAAGTAAGATTCTTGGCTTTTTGGTTGTCATGAACTTGATGAATTGTTTAATTGATTATGGCTTGTTAGTTGTGATGGATGTGTGCTAAATGATTGAGCTTGGGTGGTGTTTGGATGGTTATTGGGAGATTTCATGAACTAGTGAAATTGGTGGTTAATAATGATCTAGGATGGAGTTTTGATCTTGTTAAAATAACTAGTTAGTTATTAATTGTTAAATGGTATGATTATAGCAATTATAGTTGTGCTTGAAAGTGTTGAAGTAAAAATATTGTTTTGACCCGTTTGGGCCATTTAGTGGTAAAATGATTTAAAATGACTTGGATTGTGAAAGTGTAAGTATGTTGTTAGGATTATGCGATTAGTAATGTTATTGGTAACATTTGGTGAATGGCAAGTTGATGATATGATTATAGTTGTAGGAAGTATTATTGTTTAATAATCCGGTTTGACCCGTTTGGGTGTATTACTTGCAAAATGACTAGTTGACTTGCTATGTAAGTGTAGATGGTTATGACATGTTCATATGATGGTTTAAGTGTTTGGCTATTTAGTTAGTGCAAGTGTTAGTGTTAAATGCATATTTAACATTGTTTATAATTTGGTGGAATTATATACTAATTCGGTATTCCTTTGGTGTACAGGAATCGGGATCGTGACTCAGAAACATTAGACCTCTGAGTTCGACAAGTGGAAGGTTTCGGTGAGTGGATTTAATCTCCAACTTGTGTTCGGTCACAATTGGTTCGGTATATGCATTCTTGGCAAAATGCAGGAATTGTGCAGGTTTGGGGAAGATAGCGCCGCTATCTTTAGATAGCGACGCTATCTATGTAGTTGCGGGATACCATTAGAAACAGAAAGTCGAAATCGCGAAGCTTCCAGAAATAGCGACGCGATTTCTCTGGAGATAGCGTCGCTATCTCCTAGATAGCGACGCGAATTATGGGTTATGCAGCCTTGGGCTTTGTTTAGCTTGCTTGATGTTATGTATGCCTAGTGTTAGGGAATGCCATACATGATTAGGTGCACAAAGTGAAGAGACTTGGCTTGATTGCAAGCAACAACTCGGTGTGTGTTTATCCGAGGCTCGGTGTGTGCTTATCCGAGGTTTGAGAAGTCAGTGCGCTGGGCAATGGGTGTCGACTAAAGGGTATCCGACCTTACCTGTATTTGTTGCATGGTCAAGGGGAGGGAGTTGCCCGGGTGTTGGTCACGAACCGCTATCGGTTACCGTGGTTTGGCCGACCATGGTTTAAGGCTCCGGCAGGACCCCGATCTTCTCGAACAAACAGTGTTGTCCCGAACCGGAGATGTTTTATAACTTCCGTGTTCTAGTGAATAGTGATACCCAACCGGAGATGTTTTATAACTTCCGTATTCTAGTGAACAGTGATAAGTGGTTAGGTGGCTTTTAGATAGTAGTGATGACTATGCCAGCTTGTTGGGCTTCACAGAATTTGTAGATTATATTCATTCACTTAGCTTTGTGCTAATCCCTCCCTCGTTGAATCTTTTCAGGTGATCGGTGCTTTGGACGGGATGATTGACCAAGCTCAGTTGATATGTTTTAAAAAGGAGCCATGTCGTTTAAGTGACACCGTTTAAATAATTAATGTTTTGAAGTTTATTTTGGGACATTGGTTTGTAAACCTAAACCTAAACTTATTATTAACTTTATGCTTCCGCTAAACTAACCTAGAGGATAACCTAATCGCCTTCGGGCATTTAAAAAAAAAAACGCTTCCTAAATTTTGCGGTGTTACACTACTGGTCCTAGCAATAACCTAGATTCTCAAGATCCTACTGATCCCAGTAACAACAACAATACTACTGATCTCAATGAAGATAATAGCAGTAGTAATTCTGACCAAGATGATGATGAACCAAACATCAATGACAATGAAGGATCACTAGAGGAGCAATTACCTGAGACAAATGAGTCCAACCTTGAAAATCAACTAGTGGTTGATAGAGCTACAACTACAAGGACTCAGAAGAACCATCCATTAGACCTTGTTCTAAGTGATGTTAACTCACCACTGCAAACTAGAAGCAAATTAAATAAAAGCTTAACTGCAAACATGTGTAATATAAGTTTCATTGCTAATGAATGTATGTTTGAATGCTTTCTGTCTCAGGATGAACCAAAGAAGATCCAACAAGCAATGAAGGACTCAAACTGGATTGAGGCAATGCAAGAAGAACTCCTTCAATTCAAGTTACAAGCTGTTTGGACACTTGTACCTCTACCCAAAGGAAAAAGAGCCATTGGAACAAGATGGATCTTTAGAAACAAGAAAGATGAAAGAGGTATAGTGATCAAGAACAAAGCCAGACTTGTAGCCCAAGGATACACTCAAGAAGAAGGAATAGACTATGATGAAGTATATGCTCCTGTTGCTAGAATTGAAGCAATAAGAATATTCTTAGCATATGCTTCATTCAAAAAGTTCAAAGTCTATCAAATGGATGTGAAGAGTGCATTCCTATATGGGAAGATTGAAGAAGAGGTCTATGTCTGCCAACCTCCAGGTTTTGAAGATCCAAAACATGGTGATTATGTGTTCAAATTGGATAAAGCTCTGTATGGTCTACATCAGGCACCAAGAGCATGGTATGATACATTATCATCATATCTATTGAAGAATAACTTTAAAAGAGGAGCCATTGACAAAACTTTGTTTACAAAGAAAGTCAAAGATGATATACTACTGGTACAAATCTATGTAGATGATATCATCTTTGGTTTAACCAATGATTTATTATGCAAAGAATTTGAAGAACTGATGCAGATTAAATTCAAGATGAGCTCTATGGGTCCAATGAACTTTTTCCTTGGTCTCCAAGTCAGTCAAAGAACAGATGGTATTTTGATAAACCAATCAAAATATGTCAAGGACATCTTGGAGAAGTTTGATATGAAAGACTGCAAAAGTGCAAGTACACCAATGGAAACACACAAACACCTACATCCTGATGTTGAGGGGGAGGATGTAGATGAACACTTATATAGATCAATGATAGGATCTTTGATGTACTTAACTGCATCAAGACCTGACATTATGTATAGTGTTTGTGTGTGTGCAAGATATCAAGCAAAACCTAAAGAACTACACTTGCAGGCTGTCAAAAGAATAATCAGATACTTGAAAGGCAAACCATCACTTGGTCTATGGTATCCACATGATTCACCCTTTGAACTCATAGCCTACACAGATAGTGACTATGGAGGTGAATGTCAAGATAGAAAATCCACTACAGGTGGATGTCAATTCTTTGGATCAAGACTGGTGTCATGGCAATGTAAGAAGCAAACAAATGTATCAACATCAACTGCTGAAGCAGAGTATGTAGCTGCATCTGCTTGTTGTGCTCAAGTACTCTGGATTCAAAACTAGCTTCTAGACTTTGGTATCTCTATCCTTAAAACTCCTATTTTTATTGATAATCAAAGTGCTATTAGTATTGTGAACAACCCAGTAAAACACTCTAAAACCAAACACATTGAAATAAGATTTCATTTTATAAGAGATTGCAATGAAAAGAAATTAATCAAAGTAGTTAAAATTCATACTGATGATCAATTAGCAGATCTTTTTACAAAAGCATTTGATGTAGGAAGATTCAACTTCTTGGTCAGCAGTATTGGAATGATTTTAATAAATTAATTTCTCAAATCATGTGTAAAGTTTTTGTTGTACAAAAGTTATTTATTTTATTTAAGTGTTTTACTACTGGTAGGTCTGGTTTACAAGTGTGTAAGTGTGTGCACAAAATACTACTGGTAGTTCACTACTACTGGTGTGTATTAGGTTTACACAAATACTACTGGTAAGTCAGTACTACTGATGTCCACATATACTACTGGTCTTACAAATTAGGGCAGTAATGAAATTCATTAGTTACTACTGATGTCTATAGTTACTACTGATGTCAAAATCCTTGGTTACTACTGATGTTATTGGTTACTACTGACGTCTTATTACTGGCATCTAATTTACTACTGGTCTTTCAACTGTCATATTACCAAACTAACCCCTATGAAAATAACCGTTGTGTTATGATTCGAAGGTCAAATTCGTCTTTTTGCAGGCTAACTCGTAAGATATAAATAGCTGAAGTCGATTAGTTTAGCATTATTTTCACTTCGATTTGCTAAATTCTCTCGATAAACCCTAACATACGATCAAAAACCCTTCATCAGTAACAAAATTCTTATGTGTTTCTCTCAAATCAACAACAATGGCAACTCTACAATCTCTCAATGTTCAAACAGATCTTAAATATTCAGAGTTCCACAATATGTGTGCGTTTCTACGCAATCCAGACGGAACAAAAGATTTTCGTCCAATAGTCAATTTCTTGAAAAATTCTTATATCAAGTTTGCTTTAACTGTCAAACCGAAAGCATATCAACAGCACTTGGTGGATTTCTGGACCAATGCTGAAAGAACAGAAGGTGCAACTGTGCCTATGATAAAATCATCGGTGGATGGCAAGACGATCACAATCACTGAGCAATCAATTCGACACCGTCTACAACTACATGATGATGCAGGTATGTTTACACTTCCTAAGGAATTCATTGCTGAAATTTTAAATAAAATGGGTTATGAGGGAAGACTTAACATAGTAACTTTTCAAAAAGGTCTTCTCTCCCCACAATGGAAATTTCTTGTACATACTATTCAGCATTGTATTACTCCAAAACGAAGTACTTGGAATGAGTTTAATAAGGCAATAGCCTCTGCTGTTGTCTGTTTATGCACAGACCAAGTATTTAATTTTTCATACATGATTTTTGAAGGTATGTTGGGAAATCTTAGTTCTTCAAAATTTTTAATGTATCCCAGATTTCTACAACATATTATAAACTGTGAATTGCAAAACTTGTCAACTCCCAAAAACATTTTTATCATTCCTGAGTTGAACAAGAAAGTTTTCTCTAATATGAGAAAACAGTTTAAATTTTCGGGCAAGGAAACCCCTTTGTTTCCTAACATGATCAAAGATCAAACACAACTTGGAGAGGGTTCAATCATAGATACAACCCATATTGAACCTCAACCCACTCCATCACCCCCAAATGCAGCCCAAACACCACCCCAAATAGTCACTCACTCACCGACACAAATAGAAGTCCTGAATGTGTCCCAGGAACTTGAAATAAATCTGCAGAGTGCTACTCTTCACTCTGTAGAGGACCGACCTTTAACCAAATCAATCCGAAAACATTATAAAAGGAAGAAATCTTCCTTAAAGGACACCAGGGGACAAATCAAGTCAAACCCCAGACTCAAAGAGTTGTCCTCCAAGGAGGAGAGAGGACATGAGGCGAGGGCTTTCACTACTGATGCCCCAAAGGTGGGTGCACAGGACAGTGAAAACATAACTAAGACCCAGACCTCGGCAACTTTAAGTGATGACTCATTTGAGGAATTACTTAAAGGACCCCGGTGCCAAGAAACCAAAAGGGGGGGCATCTCTGCTTCTTCTAGGAAGAAGAGGGTGTCTAAACAACCCAATGAATCACCAAGAAGTGATGAGGGTAGATCTATGGATTTGATGGAAAGGATGGAAAACCTTAAAGCCAATGTACCAGTCAGTGAGCCCGATGATCTTGCTAGATGGAGTGAGGGCAGTATTAAAACCAAACATTTGACGGATAAAGTGGATTCTCTTGAATCCACTGTACATGACTGTCTTAAGTATCTTACAAACCAAGGAAAAACAATGACTGCAATGAAAAGGCACATGAACACCATCAACAGAAGAATGACATTTTATGAGCACAGGCTTCATCAACAAACTAAAATCATAAGGAAATTGAAGAAGAAGCTTGATGATAGTGAGGTTCCTCCAGTTGAGCTCACTAAGGGGGAGAAGGATAGTATTCAAACAATGATTGATGAATCAATTGCAGCAGCAGCATCCTCTCTCTTAAATCTAAAAGAAACAAATGTTGATGAAGGCCCAGAAAAGATGGTTGTTGATGATGAGCCAATTACTACTGCTCCCATGGAAGAACAAGCTGAAAAAGAAGTATCAGTAGTAACTCCTACTACTGATATCATAGCAGTAGTAAATGAAGAAGAGGAAATAATTGCACCAAATACTACTGATGCCCTATCAGTAGTAACTCCTGAAGTATCAGTAGTAACTACTTTGGTTACTACTGAAGAGGAAGATCTGAAGTTACCAGAGCTAATTGAAAGAGAAAAATTTGAAATCATCACCAAACCACCGACACCTGATCAACCACTTATCATACCTGACATTGATGATAATGTGAATTGGTTTGAGGTTGATGAATGCTCACTTCCTCCACATCCAAAAATACTTCAACAAAGTGAACTTGCATTATTCTCTCCTTCAATAATAATCAGTGGTGTGCCTGATATGAAATATATTCCACCTCCACCTGCAGCTCATATCAGAAAGGGTAAAGAGATTTATGATGAAGACTACTGTGACAACTCGATATTTCTGGTATGTAACCTCATTTCATTTCTAGAACTTTCCTTATTTAGAAAGTTTCTACTTATAGTCATTTCTATTTATGGCATTCCTTTTACGCAACAAACATACATATTTTACACCATACATTAGTGTTTGATTATTTTAGTCAACACAACATCTTTATTTTCTTATGGTGACACATTGAGCTTAAAACATTCCTAAAATGGTAACTTTTATCGGTTAAACAATAAGCGTAACAATTTAATATAAACGTGACTCGAATCGAACGAACCATCAAACCCGACACTAAACCTAGACCGACCACCCTTGTGGCCGGCCTACCCTACTCGTGACCCCCTCTCCCACCTCGGCCGAACCCTAAAAGGGGTGAGGTTTATCTTGTTGCCTCCAAATCTTATCCATCCACAAGTTGAAAGAGTCCTTGTACCACACAAACCCTACTTCCTAACCCTAATCACCTACACTATAAATACCTTCATTTATCAACCCTAATCCCTTTTGTTCATCTCCTCCATACGGCCGAAACACCACCACCACACATACTCCCTTCGTTCGTAATCAAGCAAACCGAAGCCATCTTTGTGTGTTCTAGCTCTTGTTCGATCTAGATCCCGAGGTATGATGTTATAACCTTTGTTCTTCATTGATTTCTCCTTGCTAACCTACTGTTTTGAACCCGAGACCATGGCCCTAGGCCATGTGGTCTCGGTTAGCTATAGAAATCGAACACGCATGCATGTGCTCATCCGATCGGGTTCATGTATGTGTGTATTGTTCTTGATCAAGTTGTTTTGTTATTAAACCCGTGACCTAGAACCCTAGATCTCGACATTTGTATGTAAAACCCTAGATCTAAAACCCTAGATTCGAACTATGATCGATCTAGACACTATACTCGGACCTACACTCGATCTAGGCCAAACTAGAACCGAACCATTAGGGTTTCGGCCTAGCCGGCCAACCCTAACCTAATTGCTATCAAAACCGAACCTAGGTTGACCAAATTTGACTATATTTGACCTTGGTTGACTGATTTGCATCGTACCCTAAACCCTAACCGAAATCTAGAAACCCTAGTTGACTTTTGTTGACTAATTTTGACCAATATTGACCAATAAGTCAAACCGGGTCAAGGCCGGATCTTGACCCAAACCGTGGACCCAAACCCGAATACCCAATCAGGCCAAGGCCCGTACTTGGCCCATATCGATCTACTTTAGTCCATCGGGCCCAAACATTAGTTGGCCCATTAGTATCCAAGCCCATTTGGACCAAAGCCCAAACCTTTGGCCCACTTATACCCAAACCGAACCCAATTGGGCCAAGCCCAATCCATGGCCCAATCTAATTGGACCTAAGCCCAATAAGAGGCCCAAGTGGCCCAATCTAGTGGCCCATTAAGCCCATTAAGCCCATTAAGCCCATTAAGCCCATTAAGCCCATTAAGCCCATTAGGCCCAATAGGCCCAATCTAGGCCCAATAAGCCTAACCCAAGCCCATTTCATTTCATTTCATTTCATAGTCCATTTCATTTCATTTCATTTCAAAGTTCATTTCATTTCATTTCATTTCGACCTGTTAAGGTTCGATAACCTAAGTTCATTCGATGTCACAAAACATGAAACATAACATGAAATACATATTATTTATCTTATATCATATATAGTATCGCCTGTGTTAGCTTAGTCTAATCAGTAGTTAAATCATTTAGGAAGCTAGGAGTCTCCCAAGGATTCTCTGTCCTAAGTCTCGTATTGCTAAGCTTTGCCAGGTGAGTCCACAGACCCCTTTTACTCTCTTAACTGTTTTATAAACTTTGGGGTGGAAAACATAAACACAACTGCTACTGTTTTACTATGACTGTACAACAACATCGTTACATTTTCATTATCGCGTTGGCATGACAAACAATTATTATACCGGACTAAGGTTACCAGCAATCATTAACTAGTGGATCTAGACCATGGATATGCAGATAGTACTATTGGCTGACACTCATCCTCCCAACAACGTTTGATCATTACTTGGTTTATCCAAGACATCTCCGGGAGTGTATATCCATAAAATAACATAACATACTGGAGTTGAAGTGTTGATTGTGGACTTAGGGGTTGGTATATTAACTCAATAGACTAGCTACCTGTTGGGGATAACGGTTCATGCGATGTCAAACACAACATTTGTTCAACACTTTTTCATAAACATAACTAGTAGTTGTATACTTTCTACAACTACACTAAACATTTCATACTTACTACTCATATCATATGAGTGTTGAACCTTATACATTTTCAGTCATAAAACATTTTCATAACAAACATTTTGAGTAGCAGAACACTTTACTTTACTTTACTCTTACATTAACCCTGTGGATTCACTCAACATTATTGTTGACCCTTTTGCTATTTATGTTTTTCCAGGTAATTAGGTGCAGTGGAGTTTGGAGGATATGAGCATTGGGATTGTCGTGAGCCATGATTAAAACATTAAGTTTACGAACAATCATTTCATTTTCAAACAATTTCTATTTTAGGAAACTTGCTATTTTTGGAAACTTTCTATTTTTGGAAAGTGAAACAAACCTTTATTTTTCATTATTTCATGGTTGTTTGTTTACTTAATTTTTGCTATGTGTCATGAACGTTACACCTCCGTTCTTCCGCAAAACATTTTAAATGAAGTAAAACTCATTTTTGGCGGGGTGTGACAACTACCCCAACAGAGCACTTGGTCACTATATGGTGAACAAGATAAATCTTGTCAGAGCTGATAAACAATCTAGATGGAAGGTGAAGCACAAGAGATACTTGGAGAAAGTTGCTAAAGCTATTGAACAGAAGAAGGATCAAAGTGAAATTCCTGTTCAAGTACCTGTTCAAATAGAAGATGCTCAGATAGAAGCTCAAAAAGCAGAATTCAAGAGACTTAGAAAAGTTGAAGAAGAACATATTAACTGCCTTGAAGATCTAGTATCTGAATGCAAGAGAACTAAAAGTGAATTGACTGATGATGTATTTGAACAGAAGGCCAATATGATTGAATATTTGAAAACAAAAGGGCATAGTGCAAAGTCATTTGGCAGAATGAAGATGATGACTATTATTGAAAAATACTGTGCTGTCAAGAAAAAGGATTTGGCTGAACAAGAGGCAAAAGAAGAGAAGAAAGCAAAAGCCTTAATTCCAATCAGTCCAAGTTTAATTAAAGATGGTAGTACATCAACTACTGGTGAATCCTCAACTCCCCAATCAAAGAAGAGAAAGGCTGTTACTCAAGAACAGAGTACTAAAAAGAAATCAAAAACAGAACAATTCATTCCTGTTCTTGAAGTGCCTATTGCTCCCTTGCAGAACAATCCAATCATCAATTGGAGGGTTATGCAGAACAATGTTATAGAAATTGTAAGGGAAGACAAAGTTGTACAAAGATTTACTGGATGGTTACCATTGATTGGATCTTGCTCGAGAAGTGATGTTATTAAACTTCTGATCATTGGAAAACCAAGGATGTCAAAGAAATCTTGGAAGGAATCTGGTGCTGGATACTTAACAAGAATGATAGATGCTGCATTTTATCCAGATAACTACCCAGAACAATTTACAGATCCAGGAAATGTTTATGCTTGGAATGTAATTCCAACTGCAAATATGTACTTCTTTGAAAAGTCAGGCAAAAGATGTGAGCTCTACTTATATGAAAAAGAATATCCACATTCTGAGAAGACTATGTATCAGATATTCACTAACACAATGATGAAGCCATAGGATGCTGTTATGTTCCAAAACAAATTAACTTATTTTACAAAAAGAAACAGCAAATACATCATTGCTCAAAGACATCAACAAAATCAAAGAACCCTGGAGAAAAGAAAGAAGGAAGAGGAAGAACAAAAGAAACTTATGTGATTGAAAGAGAATCAATAAGTTTAGGGGGAGATTGTTGGAACAAAATCACAGATCAACTTAATACTGATGCTGCAGTTAGTACTGATCATGGTTACTACTGGTAACTACTATGGTTGATACTGATGGGGCAGAAACTTACTACTGATGAGTTGATACTGGTGAACACTATAACTTAGTTACTACTGATCAAAGGCACATATTGAAGATACTACTGATCTTAGTAGTTACTACTGACGTTGTATCTGGACTTGCTACTGATCACCAGACTTACTACTGACGTTACATATTTACTACTGGTGATTGGTATTACTACTGGTATACGTTTTGGAAACATATCAAGTCCGAGATCTTCGCAGAGATAGTTATAGAATGTAATTCAATGTATATCTTTATAATTCGAATGTAAATCAAGTCCTAGAATAACTAGGGTAAATAGTTTAGCTTCAAGGACTATTATAAATAGTTCCTTACGAATTGTAAACGTACGTGTGTATTGTTAATCGATAATATACATTGAAGTTTTTTGTGAAACTGTGTTATTAATATTTTCGCATATTGTTTTACAGTTCATTGTTCTTAATATGTTGATCCGCTGCAACTTCTATTATCAATTAGATCTAAGGTGTTTATTAACTCATTCATAGTTAATCGATCTTGACATCTAGTTTATCAATAATTATGTTCTTCGATACTACTGGCGATGGCAAAGAGTCTGAACCACCCTCTTCCTCCTCCGTAGGGTCACAACCATGCCGCCAGTTCGAATTCCTTGAGATTCAGTTAGCAACAGAAAACTTCAATGAATCATTAGTAATTGGTAACGGCGGTTTTGGAAAAGTTTACAAAGGCAATGTTATCAATGGAACAACTCTTGTGGCTGCTGCAATTAAACGGTTAGATTCCATATCAAGCCAAGGAGCATCTGAGTTTTGGGCAGAAGTTGAGACTCTTCCCATGTTACGCCACTGTAACCTTGTTTCGTTGTTTGGTTATTGCAACCATGGAAAAGAAATGATCCTAGTATACGAATACATGCCTAATGGAACACTCGAAGACCATCTCCACAAACTCGGTACACAACTTTCTTGGGTTCAACGGGTCAAGATCTGCATAGGTGCGGGTCGTGGGTTACATTATCTTCACACGGGTACCGGGATTGAGGTTGGGGTTATACACCGTGATGTCAAGAGCTCCAATATTATGTTACACGAAAGTTGGGCAGCTAAAATTGCAGATTTTGGGTTGTCAAAAATATGCCCGACCAATCAGGGATCGACTTATGTGAAGACAGTTGTGAAAGGCACTTTCGGTTACCTAGATCCTGATTATTATGCAACTGGAAAGTTAACAAGGAAATCTGACGTGTATGCTTTTGGGGTGGTGTTGTTGGAAGTGCTATGCCGGAAGCGTGCAGTGGATAGTAGTCTTGGTGAAGAGCAATGGAATTTAGCAAGATGGGTTCAGGAAAGTATTAAAGAAGGAAATTTGAAGCATATAATTGATTGTGATATAAGGGGTGAAATATCGTCAAAGTGTTTAAAGGAGTTTGTTCGGATTGCGGAGAGATGTTTGCACAACGATCCGAAGCGGCGGCCGACCATGGCTGAGGTTTTGGTTAGTCTTGAGTCTGTACTGATCTTGCAACAGAAATTTGATAATTCATCACAACCAACGAGCAGAACAATATTTGGCAGAATGGTTAATATGCTTCCTGATAGTGTATATGTAATAGTATTTCAGTTAAGAGAGTTAGTTAGTTTGTTAGAGTTTGTTTCTCTTACTTCTCTAGTATAAATAACTCTCTTTGTATTCATAATGAGGTTAATCAATACAATAACACTTTCTTAATACTCTCATAAACATCACATGGTATCAGAGCACTGATCCAGATCTGATTTCTCTTTCTTCAAATATGTTGATTCATTCTTGTTCTTGAATCAACATCATGCCTACAGACGCGAATACTTCAAACACAAATTCTCAATCGTTTAGGGTTGCGAATATTCCTAATCTTGTTTCAATTCAATTGAAAGATGATAATTATCTCGTTTGGAAACATCAACTTACTTCGATCTTTGAATCTATGGATCTTCAAAAATTTGTTGACGGCTCCAGTTTACCGCCGCTTGAATCGAGTGTTGAGTATACAATTTGGAAGAAATTGAATAAGTATGTTGAGATTATCATCAATGCTACGCTCAGTCCGTCTATTGCTCATATTGCAATCGGTACTTCTACTGCTCGTGAACTTTGGCAGAAACTTGAGGTTTTATTTCTACAGCAGATCTCGGCGAAGAAGATTCAATTACAAACACGTCTACATCAAATCAAGCAAGGTACAATGACTATTGATGAATATTGTACTGAGATTAACAATATTGCACAATCACTACACTCGATTGGTGTTAAAATCGATGATTCAGATTTGGTTATTCATTCGTTGACTGGATTATCTCAAGAATATAGGGTTCTTGCTATCAACATTGAAAATTCATCGATTCTTCCTTCCTTTATGGAATTAAGATCTAAACTCCTAGTATATGAACAACGTCTTACCAGAGAATCACAGTCACCTACGATTGTTGATGCTACTGCTATGACTGCATCCTCTAGTTTACCTCCTCACTCAAATTCTTCTAACACTCATCGTCCTTTGGATTTTGGTAATACTTGTCAAATCTGTCATAAGGATGGTCATCTAGCATCTACCTGTTATTGGAGGTTTGATTCTGGTAACTCAAATCAAGGTAGAGGTAGACAACAAAATGGAAATAGAGGTTCTTATTCTCAGTATCGTGGTCGTGGAAATGGTGGAAGAAACTATAGAGGAGGAAGAAATCGTGGTGGTAGGTCTTACTCTGGTAACTTTTCTGGAAGTTATGGTAATCCAGCTTCTTATGGAGGTAATCATGGATATGCTGCTTGGCAATCATCTAATGTTGATAACAATATGTGGAATTTCGATAATATGGTTAATGCATTTCATTCCACTCCCAATGTGTCATCCTATGGACAATTTCCTCAAAATCCTTGGACTGCACATCAACAGGCACCTGATATTGACAATGGTTTTGGACCAAATCACTTTGCTAATTGGGCCTCTGTTATGAGTCCAAATGCAAATCCAGAAAATCATAAGTATTGGGCTCCTGAACATGCTTTTGTTGCTGATAATTTGTCAAATATGTGTGAGACAATTGAATCTTGGTTACCAGATTCTGGTGCAACTTCTCATATGACTTTTGATCCTAGTCTTATTACAAATGCACAACCTTATACTGGTAAGGAAAAAGTCATCATCGGTAATGGTATGGCTCTTACAATTACTCATATTGGTCAATTCAAACTTTCTTTACCAAATTGCAGTTTATGTCTTAAACATGTACTTTTGGTACCACATCTCAAAAAGAGCCTTTTGTCTATTCCTCAACTTGTAATAGATAATCCTTGTATTGTTGCTTTCTCATCTTTTGGATTCTTTATACAGAGCTTTGATGGCACGCTTATTCATCATATTCCTCTCAACAAATATAATGTGTATGGCCTCTCTGCTACTGCTGTTGATCCTACTTCGATGCATCAGCTATGGCATACCCGTCTTGGGCATCCTGGCTCCTATGTGTTACGTACTTTGTATTTTGTTCATAAAAATAATTCTGTTCCACCTTGTAATTCGTGTAACGTTTCCAAAATTACTAGAAAATCTTTTGATTCTGTTGTAACACATTCCACTGTTCCTTTAAATAATATACATTGTGATATTTGGGGGCCTGCACCTCTTGTATCTCGTATGGGTTTTCGATATTTTGTCACATTTATTGATGACTTTAGTCGTTTTGTGTGGCTTTATCCTTTGACATATCGGTCTCAGGTGTTTGAGGTCTTCTGTCTTTTTAAATCTCAAGTAGAAAACTTATTTTCTACTAAGATAAAATATTTTCAGTGTGATGGGGCACCTGAACTCACAAAAGGTCACATGGCAAAATTTATGGCTGCTCATGGTATTTCTTATCGTGTGTCTTGTCCATACACACCCCAACAAAATGGGGTTGCGGAACGTAAAAATCGTCATTTATCAGAAGTGGCTCTTACATTATTACATCAAGCCAAACTTTCAAAGTATTTTTGGGCTGATGCCTTTTCTACTGCAGCATACTTGATAAATCGTCTTCCATCCTCAATACTTAGTCATAAATCTCCTTTTCAACTTTTGTTTAAAAAGGCTCCTGATTATACAATTTTAAGGACTTTTGGATGTTTATGTTATCCCTTTCTCGGCCATTTAAGAGAAGACAAGCTTTCTTCAAAGTCTATGCCTTGTATGTTTTTGGGATATGCACCAAATTACAAAGGATATATTTGTTTTGATCCTCTCACATCCAAAGTATATGTCAGTCGCCATGTGACATTTCATGAAACCACTTTTTCACCTATCTCTAACCCTATGTCATCTACCACACCTAAGGGTTTTACTATTCCTCCTTTTACGTGCCCAACAGTTGACATGTCTACATCTACTAGTCATGCTCACGATGCTTCTGATTCTCCTCCTATTTCACCTATTGTTCCGGATCCAATAGTTGTTGATCAGAACCCTATACCACCTAATGTTAATAATACAGTCCAAGTTGTTATGCATCCAATGGTTACTCGGTCACGAGATAACACTCGTCAGTCAAAGGTGTTTCCAGATCATGAAGTTTATGTTGCTACATCAATTGTTCCTCCGGAAAAAGAACCGACCACATTTTCTCAAGCTAAGAAATGGCCTGAGTGGCGTGATGCCATGCAAAATGAATATCTGCTTTATATTCAAACAACACTTGGGAGCTTGTTCCTTCTCCACCTGGAGCTAATATTGTTGGGTGCAAGTGGGTTTATAGAATTAAACGACATTCTGATGGTTCTATAAGTCGCTACAAGGCACGTTTAGTGGCAAAGGGTTATTCACAAACTGAGGGCATTGATTATACAGATACTTTCAGTCCTGTAGTTAAACCTACTACTATTCGTACTGTGTTATCTATTGCTTATTCAAAAGACTGGGTTATACGACAGGTAGATGTCAACAATGCGTTTCTGCATGGGGATTTATCTGAGACAGTTTTTATGTCTCAACCTCCGGGTTATGAAGATGCTTCAAATCCAACTCATGTGTGCTTACTTCGAAAGGCATTATATGGCCTTAAGCAGGCTCCTCGTGCCTGGTTTGCTAAGCTGTCACATGCTTTACTTGGTTTTGCCTTTAAAAGGTGTATATCAGATACTTCACTCTTTGTTATTTGCACACCTTCCATAATATGTTATGTTTTAGTATATGTAGATGATGTCATTATTACGGGAAGCTCTTCAGAGTTTGTTAATGTTCTTATTTCCAAACTCAATGCAAAGTTTGCTTTAAAAGATCTTGGCAAACTTCATTATTTCTTGGGTCTTCAAGCTACTTTTACAAATGATTGTCTTCATCTTAGTCAGGAGAAATACATATTGGATTTACTTGATCGGACTGGGTTAAAGGATTGTAATCCTTTATCCACACCCATTTCTCCAGGAAAACAGTTATCCAAAAATTCTGGAATTCCGTTGACTGACCCTTCTTTGTATCGAAGCATTGTTGGCTCATTACAATATTTGGTTTTAACACGACCTGAAATCGCTTTTGCGGTTAGCAAAGTCTCACAGTTTATGCACTCTCCGACTGACAGACATTGGATTGCTGTTAAACGCATCTTGCGGTTCTTGCGTGCTACTTTAAAGTTTGGTCTTGTGATTAAGAAATCTTCATCTTTTTCTCTGCATGCATACTCTGATGCAGATTGGGCAGGCTGCCCTGATGATAGACGTTCCACCACGGGTTATGCTGTTTATCTTGGATGTAATCTTATAAGTTGGAGCTCTCGCAAGCAGCATACTGTTGCTCGTTCGAGTACGGAAGCTGAGTATCGTGCACTAGCTCACACGGCTGCTGAAATTTGTTGGCTACAATCTTTGTTGAAAGAGCTACATGTTTGTGTTGTATCTCCTACTCTATGGTGTGATAACATTGGAGCAACATATCTTGCAGCTAATCCCGTTTTTCATCAGCGTACTAAGCATATTGAGATCGATCTTCATTTTATACGTGACATGGTCTTATCAAAAATGTTGACTATTTGTTATGTTCCAACTCAGTTGCAGCCTGCTGACGTGTTCACAAAAGGATTAACCTCAACTCGTTTTTCAAATCTTTGGTCCAAGCTGTGTGTTTCTACCACCCTACAGCTTGAGGGGGGATGATAGTGTATATGTAATAGTATTTCAGTTAAGAGAGTTAGTTAGTTTGTTAGAGTTTGTTTCTCTTACTTCTCTAGTATAAATAACTCTCTCTGTATTCATAATGAGGTTAATCAATACAATAACACTTTCTTAATACTCTCATAAACATCACACCTTCCCCTCCAACGGAGACAATCCTGGTATTTGATCAACCTCCTCATAAATGCGTGTGTAGATTTATTAAACATAAGGGCCAGTCCTGAGCATGGCCACCCAGGGCCCACAAAATTTAGGGGCCCATTTTTAAAAAAAATAGTGTATATATATGTGTGTAAACCTACTTGAATCAAGGTAAGTCTAATGAAATATTAAAACTTGACAGACTAAAGGGTTTAAAAAAACGGCACATATAACTTGGGATTAATGTTCCTTTTCATTTGAAGGAAATTTTTTACTTATTTGAAAAACAAAAATTTAGAAGGGCTCTTTAAAATTTTTGCCCATAGCCCGAAGATTTATTGAACCGGCCTGTAAACATATTTATAACCTTGTACGGTGGAGGAATATTTGAAATAGGATTTATACAATCTGTTTGTGTTTCATATCTTTCAGCACAAGGTGATGGAAATAATAAGAAGGGCAACAGTAGTAATGCTGTAGGAGATGACAACAATACATTTCTGGACACAAGCGAACTTGGGACAGATTTCAGCATTCCAAGTCTAAAAGAATTTGAGTTTGACGATTTGAAAAAAGCTACTGGAAACTTTAGTGAAGATATGGTGTTGGGTAAGGGAGGCTTTGGGATGGTGTTCTTAGGTTGGGTTGACCAGAACACGTTCAACACGTGGTGTTGGAGTCGCTGTAGCTGTTAAAAGACACAATCCAGAAAGTGTTCAAGGTCGTGCTGAATGGCAAGTAAGTATCACTTGTAAATGTGTATCAACTTATACCTTCAGTAAAATAATATTTTTTGCAAACAAAGCTAACAAACTCACTACTGTCATACTTTTATGGAAATTAAAACGTCCCATTGATACATGTAGAATGTGGCTATTGAATGAGAGATAGATAGAACGTCTGTTACGATGAATTCAGATGGTATTCAAGTTATAAATAAGTGTATTTTCTTTATCTATATTTTAGTTTATGACTGCAAGTGAGGAATCTTTTTTAGTGGTGACAATTCATGTTGTTCGCGTTTGCTAGTTGGCGGGTCAGAAACATTCAACGTGAACCCGGATTGTTTATATAAATGAGTCAGATATATTAACCCTAACGTGTTTACTTTTAACATGAACACGACTCATATAACCCGTTTAATTAAACATGTCGACTTTTTAAATATGTATGCAGAAACTATTTATTTTTCAAATATATAAAAACTACTAAAGGATAAATATAATTAATGTTAAACATGTTTTTATAATTAATCGGGTTTGGCCGGTTGAGGGGTCGACCTAATTAAATTATCATCAACCCATGTTCACCCATTAAATTAAGAGGTTAATTAAGTTGACCTGAAACTTGTTTACCTCGACCCTAACTAATTTATTTTCCCGCCGGTGTCAGGTCGGGTTTCGTGTCAGGTCACCTCTAATCTTTTTTATACAACAGTACAAGAGTTACTCTTTTATAAATTATAAATCCTTTTACTGAATTTAACTTCAAAATTTGTGTTCAGGCAGAGGTGAGCTTCTTAGGACGCTTGGCTCATCCAAATATTATTACTCTTTTGGGACACTGCAGCTACGAACACGAACTCTTGCTTGTTTACGAATACATGCCGAACAAAAGTTTTGATCGCTTTTTATTCACAAGTAATCTACATTAGAATTTCTGTTAGAATATTATTAGATTATTTTTTTTTTCTTGAAAGTTTATTAGCTATTTGTAGCATGAATAAATTCAAAGATGCGTCTGATATTGCTGAACCACTTTCATGGGGAACACGACTTATGATAATGATAGGAGCTGCTCGTGGACTGCATTATTTACATATGTTAAAAGATCAAATTATATTTCGTGATCTAAAAAGCGCTTCCATATACCTGGATGAAGTACTCGATCTTAAGCTATTTGTGATTAATACTTGCGTTTTTAAACCATCAAAGTTAACGACTTATTTTTACTATTTCTTATTCCAGGACTTTAATGTAAAGTTGGGGGATTTTGGATTGGCAACATATGGCCCTGAAATCGGTAAAACACATATTTCAACAGCTGTTATGGGAACCTATGGTTATGCAGACCCCAAGTATATCAATACCGGTATGTTAACCTTCTTTTGAAGTATTACATTTTACAACTTGATGTGATAAGGGGTGATAATTTCTGACCCGACATGAAACTGACACAAAAATAAACAGGTTTGGGTTGTGGTAAATAAGTTTTGGGTCAGTCTTGGGTCGACACAATTGACCCGTTTATTAAATGAATTAGGTTCGGGTCGGTGATAATTTAAATGAGTCGACCCGCCAACCCGTTTAATTATTAAAATATATTTAAAAAAGTATAGTATATATTTATATATAGTTTACTAGTTCAAACGTAACTAATAGTTAAATAAAACTAAAAGGCCTACTTAGTAATTTTGGTGCTTTGGTATTTTGTTATGAACTTGTTGAATAACAACAACCGACCTGTTTGACCCATTTAATCCGTTTGACCTGCTAATTTGTTTAACACGTTTAGTTAAATGGGTTATATGGGTCAGGTTCGGGTTCGGGTGGTTCGGGTTCGGGTTGAAGATAAACAGGTTAGGGTTGCGATATACGACCCGTTTATATAAAGAGGTCAGTTTCAGATTGAATGTTTCTGACCCGCCAACCCGCAAACACGAACCCGTCAACCCGAACCCGACCTGAATTAGTGGCAGACAACTTAATGTGTTTTTTCTCTACCGACTTCGTTGACCTTTTCTACAAGCTTTTTTTGTTGTTGATTTTTCTTTTTCTTCAGTTGTAGAATATTATCCTCTAAATATTCGTAGTGGATGCACTTCGTGTAGATATGCATTTTGCTTCTGACAATATTGTTAATCGATAAAATATTATCGTTAAATAGTATTTTTGATATCATATGAAAATCATCCTTAGCATCGCGCGGGGTAAAAGACATTTATGGTCAAATATTTTTTATTGTAACCACACCATAAATGGTACAGGTCATTTGTGTGTGAAGAGTGACATATATAGTTTCGGAGTGGTGTTGCTAGAAAGTCTAACAGGCCTAAGGGCAATTGACATAAAGCGCCCCAGTGAGCAACAAAAAATGGTAGATTGGGCACGTCCAAAACTGGGAACCCGAAGAGAGCTAAAGAGAATAATGGATCCACGCCTTCAACAGAATTACCCGCTTGAAGGTGCTTTCGCTTGTGGTGCGCTTGCGATAAGATGTCTTTCTAACAATCCCAAGGACAGGCCTTCAAGTGAAGAAGTTTGTCACAGTTTGGAACAGATATATGCAGCTAACAAGTAACACAAACAAAGTGTGGAAGGTTACATTAGGACACTTTTTGTTGAATTTTTATACTCTTTATACAATAATATTGCTAATATGCATATAATTATTACTTCCTCCGTATCAAAATAAGTAACACACTTTCTATTTTGGGATGTATCAAAATAAGTGACACACTTTGAAAACTTTCCTTATTTGGTAAAAATAGTGGGACTCATACCCACTAACTATCCACTTTAATAAAGTGAAATTACCCTTATACCCTTACTTTTACTTTTAAAACTCATAAATATCACTTTATTAAAGAAAAGTAGGACTCGTTCTCCACTAACTATGTACTTTAATCTATTTTAACATCTACTTTAATCTTTTATCTCAAAATACGTGTAAGCCAATTTGTGTCACTTATTTTGATACGGAGGAAGTATAAGAACTTGGAATTAATTTATTTTACGAAAACAATGCTTTTCCTAGTTTGTTCCATATTATAAGTCATAGTATGATTTATAAATCATGTACAACATTTTGGACTTGGAAGGTTGAAGTATTAAATCTTATACGTAACGTGTAATAATGGTATAATTTATAAGAACTAGTTATTTATTTCCATCATCATGGCTAAAAACATGCATATGCAGCATATCCCCCTCTTTTAAGATATTATGCTTAATTCTTTATTATTATTTGTGTAATAGTGATTTCCATGATATGGTGCCATATGTTGTATTATAATCAAATAAGGACAAAAGGAGAAACATGGTCTTGTAAGTTGAATTCATAGACTTCATCTCATTATTGTTAGTTGAAAAACTGTTGTTTTGGTTTAAAAGCAGTTCAATCGCAAGCTCAACAAACTCAAAATGAAAAAACCAAACAAAGCATCCAAAAGCAGGAGGAATTTAGCTTGTACGGAGTAATTTGTAATATTGGATTAAATTTAATCCGTAAAAGTTAAAACACCATAAAGCTCTCTCTAAATAACACGACAATGAACCAAAATAAATGTTCCCGGGTTGTAATCTATAAGAAAAATACAATGCTCAGACCCGATTATATCCAACTGACTTGCTAAACAGCCGGCGAATGTAAACCACTTGAAGTCCACTTGCAAGAGCCAGTAAAATGTATTCTGCAATTGTGTAAAAGATTACCCTTTTATGGGTGCTCTCATTTGCTGCAACCGCCAACCAACCAACCAACATTAATACACTCTTAACTAACATTATTCACCAATAAAAAATTGGGTCTAAATTAAAGGCTTACTATGGCGATGTCGAGCATCACGTGCTTTTAAATATTTCTGTTCAGCTGTAACAGATTCTAATGTTCCCTCAATTCAGCAATTTTCACATTCACAGGGTCCAAATGCTCTGATAATAATAATTAAAAGCAAATCTTAAATATATATATATATTCCCCAGTTGTATATTAAGTATGTTATTGAGTATAGAGACAAACCGTCTTTTGCTAGATCATGCTCGTTGGGAATATGACCAACATGAATGTAGAAAGAAACAGTTTCAGGAGTCGAATAAGGGTTATGAAAACAAAATTGATACATTCCACTTCGTGGGGCCTTAAATTCAAATTTCTCTCCAGATGTTCCTTTCATTGTTTGTACTACATTTCCTCCAGGAGATGACACCTGAAATTGTATATATAGAAAGTATTAAAATTTAAAAATCCATAACAATAGAATGATTTTCTTTTTATAACTTTATCTGAATGTATTTGTTATTTAAAGAAAATATGAAAACTGAAAGTAAAATGTAACTCTTTTTTCTCCCTAGTCCCTACAGCTTCAAGCCAAAATAACTTTGTATTACATATCCACAAAAATGGTTCTTCAAAGGGATAACAAATTACAATGTAAGCAAGCCTTGATCAAATTTCAAGAGCTTTATTGGCTCAATAATTTTGGAATAACTTCAAAAACATGATGTGCACGAAGTTTTAGAAAATATATATGAGATCCAACTTTTAGGTATACACAACCCTTCAATTAAGTTAACTAACAACAATTATGATCAACAAAGTAGCTAAAACGGATGAAATTTGTATAAAATTCAGAAACTTGAAACAAAACACCCAAGAATTTCACGCCACCGGAAATTTCACCTACCGAAGCAGATCAATCATAAATCGAACATAAGAAACAAACAAAACCCTAAATTTTCACTCCCATCCATAATTCCCTGACAGAAAATCACAAATCTCAACTCGATTCCATTTAATCCAAAATTAACAATAGAAAAGGACGTGATCTGAACTACAAAGATCGAGAAACTCACGATAAAGTCGATGCCAGGGTGATCGGAGCTCCAGAAAATATCATGATCGACGACAACAAAGTTGCCTGAAACCGTATCTCCTTCGTAGAGTACATATTCGTATACACATTCAACGTCGTTGACGGTGACTGAAAGCGCCGATACATCGCCGGCGAAAGTAGAAAGGAGAAGAAGCCCCAAAACCGCATACACTTTCATTGTAATCTCCGTCTACCGATTTCCTTTCTTTCTGATTCACAAAAGAATTGCGTTTTTGTTTTGTTCGGGACAACTGCTGCATTTTACTTATTTACCCCTATAAGGGATGGGTTGGTTTTAACTTGCAGATTGATTACCTTAACGTAATCGGTAATACGAGTATCATTTTATCCTAAAATGTATTTTATTATGCTGAATTTGCTTTATTTTTTATTACTTTAAATTATAAAAATTATAATATGATATCATGAACTTGAAAAAATAATTAATTTAATATCTTGATTTACCTATTTGATCTTAATTTTAAACTATTAAAAGTGCAATATAATAGCATGAATTTGGAAAAATAGTTAATTTAGTATCTTGATTTACCTATTTGATCTTGATTTCTTGCGTTTTTTTCTTATAATATTAATATATTGAGATAAAAGAAAATTAGTTCGTCTAAATGAATGTAGGTATCCGCATTTCGTCGCTGGTCGAACTATGTAACATTACAGTATATTAATACTCCGTAATTATTTTTTAAATATGCACTAATTAAAGCTCGAATTTCTAGTAACTAACGGATTAAGATTTCTAAGCCTATAAATAATGCCCAAGACTAAATCATGAAGTTTAAAAGAAACACCTTGTTGAAGGTAGACGAAGATATGTAGTAAATAAAGGACTGGTGTTACCCGTGTTTTTAAACTCACACACAGGTTTGCTGTGTTTAGAAACATTCTAACATTTATAAAACAATGTGGCTTGTGTATCATAACGTATTTTATTTAACAAGTACTTGGTTTTTGTTATCGATAAAATTCGTCGTTTTTTACAATCTTTTGTGTTATATGACTAAAAATTGTTTGAAACTAAGATGCCGTTATTCCTCAAACTGAAGACTCTGTTCCCGGATCCGTTGAAATCACTTGGGCTGAAAACTATTCAGCCAAGATTACCGTTTCCAAAACCGAACAACCTCTTAGAAGTCATTACTATCACGATTTTGTTTTTAGAAAATGCTATTAGAATCATCAACCTTTAGAATATCATTATAAGTTGTTATATGAATGTTATGTTCAACATACAAGATACGATTAGCAACATATAACTAATCCAATACAACAAATATTCGTGTGGATATTATTATCCAAAGCTTCCTAGTGACCGGATAAGAATAGAAAATGGATGCAAGATTTAAGATACAAACAGCAACATATAACTAATCCAATCCAACAATCATAGACATACACAACCATCTGTTCAAAACCCAACAAAACGAGGAAAGACAAAAGATAAAACGAGACTTTGCATAAATAAAAAACAAACACAAAGATTGTTACTAATAATCGGGTTCATGACCATGGACCCTCACCCGATATATGCAAGTATGTGTAGGGCTTCCATGATTGGTCAAGAATTGTAGTCTGATTGCACTCACAATAGTTGGATTTTGCAACACGTTGAAAGTTTGTGCACTACTTTTCTCAAGGTCGTATGTGAACTCTGTCAATAACTGCTCTTTTTGTGTATCCTCATCGTTGTGCAACCATCCCAAAACCTTGCAGTCTTTTGGAGCACTTGATCGGTCAAATGCCACACTCTGCTCATCATAAAATATTAAATAATTAAGAACTAAAAATAATTAGAAAGCAACAACATAGAATAATTAAAACTCAAAACCCTCTTTTTGGTATAACCACAAGTTGTTGATCATAGCTACAGATGGCAATTTCTGGCTTTATTCAGTTACGTTATATCTCTAACAAGTCGAACTATAAAAGTTCCCCAAAGACTACTTTTAAATCATAAAACCTCCTAAATCCTTCTATTCAAAAAATTAGTTTCTTATTGAAAAAATTTACTTTTTGTAATTATATATGACACGTTAATTATTTTTATTATTCTCTGCCACCTTGTTATTTCCTCTACACTTTTTATTAGGTTTGTTGTCATGGATCTTGCAACTAAATCCAGAACACTCATTAATCAAAATGTTAATTTCCATCCAACAAGTTTTGGTTGGTGACAAAATCTACACATTTTACTAAACCAAGCACTACATGGGACCTAAAATAGTTCTACAATTGCAATTTTCTATTTAATATGCTTCATCTGATAATACCAAACAAGATAACAGCCAATTCAAGAGGTAAACCAACTCTCCTAATGATACTCACTCACTCACTCAATCCTCTTTGATAATGATAAATTAGATAATAATCTACTATTCTTAATCCTGGTTTTGAGAATTTCCTCACTAGAACACTACCTTATTAAAAAATAAATAAAGCAAGCAATAAACCATAATTAGAAAAATTAGTAAGTTCAAGAAACAAACCTTGGAAACATGTTCAATAGTTATAGCTTCTGGAACAATGGCAGTTCTAAGTTTAATGTCAACAAAACCATTATCTCCTTTAAGAGGGAAACATTCACCAGGCTGACCAAAAGTCGGTTGCAACATCTTAACAGCATCATTTCTCACATTTCCACTAAACCAACTGCTAACCCTATTTCCACCAATAAAAGCCTCAGAATGCTTCAATACCATTGCACCGCCTGTTGCAACAGCATAATCAACCCTACCAAGCCCATCAGCAGCATGTTTTTCAATTTCTTTCTCAACAATTTCCCTAGCAAAAGCCCTAATTTCATCCAGTTTCAGTTCACCAATATCATCAACCCCCTTTTTTTCCTTGAAATCCTCCAAAAACTTGTTGAATTCCTCTTTCGATAGCCACTCAGTAGCAGTTAATGATTTCTCCATGCCTTCAATTTTTCCATCTAATTCGTTAAACCTACTGGAAAATTCAGCATGTCCACCATCGATTCGCTTACTTAATTCGCTTTTCAAACCTGCAATTTCATTCTCGATCTTCTTATCCACAACTTCAACCTGAACTTGCATCATTTTAGTTGTGGTTTTCAAGAACGCCTCCACTTCAGCAATCCGTCGTTCGTAATCAGAAATAGGGTTTAAAACGGAATCCAAACCACTCCCTTGATTAAAGGCTAATTTACGAATCATTTGAGCCAAAAGCAACAGTACAAGTAACAGACCAAAATTCTTCACAATCACACTTACAGCGGTTTTCCATGGAGGTTTCGTAGAAGAATGGACGCCGGACTTTTTAACGACGGTTCGTTTTCGTAATTTGGTGGTTGAATTCGTGGGTAAGGGATTCTTGGTTTGAACAGCGTCTCTAGATCTTTCGAGAACAGTTTCTGCTCCTGCTCTAATTGAATGACTAAGATCTCTACCTCTACTGGTTTCGCCGCCGCTGGCCGGAGAAGCATCAATTCCACCAGTACCGGCCAAATCAAAGCCGGTCTTTTTGTCGCCGGTTAGTAGAGATCTACGCAAAGAAGCACCGGAAGGGTTTGGTGTAATTGAGACAGTGGACGATGACATTTAAGAATCTGAAAGGTGATTTGGAATATGGATTTGGGGTAAACCGAAAGAAATGTAAATCCCTAATTTTAGAGATGAGATTTTAGGAGGGAATTGGGAATTACTTCAACTTTTCGATGTAGAGAGAGAATTGACCAAATCCGGAAGTTGATGGCATTGGCAACACCTTTTGAAAGAGCGGTTCCTCGTTTTAAATAAAAGGGTGATTTTAATACTTAGAAATTTATTTAAACACTATAATTATTGTTTGGGATTTGCTAATTATTATAGCAATGGTTAAGGATAATTAGAATGGTTAATATGAAATATTTTAAGCACTAATTTATTTTTTAAATGATTTTGATAATATCAGTCCTAGGGTTGGGCTGTCATAATACATGCATTAGAAACTTGTATATTAATTTACAATCGACTTTTAAATGTTAGGGACTACTTCATTGTACAATTTTTTATGCACTTAGTGACAGCCCTTAGGGTTATCACTATCAAAACCTTTTTTTAAATAATGCTCTAAAGGCTATCATTAACATTTTCCTTATCGTTTTTAAGGGATATCTTAGATTGTGTTTTTTAACTGATTTTATGCTTATTACATTTAAAAAATGCAAATAATTCTAAATTAATGTATGATAAAAAGTTTAATTATTCAATGTTTTGGATATCTAAATGGAGTTTTAGAATAGTATGTGCAAATGTGCTTATTGCATTTGAAAACTGATTTTTTATTTTGTTTATTAACTAAATAAATAATTAGATTTGTCAAATATTAAAAAATAGATATCGGATTATTATAATTTCAAATAATATAATTAAATTTAAATATTGTTATTTAAATTACATTTTATAACTGTTAATTTCCAGATAAAATAAAATAAGAACTAGATTTTACATAAATCCATATTTTACATTGAAACATTAAAAAAATTCTCTACGCACCATTTGGTGCAGGACCCGATCCGCTATTACGCCCGAGTTTCATCCCAAAACCTTGTTTATTTTATAGTTAGAGAGGCGTTAAAACTCGGGCAAATCGCTGAGGTTGAAGCTAATTCAAGTCAATTTACCTTTAAAGCTTATCCATCATCATGGATCTGAATCAGGTTTGTAACCTGAACCTGTATTCATTATTTATATTCGGTGTCAGGTTTTAAGAATCATGCAATATTGGTATTTTTTTCGATTAGATCGAAAATTGTTAGGGCAGATTTGGGGCAAATGCATTTAGTTGTGTTTTTTTGCTGGTGGAAGTTCTTGATTTACGAATCTGAAGTAATTATGATTGTGTATCAAGGCATGCGACCGAAATTTTTTGTAATGATCTCGGGATGTTGATATCATGAAATGTGGTAAATGTAGTGTTCATCTACGTCATTTTAATTGTTCGGCCATAGATCTCAAACAGTTGTTTAACTTGCGATGAAAATCATTGCATATTTGCATGTCATAATGATTGGATGTTGAATAATGTTCGGAATTGTATCCGGTCTCTAGTTAAATTGCACGATGATTTCATCATAAGTGTTCGTTCTTGAAAACTGCAGATATTTGATAATGATATATTGAAAATTGCATGTTGCCTTCTTTCATCACAAATTCACAATGCTAAGTTAGTGGTTTGCTGAATGTGTGACGTTACTGATACTGATAAGGAGCCAAGATATATCATAAGATATATGGTTTGGGTATAATTATTGATTTCATTAATCCATAAAAGTAAATTAGTTTGAGCTTATTAGCGGTTGGCATCTGACATGGAATTGTGAAGGGTGAATTTTAGCTTTCCAAATACTCAAATTTTACTAAATTTCATTTTTGTGGATCTTATAATAAATCTGCATCATGTGTGTGAGCTCGTGCAAAAAGACGTTACAGTAAAGATTAAGATTTTATTTAAAGATTGCATTATGTATCTTGTATTTTTTAATATATGATTACAAGATTACCTAAATTTATTATTGTATCTTATATGGTCAGGCTCCAGGAGAAAACTATGCAAACCCAAGGATATGCTTCTTTCATGTGCTCTTCAAGGTCTAATTTTTTTTATATTTAAGTCTTTACATTTCTCATTTTCTTCGTAATTACATTTCATTTTACTAATGTTTAGCAGGCTGGAGCTTTGGCATTTTACATACTATCAGCCCTGTTTTTTGATAGTTTTGTCATAATTTTTGTGGTGACGGTTCTTCTGGCTGCTCTTGATTTTTGGGTGGTGAAAAATGTCAGTGGACGAATTTTAGTCGGTTTAAGATGGTGGAATGAAATTGATGATAACGGTGAGAGTGTGTGGAAATTTGAATGTCTTGACCAAGAGGTCGGTATTTTTAATCTTTATTTATTATTTTCTTTTTGTTGTATTATATCGTGCTTTATATCCATTTTCTACAGTCGTTGGCTCGAATGAACAAAAAGGATTCATGGTTGTTCTGGTGGACTCTTTACTTGACTGTAAGTTGTTCATCATAAGTTGTAATTTTATAACACAAAAAAAAAAAGAATATATTTTTTTTTTTGCAGGCGGTTGTGTGGATCTTGTTTGGAATATTCTCTTTGATAAGGTTCCAAGCTGATTACCTTCTTGTTGTTGGAGTTTGCTTGACTCTCAGTATTGCAAATATTGTGGGCTTTACAAAATGCCGCAAAGGTACGTAAATTCCTTTTTTTTTTTTTTTTAATTTAATTTAATTATATGCAATTACAGCTATATTAATGTGGTATGGTTTTTACTTAATTTTTAGTGTTGTTGATTCAGATGCAAAGAATCAGATTCAACAATTTGCCTCACAGACTATTGCCAACCGCTTTCAGTCGACATTACAGTCTGCATTTAGCGTTGTGTAATTTTGATATAGACAAAAAGAAGTTTGTTTGTTATTGTGTACTTTATATACCTTTTTGTAATTACACTCTAACTTGTTCATTCTATCATATTCATATGAATAATACATGTAATTGTTTATTTGCATTCCCATATCTGTTTCTGGTGATCTAAACTTTGGAACTTGAAACACACACAACTCCAAAAACTTAAATAACAAAATACATTTTAGTAGTTTCCCTTAATTGTTAAATGTATATTATAGTATCCTGAACTTAACAAAATTAATAATTTAAGCAGATAACTTGTTAACCCTAAAGGATTCCATGACTTTACGGATATCATTTTCCTCTTGTACAAATACATTTTCAGGGACTTGTAATCTCAACTCGTATAATTGGTTATTTTCAACCCCCAAAACCGAAAGGTATCGCCTATTCCATTCCATACGAACCACTCTGTCTTCTGGCATAACTGCCAATTCATTGTTGCTAGCAAATGATTTTATGTTCACCTGAAAACCAACAACTAAATATAATCAACACCTACAAAAATAATTAATGTTAAATAAACCTATGTTTTAACTCTATTGACATAAAATTTTGAAAGAATCTTACCTCAATTTGGTAATACATCTTCCCATCATCAGCAACCCTGGAAGTAGTAGATAAAACACTTGATTCGCGTTTCACACCAAGTCTAGTAGACATAAACTCGGTCAAATACTGTCTAAGGACCGATTTTCCTGCTTCTTCTGGTGGGCCCAAATCTTCCACACTTTTGTATTTTGATGATGAAGGTGATGACACTTCAACCGAAAGATTCTCATCAAGAACAAAAGGATCTCTGAAGAATATATCAGCGTTTGCACCACGAACTTGAATCCAGTTTTTAGGATAATTGAATGAATATCCGTCAAAAGTGTCTATAAATTCCCTGAATTCTACTGATTGTTGAGCAAATGCAGTGTCTATTTCAGTTTGTGATAATATGGAACTTGAAAGGATTAAGGCCATTAAGCTCCTTCTTGGGACTGCAAAAGCTTTAGTCTGATTATATATTAGAGGTATAAATAATGAATGATCTACTAAGGCAAATTAGCACTATTTGCATCAAGCAATTGGTAAATTGAATTCAAACTGATTAATGAATTCATATACGTCAATTGCTTTTAACGTGATTAAAAGATTCAAACCAACTCAAATTCTTATTAATTATGAATTAACGCCATACAAGCTTAAGCTTATGAATGAAATAGGACTACAGACGCACAAGGTCTACCATCTCATCCTCATTTATTTGTGGAAAAATGAAATTGTACGGAAATTCCTTTAATTGCATCGGCTGGAACTAAAATTAATAAATCAATAATTCATAATGCTTGATTACGGCGTTTCAAATCCTACTCCAGAGCTCGAATTTAAATTAGGTTTTTGATTGATGAGATTCTAAAGTAGGTTAGTAGACTTACGGGTTGTAGGCTGCAGGAAAGAGAAAAACAGGGTCTGGAATTGAAGAAAGTAGGAGACGTGGTGAGACGTATGGGGAGGGCGGCGGAAGAAAGGAAACGAGGCGGAATGGAACGGAGTACGGTGGCCGGAGGAGGTCTACAACCGAGACGGTACACCATGGTCACATCCATCCGAGTGGATTGAGTGAGATAAGAAACCAGCCACGGTGTGATCTGGAAAGAAAACTCAGATAACAAAATATCTCTCCATAAAGAACTTTTTTTAAAGGCTAGTAATATGAGTGTGTGGTGCGTTCTTACGTGTCAATCATCACATTATTCTCTATATGGGAATATCACCCTCTCTACACCGTGCTTGAAATGTAAAATAAGACCTCGGCCCACCATATCACTCACAAATGCTCATATCACTCAGTGATAAAATGTAGTCGTAGCCACAGATCACGACACCACATGGGGGAGGGGTGGTGTTCCCCTTCCAACCATATTGTGGTGCCCCTCCACATCATCTCCACCTCACCTTCACATCACCCAGAACACCACACCAAATGCCCGATATCGACCATGCTAAAAAAACTGTTTGATTTGGCGTAAGGGGTCACCTATTATCACATCAGCGTCACATCAACTCGACCAAACACATGACAAACTCTGACCAAATCTACGTAGCAGGCGACAAACCCTTCCCTTTGAAATCAACTCCTTCCTCTTTGAAAATTTGGCGACCGACAAAGGTCACCTAGGCGACTAAATGCACTCAGGGATGTGTAGAGGTCCTCATGTAAGGGGGTAGGATGCGTAGGGCAAGAAGACTCAAGGAGGCGCAGGGGTGTGGCGCACCTCCTTACGCCAAGTTTTACTATATTTACACAATTTTATCCATGACATATCTTCAACCCATGACTTTAGGTTATAAGGAATACCAAATATTAAGAGAAATAATATTGATTTCTATCTTTTGTGTCTGCTTATATGTCTACCTACTTGATAATATGACATATGTAAATCATTATTCTCTCTTTTAATATTATCAATTGCTTTTGACACATGTCCTAATCAAGTGGACAGAACATATGTAGACATAAAAGGTAAACACCAATATTAATACTTAAATATTAATACCATTAGATCATAAAACGGGATAAATAAATGGGCTTAATAAAGAGTCTACATCTTAACTAGCTTAGAGAATATACACTTAAAATTATTATAAACCAAATACTAGTAGGTTACAAACATTGAAGTGCTAATGAGTTTGAAATTAGGTTTAATTGAACAGTGTAGGTGTAGGTAGAAGAGAGAAACTAATTGTTTAATGAAGAAATTTAGTTAGGTTGCGTTACCAATGAGAATAGTCTAACAAAACCTCATAAGAATGCATGGTACGATAAACCTTTTGGCGACGTTAACCCCAAACCACGACACGTACCCCACCTCGCGCCATTCTCCTTTGTACATGTCCATTCTCTAGGCATGTACTTCCTCCGATTTAAAATAAGTGATACAATCTTGTTTTCACGCTTTTTGAGGCAAAACTAGATAATGAGGATTAGGAACAATTAAAGGGGTTGTTAGTGGAGTAGGACCCCACACCTTTTGATAATCCTTTGCTTTTTGTTGAAGAGAGAGAAACTGAATTTGGTGGGGGGAAATGGCGCCTGAGTGTCTAATTTCCCTCCTTTTGTTAATAAAATTTAAAATATTTTCAGTTACACAATCTTTGTCATAACATATTGTCAGTTACTACTACAAATTTAAAACATTCACTCCCATTCTCTTCAACATCCATACTAGCAGATTAAATTTACGCATCCATTTTCAAAGCCAAAAAATTACAAAAGTCTAGCATAAATTCAATCACAAAAAAACAAAAAAAGGATCCATCATGGGAGATGCAACAGAAGACTATGACTCTCAATCCAGCTCGGAAATGGAGGACTACTGTCAACAATTGCTTAACGAAATGGAGCCCCACTTGCACTCTCAATCCAGCTCTGAAACAGAAGAAGTAACAATTACAGGTAAATGACCTAATTTTAAAAATGATAAAAGAAGGCAAGCAATTGATGAACTTTTAAGTATGGAAAAAAATCAAAAATTACCATATGGTGCTATAATAACAACAGCAAGGAAGTATGGTGTTTCTAGGGTGACGATGGACAGATTATGGAGGAGAGTTTATGCACAAAAAGCAAATGGTGATGCCATTATGGTCAATAACCAAAAAAAGGGAAAAGTTGGTAGAAAACCCATTGAATACAGTGAGGATTTTCTACAATCAGTTCCTCTTAACTTGAGGACATCTTTAAGATGCTATGCGGGGGCATTAAAAATCAACTATGCAGCAATTCAAAGACTTCTCCAAAAAGGAAAATTAAGAAGTCATACAAGTAGCACGCATCCAAGTCTAACAGATGCACATAAGTTGGCTCGTATGATGTGGGTTTTATCCCACATTAATCCCGCAACCCCAACAGAACCAGCAACATTTATGAACCTTGACAACCTAATCCACATTGATGAAAAATGGTTTTATTTGAGCCCCGACACAAGAAAATTTTATTTGTTGCCTAGAGAAGATGATCCTTATAGGTGTTGCCAATAAAAAAGATTCAAAATAAAGGCTATGTTTATGGGGGTCACATCTAAACCAATATTTGATGCACAAGGACAAATGATTCATGATGGGAAATTTGGCATTTTCCCATTTGTAGACAAAATACCAGCTAAGAGAAAAAGCAAACATAGAGATGCAAGCACAATTGAAACTAAAGTAATTGAAAGAATTACTCAAAATGTCATTAAGGACATGATAATCCAACATGTAATCCCATCTATCATTCAACAAGATAATGCTAGGCCACATATACAACCGGATGATGTGGAGTTCAAATTAGCGGCAACACAAAATGGGTTCCACATCCAACTAATACAACAACCACCTCAATCCCCTGATTTAAATGTTTTAGATTTAGGATTTTTTAGAGCAATACAATCTTTAATGTATCAAACTTTTTCTAAAAACATTGATGACTTAATTGAAAGTGTAACAAGTGCTTATGAAAGATTTGATCCAAAAGTTATGAAATACACTTGGCTACAATTGCAATATGTTATGGTTGAAATTTTGAAAGTGAAAGGGGGAAACAATTACAAAAGCCCACATCATGGGAAAGCAAGGTTAGAAAGGTTGGTACTCCTCCCGGAATATGTAGAAGTTGAACAATCAATTTTAGATCAAAGTGTGAAATACATGGATGAAAATCTAGTAACAACTGAAGAAGAAATGTTTTTTGAACAAGATTGAAGAACAAATTGTGGGTTTTTTTTGGATCAGTACAAGTTTGAAGAAAAAATCTTTTGGTGGAACTTTTTGGCGCAACAACATTACTGTAAGCAATGTTGTAAAACCCGGTCTACCCGCCCGAGTACTCACCGGGTAACCGCTACCCGCTGTTCTACTGAGTCGGGTTGGTCCTAACCGGTTAATTACTCGGTCAATGGCACTCAATGGTGGTGAAAATCGGTTTAGGTGATCAAAATCAGCCAACAACGGTATTTAGGGCCAATTGAGTTTTAAAATTTTAAGTTCATAGATTTAAAGGAATGCAGTGTTAGGACCACAAGGAAATGAATCTATGTTACTTGCTCTGTGTTATTAATCTATACATGGGGGCATAATTTTACTTAAAATTTATCATTTAATATGTATTTATTTTAAAAATTAGGTAAATTGCATGTATATTATATATTTATATAACTGTATACATAAAAATTCCCGATTCGAGTACTCGCCGAGTACTCACCGAGTAACCGGGTACTCGCTACAAGGTCGTCGAACGAACGGGTAGCGAGTAGCGAGTTCTACAACCTTGACTGTAAGTGTAATGGAAGTGTGATTTTAACTTAATGCAGTTTATTGTAAGTGTAATTTTAACATAATGCAGTTTATTGTAAGTGTAATTTTAACTTAAATGTGTAATCTTTTGTGTATTAACAAGGTCTGAGGTATTTGTGATGGATATGAACCACATTTCTGCCGATAACTCAAACAACATAATCACGGTAAGCAAATAATCACAAATCGACTCATTATTTTGGATTTTATAAATAAAACATATTTAAAGAAAAATAATCACAAGTCGACCAGATTTAAAGCAAAATAAAGACATAATACAGACCTCAGTCGTTGATTCAACCGGGTCAGGAACAGATCGATGGTTTTCTTCCTCAATTTCTTTTTCTTCCCCAATTTCTTTTTCTTCCCCAATTTCTTTTTCTTCGTCACTTTCTGTGCCAGACACAAATTTCTCGTCCCCACTGTCAGACGAATACCAATAAACCACCGAGTTCTGCTTGATACCAAGAAGAACAGTCCCCAAAGCTCAACAAGCATATGGTCCCATTAACTTCTATGCTTCACCGCTTTCAAATAACCGCATAGCCCATGGAGATCCTTGCTCAATTGACTGCATAACATCATAAATGAACTTATGTTCTTCTTCGTTGTTGGTTCGAAAATGTGCGTCAACCAAAGGTATCATTTCGGGGACCGACATGTCAAATAGATCGAGGAGATAAAATTCTGGTGGTAGGCGATGTATAACGAATAAGAAGAACAAGAGTGGAGAAGAAAACCCTAGAGTATGAACCCTAAAGTGAAGGAAGAAGAAGATGGAAATTAACCCTAGAATTTATGTTCGTGTGTTTGGGGATATGCACTGTCAAAGATGTTGGTAAGCATTTAAGAATTTAGTTGGGAATATTAATTCTGTTGATTTAATCAAGGTGGATTATGTAATCTTAATGCTAATTAAAGAATTTAAGTAAGGGTAAAAATGTAACTTTAGATAGAAAAACTTACCAAATATGGTAAATTATAAGAGTGTATCACTTATTTTGATACACCCCAAAAAGAAAAGTGTATCACTTATTTTAAATCGGAGGAAGTATATTTTAGCACATATCTATACTATATTATAAAGCATTTACCCCTTCCTAAATTAGCAAGGCTGAAAATTCAGCCAACACACTTACTAATTTGAGATTTATTTGATTATATATAAAAAAAGATGTATGTCAAGATCGAACCCACAACCTCAATGTCATTCGCCACACGCTTAACCAGTTGAGCTACAAGTTGGCTTTGCTTATGTTAAACTTTCTGATTCCATCAACCCTGAAATTTCTGGGAGAACTTAACAGTCGCCGCCCCTTCCTATTCCCCACCATTCGGCTACTTAGGGTCTCGAGTTTTTCAAAAGTCCCTGCAATTTGGGAATTCCCAATAAGGATTTCCAGCTAATATTCCCCTCTCTTGCAGATCCATCACCAACGCCCTCAACCACCCCTTAACAATTGTCACCTCCGTCGTGTCCTCCGGCGATCAGATCTACCAGACCCACCCTCGGCTCCCTTAATCGCAATTTCGCAACCTCATTGATCTTCAGTTAGCAGCTTAAACCGCACATTCGTTTCCAGTAAGTATATTCAACCACATCCACCTTCGTCTCCAGTTGCTAGAATTCGGTTATGAAATTGTAAGGTTTATTCCTATTTTAGCTCTGATTCGTTTTTCTAAATAGTTAGGGTTAATATGCCAATGTCTGCTTTATACATACTTTGTTATCACCAACTGATTATTAATGTAGATACAAGTATCCCAAATTTTCCAAGTTTGTCATATAGATATCGACTTTTTTTTAGAAATTTAAGGTTTGTATTTGCAGGTTGCTGGATTATATGGACTTCCTTCAACACCAACAAGATGAGCCCATTTCATCGTCTACCAGAGTGCATCTCCCTACATTGCTTAAAGAGTGAGGTAAGTTTAACTTTTAATTATTTTTGCTTAATATATGTGATCTACGACTTTGATATTGCTGTGTTCTGTTAAATAAATACACACCAAAAGTTTCTTTATTGCTAATGAACTCAATTTAACATATACATAAAACCAGGTACTTCCCCTAGCTTGTGAGTTTTTGCAGCTGGTTCCTCATGCTAATCTTATATTCTTTTATATTGGAGTTGACTTTTTGTCTATTTAATGTATTTTAAGGATGTAAGTGTATTTCTTTCAATGTATTAAACAATTTTATCTTATTGTAGGTTTATATTATCGTATATCAAAGCATCAGCAGGCATTTGTTATGTTTTTTTGGAAACCCAATGAATCAAAGACCTAGGTATTTGCTTAATTTATAAACTAAGTGTTAAGACGCATGATTAAATTAGACCGCCTTGTAGGAGACACTGATGACAACGTTATGGGCAATAGTTACACCACTTTCATTTCTCATTTAGGAAGGTTTAACTTGTGATTTATGAAATTGAAATGTTAAATGTTTGCTTACTTATTTTAACTTGTGTGTTGCAGTTATGGTTCAGAAACGGATCCAATCAACAAGCCACGTGAGATACTCTTTAGTCTTTTGTGGATGGAGATGGAATAGTCTGTGCAGACTCCTGCTATTCCTACCTTATTACTTATAGCAATTTCTTAATTGTATGTTTATATGCTCCAAAACATATCTAAATTTAACGTAGTACATGCTGATGGATTTGGAGTGCTATAGCAGGTAGGAATCCTGGGTGTTCACCTGGCACTACTATGATGAAAGAAAGTGTATTTGAGTACTTTTGCAAGTGGTTGGAAATTGAAGAACTGCGCAAATCGCATGGGAAAACCTCCAAAATTGCTGATGTTGATTTCTCCTGAAATTTGTTTAATGGGTTTAGGTTTGAGGTGATGATTGTGGTCTTGTATCTTAATTAGTACTTAGTAGTAGTAATTCATAATGTAATTATGTAGGCATTAATACGTTATAATAAGAGTTATATATCGTCATGGGATGTTGATCCTAAGATCAGTTGGTAATTAATAGAGAAATGCATACATATATCATGCTTCATGCACGGAGGTAGCCTAATCAAGTGTTTTCAGTAATGATGACTTATACTATATTTTCTTTTCTTTTTTTTGTCTAATTTCCAAAAGTTCTTGTGTTGCACTTAATTTCTTCAAATATTTGCTGTCATTTTAGAGGTTTGCACTGGTCTAAAACTGAACTCCAGGTCTATTATCCTAACGACCACCATCGCTATTAACCTCCTCCACCAACCCCCCACCACGCTCACTACCGCAACTATAAATCATTACAAAGCATCACCACCCATCACCATTAATACTGCCATCACCCACCACCATTTCTACTTCCACTCCTATCACTATCGTCACAAATACCCGCCGCCATATTGCGCGGGTACCAGCTAGTAAGATGTAAGTTCCGTGATTTGGAGTTAGTGTTGTCAAAACCACGACACTTACCCCACCATGCGCCATTCTCTAGGCACATACTCCCTCCGTCCCATTTTAAATGTCCAGTATACTATTTTAGTTTGTCCCACAAAGAGTGTCATTTCCTAAATTTCAACCAATCAAAAAACATTTAAGTGGGAAAGAGAAAATTTGATTGGTGACATTATATAATTAATGCACTTTTCTTAAACTGTGTGCTTTTTTGTAGTGGACACTTAAAAGTGGGACGGAGGGAGTACAATATTTTTATGTGTGATATGAATAAGTGAGATTTAGCATGTACTTCCTTCGTATCAAAATAAGTGAATCACTTTCTTTTTTAGGGTGTATCAAAATAACTGAATCATTTTAATAATTACCTCATTTGGTAAGTTTTTATATTTAAAATTACCTTTTTACCATTACTTTATACCCTTTTAAACATCATTAAAGGTGTGGGGGCCCATCCATTTTTGTCATCTTTTTTTAAAAACAACAAAATAGTAAAAAATGTGGGTCCCCATTCATTTTAATTACCCAATTTAATTTCACTAATCTCTTATTATCTTATTTTACCTCAAAAAACGTGAATTTTAAAGTGATTCACTTATTTTGATACGGAGGAAGTATATTTTTTAAGTTTTTGATGTGTGATATGAATAAGTGAGACATCACGTTTAAGAAGAAATTTGATAGTTTGAGTGATGGATAAAAAAGTTGTTTGTGTAAATATAAAAGAGAAAATGGTACCTTGAGTTAGAGGTGCACATATGGGCTTTAGCCCGAGCCCTGGCCTAAAAAAAGTCTGAAAAAGCCCGAAAAAGTCCGGCCCGAAAAAGCCCGGCTTGAAGCCCTTTTTAGCCCGAAATCCTAAACGTGCCTGACTTTAGTCACGAAAGCCCATTAAAGCCCGGGCCCGGTTCGGACCGGGCTAAGCCCGAAGCCCGAAAAAAAGCCTGAAAGCCCGAAAGCCTGAAAAAGCCCGGGCTTTTTAACGTTATAAAGCCTGAGCTATTTCTAAATACCCGAAAAATCTAGAGCTTCTCTTGTCTTTTTTACCTTAATGATATAGCCATATAGATGATAGGGTAGGAAAGTACCCGAAAGTAATAGTTTGTTGATTTATTTAATTAGTTATAAAGAATATTTTGATTATTTGTATATTTTTCTAATTATATTATTATATAAAAGATATAATAAAAAGAAAAAAAAGCCCGAAAAAGCCCAGGCTAAGCCCGCTAAGTCCATTCAGGCCTAAACAGGCCTAGTTTTTTCTTAAAGCCCGGGCTAAGCCCGGCCCGAGCTTTTTTAGGCCTGATCTTTTTTAGGCCCGTGTACCTTGAGTGGCTTGAGCCACCATAAGACCGCTGCCAACGCTATCCGTCGGGGGGCGTCGAGCTTGCGTCGAGCCACGACGGCGTTGGCACCGAGCCGTCGTGGCCGGCGTCGTCAACAACACGTCGTGTTTTCGACGGGGTAGAGAATCCGTCGGGGGTGTGGCGAGGATCGAGGGAGCGTATAAATTAAATTCAAAATTTAATTTTTGTTTTTTTTTTTTTTTTCCTTTATCCTATTTTTTACCTATAAATACAACACCCTCACATTCATAATTTTACACCACTTCTCCCACTTCTTCATTACCTTCATTACCTATTTTCCAGATTTTCATCATGAGTCGTAGATCGAACTCCTCTGCGTCAAATGATCACTTCCAAAATTTGTTAAACACCCGTATCCCGTCACCAGCATATTCGTCAAATGCTGGACAGACTAGCCAGCCCAGCCCGAGCAACGTCGCATCTGGTTCGGGTTCGGGTTTTATGCCGTTCCAATCCACCCCCGGCGGTTTCTCGAACCAAGGCGCGGTTCAACCCGGTTTTCAACCCGGTTATCAACCCGGTTATCAACCGGGTTATCAACCCGGTTATCAACCGGGTTATCAACCCGGTTACCAACCCGGTTACCAACCCGGTTACCAACACGGTTTCCACCCCGGTTTCTATGGCTCCGGTTATCATCCCGGTTCGGGTTCGGGTTCTGGCTATCAACCCGAATCCCCGCCCGAAGAGGAAGCCGAAGCACAGGGCCCACAAGCGGTTCCCGACCCGGTCGAACCAAGCAGGGGAACGGGAAGAAGAAGAAGAGCTACACCAGCGGTTAGGGAGCCTGGTACGGTAAAGAAGTGGTCCATCCAGGAGGCTGTTATTTTATCCCAGCGGTGGATAAATGCTTCAGAATCCGCAGAACACGGGAACTCACAACCCGGTGATCGACTTTGGGGCCAGATTGAAGCCGAGTACAACTCAATAGTTGATACAAAACGCACCAGAAGTCAACTCCAAGGGAAATGGAACAAGATAAAAATGGATGTTCGGAAGTTTGGGGAAATCTATAAACGGTTCGAGTCAAATCGACAAAGTGGGGCGGGTGACCAAGACATGATCAACGCCGCAAAACAACAATTTTATGACAACAACAACCGGAGGAACTTTTTGTACGAACTGTGTTGGCAGGAACTAAAAGATTTCCCCAAGTTTTGGGTAGATTACAACGTCATGAATCCCCAACCCACTCCCGTGCCCAACCCGGTGAACCTTGGCGATGACAACCCCAACCCGCTCCCTCCCGAAAATCTGGAAGGTCTATTCCGTGACGACCCGATCCGTCGACCAATCGGTCGTAACGTTAGCCGGCGTACGGCAAGTTCCTCGGATGCGACTTCGTCACGGTATTCAAGTGACGAAACTCGTGACCGTATATGTGAGAACGTCATACTGCAAGCCGACACTTTGAAGACTATCAAAGAAGCGACCGTGGAGAAAAAGATATCGGATGCTTTCAGAGTCCTTCATTGTTCGGTTCCTGATAATTTGAGCCGAAGAGAGCGAAAAGCGGTTTTAAAATATCGCCGGAGTTTATTGGACAAATACGCCGAACCGGACTCATCCGATGAGGGAGAAGAGGAAGACGAGGACGACGAGTAGTTTTTTTTTTAAAAGTTTAATGTTTTTTTTATGTCTAATGTTTTTATTTTCTTAGGTCTAATGTTTTTTTTTTAAGTTTAATGTTTTTTTTTTAATTTTAATGTCTTTTTATAATTTAATGTAATTTTTTTTTAATTAATGTAATGTTTTTTTTATTTAATGTAATGTTTTTTTATTTAATATAATGTGTTTTTTTATTAATTAAAATGGTGATGTGGAAATGATGATGTGGAAAGGATGGGTTTAGTGATGGGTTAGTGATGGGTAGGGTTGGCACGAACGTGTCAGTAGCAGGTCAGTAAGGATGCGATAACGTGGCGCTAGTGATGGGTTTAGTGATGGGGAAGGGTTGGGAGAGGCCTAAGATAGTGTGTAGGGGTGCTACTTCCAATCATTCGCATATCACATAGGAAAGAGATGGCCGGAGGTAAGGCTTCATCCAACAAGCCACCATCTTCTTCCTCCGCCTCTCACCACCGCAAACCTCACCGGGAATCCGCCACCAATAACCCTAACTCTAACCCTAGAAAACCCTCTCCTTCAATACCATCATCTAACTCCAAACCATCTCCTTCTTCCAAACACAAACCATCCCCAAAACCCAACCCTAATCCAGTCCCTGAAAACTTCGCACCACCACCGTTTCCACCGCCACCTCCGGCCTATGGCTTTCACATGCTCGATCGTAGAACAATTGTTCTCGCCGACGGCAGTGCTCGATCCTATTTCGCCTTACCACCGGATTACCAAGATTTCCCCCCGCAGCTCCCTAGACCTCCAATTCGCCCTCATGGCCCCGATTCATGGTCAGGTTTTGATCAACAATTTCCTCCAGGTCGTCCGGTTCCTGGAGGGGATGATCATTATCGACAGCAGAATCAAGACTATTGGAATTCGTTAGGGGTTGACGGTTCTCGTAAGAGGAAATTTGGTGATGAAAGAGATGAAGTTAGTGATGAATTCGCAAGACAAAGGCAGCAGCTTTTGCAGTACGGAAACATGATTCCGAATTCGAACGGATCTAATATGGCTGGTTCAAGTAGTAGGATTCATCAGGATGAAATGAGGGGTGGAAAACACATAAGATCTGATAGGCCTAATGAGATTGATCAAGCCAAATTAAGAAGTGCATTTTTTAATTTTATCAGATTGTTAAATGAAAATTCAAATCAGAAGAAGAAATTCTTAGCAGATGGTAAACAGGGCTCTCTCCAGTGTCTTGTTTGTGGCAGGTTTGATAAACTTCGAACTACATCAATATCTTTTATTATATATCAGATAGGATAATATTTTCTGCTTGCAGGCTTGTGCAGCTATATGAATGGCTTGAATTTATCATTTATGTTGATATTTAGGCATGTTTGGCATAATATTATAGTTAATATATATGTTGCAATTGTCTACTTTTTGTTCATCTTTATGGCATCTGAAAATACGGGTAAAAACGTCATAATCATGGAACCATTATTTATCGTGGGTCTGTTTAATAGTTCATCCAGATGTTTCATAGGAAAAAGTAGTTCCTTAAATGGGTATTTTGCCATTATATGACATTTGGATGTTGTGAGAGGTTATTGTTTACAGGAATTTATTATAGGATATGTAAAAAGCTAGAAAATAGCTGCATGTTTTTATTAGCTATATAGTAATTAGTGCTTAGAGCTTAGTTATCTTGGTAATAATATGATCTATTTGGGGTTTATTCTACCACAGAGTTTGCTAAGTAGGTATTACAATATACTTAGTTTTCTTTTAATGCATATATCTGTTATTTTTAACGAGCGAGATGGAAATTTTGTTTATTATATAGGATCCTTAATGGGAATGCTGTGTACAATTTGTATTCTTATGGATTAGGGCTTCTTTTAACTATGCTTTACAATTATTTATTTCTCCATGCTTATTCACAAGCATAATTATTGATATTACTACTTTAGAGTATATATAGATACTGCATAATCATGAGTGTTTCCTATTTATCAATCATTATTTTTGTTTAATACTATTACCATTTATCATTTTCTGTTGTAGTTTGTAATCCTCATGGGGTTGACTATTAAGTTTTAGTTTAATTTTGTAGTTAAGTTTTTAAGCTTTTGTTTGGCTACTTGGTACAAGCTACAACTGTATTTTTATTTGTATTTGTATTTTTTATAATATTACTAGTACTATATGTTGTGATGCGATAAAATACAACGTTATCTCACAAATTAGTACTATTATCTATATGAAGGACAACTACTTCATTTTTTAGTAGTTATATATTCTGATGCATTTGTGTTTAGTTTAAATAGATGATTAGATCTATTTGCTTAGTTTTGGTATCGGACATCTAATACTTGAAATTATCGTATTGTATTTATTATATATATTTTTAATATAATTATAGAAATAAAACATATGTAATCTCTTTTAAGTATTGTGGTGCTAAAGTTTAGTACTGTTTTGTTGGTATAGAGTATAGATATGACGAGTAGTCCTCTGTTATTTTGCCCATAGAGTTGTATCATGTGGCTAATAAGAAATGAATATGTGTTGTATATCTCGTTTCCTAATTGTCTTTTTAATCTGATGATTAATTTAATTCTCTTCAGCCCTTTTTCTAAAAAGTGTCGAGGGATTTGCCAAGTAAATGTATTTAGATATAAATATAATTATAATTATGTGTTTTCTTAATCCATATATGTGTAGTCTAATATTAGGAGACAAGGTAGCTAAATTGGTGATATTTAGGGTTAATTAGTTAACATAGTATTTCCATATTTAATAATCTATATTGCAAAAACTGAGATATGATTTGTAATATACTTGGCAGTGTTATCCGACTAGGCGGTTATCGGCGGCCAACCTAGTAATCGGAGCAATTTACAGTCAAGGTCCAAATTAATCAAAATTGGCCATGGTCAATGAAAGTCAAACATACTTAAAATAAATCAATTTTAGGGTTTCTATTGACTAATTTAGTTATTTTGTTATGGACTCATGGTTTTTATTTTGAACATTGTTAAATTTTTTGTATGGTTACTAATTAGTTATTTTGCTAGGATATTGCTAATATATATTTATATAAAAATCAAATAATCTCCGTTGTAAGGGGTACATGTATCATTACAATATTATTTATACAGTATTAGGGGAAATAGGAGCTATAAATACAATAAAATTATATTCTTGGGATTTTCGTATATAAATACGAGTAACTGGTGTAGCACCTAAAGGTTATAGCACCATATAAATATGCTTATATTTATTTATATATAAGGAGTCTTTAATTATCTATAAATACAGGATTAACCAAATGAATTAAGTAGGCATTGTTACTACTAGTCTTTACTGTCTAAGCATCTGATGAGTACTTAAAATGATGAACGAGTGATTGATTTATGCAAATTCAGGTTGTCGAAAGATTATCCAGATACACACAGTCTTGTCTTGCACACATACAATTCCAACCCAGAAACACGTGTTGATCATTTGGGTTTACACAAAGCAATATGCGTTTTAATGGGTTGGAATTATTTAATCCCGCCTGATAATTCAAAAATATATCAACGGGTATCTCCTGAAGAAGCAGCTGCTGAGCTGGATGATCTGATAATGTGGCCACCTCATGTCATTATACAAAATACAGCTACTGGAAAAGGTACAGATGGACGTGTGGAAGGTTTAGGGAATAAAGCAATGGATATCAAGCTCAGAGGTAAATTCAATTTTGTATATCTTATCTTAGTTCTGTAGGAGTATTTCTGAAGCAAGTGTGCAATAGATACACTTTAATGCGTGTGTGTGTGTGTGTGTGTATATATATATATATATGTATGTATATATCATTGTCATACTTTTGATTAAATAGACAACAAGAAATCTCAGATTGACATATATGTAGCACAGTGATAGTAGAGAATAGAAATGTCAAAATAGGCGCGTTTGGGTTTAACTCGGTAATTTAGGTATTGACCTCCTGTCCAAGAATTTTAATATTTAATTAGTGTGTCAAATATGATTAAATTGTATTTTTAATATAATGATTAAATTTTATATTTGATATAATGGTTAAAAGTGTCACCTAGCTTTTAGAAATGTTGCAGGACAGAGTTTTGCTTGCAAGACACTTTATCAGCTTATAGATTTGCGAAGTGTCTAGGGTTTAAGAGGTTATTAATTTTCACTTTGTTCCCTTTATATCTCATATTAGTAATTCTTTATCATTTGTGAAATGATTGTTTATTAAATGTTTTGTTTTTTGAACCTTGCTATCTATCATGCGCCCTAAAATCTGGGTTGCAGAGTAGTTGAAATTGTCATCAGTATCAAGGAAAATTGAAAATCCTTAGATATTTATGATTTGAGATTCTAATGGAAAGGGTGTATTAGTTTCTGTTTGAATCTCGTGCTAGTATGCAGTTCTAGTTCCCTAGGAAGTGCAAGGGTAGTTATGTCAAAATACATACACCTAACCCTAGATCCTTCCAAGGTCTGTTAAGGTCCATTAGTCTGCTAAGATGATGATGAATGAATCTGTTTTTGGATTCAGATTTGGGATTCACTAGTGGAAAGTCAAAGTCAATGTACGGGAGAGAAGGGCACACGGGCAAAACTGCTGTGAAGTTTTCAGGTGACCATTCGGGTCTGAAAGAGGCCTTGAAACTTGCTGATTTCTTTGAGAGACAGAATCATGGGCGCAAAGCATGGTTCTCAATACGGTCCATGTTCAGACCGGATGAAGACAAAGATCCAAACTTTGTCAAGTTGGATAACAAGACTGGAGAAAAAGAGAGGATATTGTACGGCTATTTAGGGACCGTCTTTGATTTGGATGGTGTGGATTTCGATACTAAGAAAAAAGTCACCATTGAAAGCAGGAGAGAAAAACTACAACATACTTAAGTTGATGATCAACAACCAACCAGGTATCTTGAGATGTTGTTTGATTTGGATGGATAGAAACAAACTAACATGCTTGTTTGTACACCCTTGGATCCTAGATCTTGTCTTTTGAGATTTTATTTATTTCTTCTTGTGTTATATTTTATATAAATTAATCAATTATTCTGGACCCGTGCTTGTGCATGTAGTCGTGTCTCTTGTTTTTCTTTGAGTTCAATAGAGACAATTTGTTCAGCTTTACTCCCTTTTGGAGCCTGTTTTCCAGTGCTATTTCCTTGTTTTGCAGTTGGGTGATCTCTTTTCTGTAATTTATAACGGGTCAGAAGGGTAAGAATTTAGAAATTGGGTAAACCCGGAAGAAGTTGAAAGTTATTCAACGTCCCAAGTGTTCTATTTCGAAAACTGACTTAGATATTGTTTGTGGTTCTATTTCGAAAACTGACTTAGATATTGTTTGTGGTCGACCGGTACCAGAATATTAGGGAACATTTTACTTATTAAGAGCATGAGATGAAATTGCATTTGCTTTTGGAAGCAAATGTTAGCAACCTAAAAATACAGAGACTAAACTTTATAGAGATTACAAATACTCGATTGTCATTTGAGGATAATTGAAATATAATGCTAAGTATAAGATAATTAATATCATTCTTAGTTATTAAATTATCAATTGTCTCGTGGTTGAGTATTGCGGAAGGTTTTTCTTCAGGTGAATAAATGATGTGGTTTATTCTCTATAGATGGAGAGTTCAAGGGAAGTCATACTGCCCTTGTAAATGTTACTATCTGGCTCGAACTACTAACTAGCTGTTAAAAAAAATAAAAAATTCAAAGTTGAACTTGATTAGGATTGGATTTCTTAAAACTCCTATGTAAATCGACCTACCACTTCCATAATTCAGTTATTAGTAAGGTGACAGCTGAATTTCAACATCTCAGTCATTGAGATTGAAATTTGGTTATAAGGGGTTTGAAGGTTTGGCAAACTACTCGACTATGACATCACCAGTGGATGCCGAGAGCCTCTAGTTTAAGCTATCAAAGTCCCTTATCTAGTGTATTCTTGAAGTGATCCTATCTTTGGGGTTTATGATTATTTTACAAAAAAACCCTTCCACAGCATTTCCTGATAGCAAGCCCCAACATCATCTACTTCTGATGCAAGGAAATCATTCAGGGTAGTATTTAAGACTTCAACTGCTACCTTTTTCACATTAGGATTAATTAACAAGAGTTTAATCAACATCAGAAATAATACAAACACACATCCTACCGTTATAAGGTTAGAGATTGATCGATTACATACAAACAACATTAGATAAAAACTGTCATCCAACACCAGTCATTCATGTTTTTCTTCACTTCTACCGATAGTAAGCTTGCTGAAAACCCCCATATCCCCCATAACCACCACCAACATGATGAGGATGGTAATTCATTGGAGGAGTAGGTGGATATGAGAAACCCGGAGAATGAGGTGAAACAGATTCTGGTGAATAAGCAACATAACGATTCAGGCTGTTTCCATACATTTGGGCTGGAGGATATTGGGTGTGTGATGGTGGTGATCTCACATATGTTGGTGGTTGGGTTGGAAAAGAAGATACATACGTGTTTGTAATCCGCCCTGCTTTTGCTGGTGGCATAGCTCCCACATTGCATGCTCGTGTCCTTTTGTTGGCGACAGCTGGCTTCTTTTTCTCTACCTTTATCTTCTCCAACTGTTCTAACCGCTTCTTTAGGTTTTCAGGAGGAAACTCGGTTTCCAGTTTGTATTCTTCTATGCATTTTATCACCACTTTAAGTGCTGATTGCTCTTTGCGTGCAGCTAGGTGCTGTCAAAATTATCACATGATAGATGTTATAAAATGTTAAACAAATGGAAGGATGATTAAAAAGAAATAAAATACCGCAGCGCGTGCAGAATTGTTGGGATCTTCCATGATAGATGTTGCAGCCTTCTTTGCATCCTTGAGAAAAGCTTTAAGCAGAGAAACAGGGGGAAATCTCTCACCAAGTCCCACTTCTTGACTGAAATGTACAGCATCAACTTGCTGCCCCCTGTTAATTAGCTCTTTAATCATTTCTGCATGCAATTGCAAACAAACATATAACATTCGATTATATTAGGGAATTTAGAATGCTACCAATCTGCTTGGTCATCACTCAAAAACAGAAAAAAATATGTCAACTGGCATTATAGTCTTTTCTAATTGCATTTAAGTAGAATTTCACATTTTTGAGAGGTACGAGTTATGCATTTTAGATATCAGTCAATTCACATAATTTAAAAAATATATATAGACTGGAAAAGAAATATACCAGGCAGTTTATCACTGAGGCCAAGTGAGACAGCAAGTTTAGGCATCTGTTTACGCCAAGCTGAACCAACAACAAGTTTCTTATACAAATCAAAATCATCATCTTTAACAATTCCAAAAGTCACCAGATGCTGCAAGAACGCATGTATTTCAGGTGATTTCACATTCTCAATCCCACCTCGTTGCTCCAAACTCTCCTTCCACGTTTCAGCAATCTCACTGGCATTCTTCTTCACACTTGGCGTCACAAACAGCCGTAAATTCCCTATCACCGGGTCTACCATCACCGGAATCAAACTCTCCAGCATCAAAACACAAGCCCAACCCAAATCAATGACACACTCCGTCCTCTTATCCACCGGAAAAACCTCCGATATGGCCTCCAACACAAACCTAGCAGGATCCACACACTCAGCCAAAGCCAAAGGAATTTTCGCCCTCATTACATCCATTTCCTTCTTCCTGCAAGAGATAAACCCCCAAAACCCTGACGAATCCATCTTCAAACAAAATCTCTTCAACTTTAACAACAACCCCTCGGTATCGTCAACTTCCGGATTCTCATCACCGTCTTCAGATTTACTTGTTCCAACTGCATCCGCTGCGGCTTGTAAGGCTTCTTCTACTTTTCGTATAGCAATCGAGACAGAATTTTCAATTGTGCCTTCGCGCTCCTCAAGCGAATTGAGAGAGGCTTTCGTTTCGTTTTCTAGGGTTTTGATCTTGTCCTTAATAGCATCAGATTTCTTCATGAGGTTTTGCTCCAACGAAGTGAAGTGATCGGAGAGTTCTTTCCAGAGAAGAGTGCAGCTTGTCATGAGCGACGCCTGCCGTTGGAACTCGTCGAAGTCAGGCGGCTGAGTTAACTCGACGGGATCAGGAACTGGGATCGAAATCGAACCCATAATTGACTCAGTGACTCAGGTCGAAGGTGTTTCTATGACATTCCGGGATGACAAACCCTAGAACTAGTTAGAGGGTGTTGGTGGCGATAAAAAGGTAGATTGAGGGAGTATGGACGTGAGATGACGTGTCGGATTATTAGTGGGCCACGTACCAGGTTTGCAACAAACTCAGACGTAAGTATGCGTAGGATAAGGAGACCGGCAGAGGTAAATGCCTGTATGTTGATATGATGCGCCCGATACGTGTTCAGTGTTACTAGTGTGACCACAGCGTGCCATGCGCCTAGGGGTGGCAATTGGGTTGGGTTTGGGTTGGCGGGTTCGGGTTGGCAGGTTGGCGGGTTAGAATCACTCAACCCGAACCCGACCTGTTAGAATTTTGGGTCAGAAAATTCAACTCTAACCCATACTCGTTTAAATCAAGGTAACCCAGACCCAACCTGTCTAACCCATATAACTTAACAAGTTAGTGGGTCAAGTGGGTTAGCGAGTCAAAACCAGGTTGGCGAAATTGCAATCACATGAAATGATGATGTTGATATTCTTATTTTATAGAGAAACTGTGCCAAAATTGAAACTATTAAATAAGTAATTCTTGCATCTCTCAAATTTACAACCATTTTAGTTAAAGAAAATATGCCAAAATTTAATTACGTGAGATTTGAAGGAGGAATTCAAGCTTGAAAGGTCAAAAGAAATATAAATATTGTATACATGATAACTACTTTAACGGGGTGCCTTATATTATTTATGGTATTTAGTATTTACATATATATTTATAAAAAGTCTTTAAAAATTTAACGGGTTGACGGGTCGACCTGGTTTTATATAAGACAACCCGAACCCAACCTGATTTATAAACAGGTTGGATGGGTCGACCTGTTTTTGACCCGAACCCATTTATGGTCAACCCAAACCCGACCTTTTTCGTGTTGGGTTCGTGTTGGGTCGCGGGTCGTGTCAGCAATTGCCACCCCTACATGCGCCCATGCTTTCGAAGCATCTACACGTGACAACCATTATTAACTTTAAAATTTTAGGGATAATTATGTAAAAGCATTTGGAAAAAAAGTTAACCCATTATTTAAGAGTTAATTACATGGAGGGTCCTTTAATTTTATATTAAATTTCACCAATATTTCTGTAATTTTAAAAATTACACTGATGATCCTTATTTTTTAAAGGGTAAATTACAGTTTTTATCCCTGACCTATGGTCAATTCGGGGTTTTTGTCCCTAATGTTTTTTTGTCGGTTTTTTTATCCTTTAAGTTTTTAAAATTCTGGAAATTTGTCCTTCCGTCTATTTTTAGCCGTTAACTGACGATATTTTTGGTGATTTCCCCAAATTACCCCTGTCATCATCATAAAAAAAAACCCTTCTTCATCGTCATGAACTCCCCCAAATGTTTACACCTGCAAAACCTTCTTCTCCCCATCGTCATCGTCATGAACTCCCCCAAATTACTACCTTCTCTAATAAATCTGCAACAATATACAGCTAATAAATCAGGCGCCGATTTAGGGTTGGGGTTCAAACCATATGAAGAAGATGAAGAAATCAGGGATTTGTTTTGATAATGGTCGCTGATTTAGGGTTAGGGTTCAAACCATACGAAGAAGATGAATAAATCGTTCTTTATAACCATAAAAACACAAACAAGACATCTTCTCCGATCTAAACTCCGGTCATCTTCTCCGATGAGGTCTTCGCCGATGAAGAAAACTTGTTAATTATCAAACACTAACCTGCAAACAACATCAAATAAAAGCTTGGGTCGATCTTTGAATTGAATGTTGACCACTGAGTACTCTTTTACTGAACAATTTTGAACCGTTACCAAAGGAGAACGGCCCATAGTTTTTATAATCGGTGTTCGGTCATAATCACGATCTGTAAACATCATTTGGTGAAGTCGTCTTTCTGTGTCAGTGATTGCTAATGAAACGGAAGTTTTTGCACTTCTTATATCATTATCCCCTTTTAAAACGTTTCTTAATCGGCCTTCAAGCTTGTTAATTTTGTGTGAATCTTCAATTGGGGAAACTGAATCACAATCTTTTAAGTGAATTAGGGCTGCAATTCTACCGTTGTGTGTCCATACTTTTGATTCAACCACATTGCAGTTAAAATACATAGTGATCCGGTACAAATCTCGTTTGGTATTCGTTTTCCGACAATGTGTGTGATGAACAATCGGAGAAGACAGCCGGAGAAGATGATGTTTGTTTGTGGTGATGAACTCCGACGATAACCTCCGATCTGTCTCTGTGATTTAATTTGGGGGCTGTTGAAGAAGAAGAAGAATGGTGAAAAGGACCAAAATGCACTCACATGTCTTGCATTTTTCGTCAGTTAACGGCTAAAAATAGACGGAAGGACAAATTTCCAGAATTTTAAAAACTTAAAGGACAACAAAACCGACAAAAAAACATTAGGGACAAAAACCCCGAATCAGCCATAGGTCAGAGACAAAAACTGTAATTTACCCTTTTTTAAATTTAATGTACCGATAGTCGTTCAGGCTAAACGGTGTTAAAATTTTCTGTTAAGTCTCCCATGTTAGATGCACATGAGCAAGGCCGACCCTGAGTTAATCGGGGCCCTAGGTGAATATTGTTTTTGGACCCCTGTCATAATCATTAAAATACATATCATTGCAAGAAGTATAAAAATATTTGTTGAATAAATAACTTATTTAGTTGTGTCTATGAAAATACTTATAGAACCATATTAAGTTTTTTGTTGGTCATCTTTTATCAATTTTTGTGCTTCTAACTTATATTTTCTTATTAAACTTATTGAATTAAACCATTAAAATACAAAATTTATAAATAGTTCTAAGCATCAAATAATTACTCCTTAACTAAAGAAACACAGAACACAAACAACAATCCTTCAATATAAAAAATGGGCCCTCATTTTTAAAATTTGGTGTAGGCGTGGGCCTACATTTGATTCCCCCAGGGCCGGTAGTGCACATGAGGGCATTGTAGACTTTTCCAATTTCACTTTTTGCATTAAAAGTTGTAAATAAGCTTGTTTTAACTTTTTTTAGTTCTTTTGGGAAAAGGTGAAATGGAAAAAAACTACAATGTCCTCATGTGCATCTCACATGGGAGACTTAACAGAAACATTTAACACCGTTTAGCCTAAAGCACTATCGGTGCAATAAGTTTAAAAAATAAGGACCATCAGTGTAATTTTTGAAACTAAATGACCATTGATGAAATTTAGTATAAAGTTAAAGGACCATCCATGTAATTAACTCATTATTTAATGTAAAATAATTTTAGAAAATTTGCATTGATTTTAAGTCATTCTTTATATTTTATATTGCTATATATAAAAGGGAAATGCTAACAAGTGCTCTAAGGGCAATAGTTAAGAAATTTTATAGCTTAAATTAATTGTAAACTACCTAATAAAAAACCACCCTCATGCATTTTATTAACCAACTTTAATTAATTATGCTTTATTTGTTGTACATTAACCACTTTAATCATTCTTAACCATTGCCCTAGGGCAATGATTATGGCAATGGTTAGCAAATATCTATATAAAATAATTACATTTGAAATCAAACTCATCTTTTTTTAATAATCTCATTATTTGATTTGGATAATTGTATGGATCAAATGATTAAGACAAAGATTTAATAAAAACAAACTTGTTGGTCGCAGTAAGCGCGATTCAAAAATCTAATGAACATAACTGAAATGGCCCTAATTTGTACAGAGCACTCTTTAGTTATATAGAGCATTTTTTTGTAAAATGACAAGAATACCCTATCTTTTTTTTACTTCTCTCGTACCTGATGTTCTCTCTCTGCTCAAACAAAAACACACCCCCAAATTGTAATTCAGCTACTTTTCAGGCCGAATGAGAGAGTAAAAAATCAACCACTGAAACTAGTTCTTTTTTCCGCTCACTGTGGAACTCGTCGTTGCCGGAATCTCCACCTAATTGTGCCGCCGGAAACTCACCGAAGTTATAAAAGATAGTTGGAATCCTTGTTTTCGGCGCCTTCATGGCTCTCAACGGGCTCTGTATGGCCGGAGTCACTGGTAGACTGACACCGGGAGCCGGATCAGTCGCTGGAAACTTTCATCTCAGCCAAAATTTGGTTTTTAATCTCTGTGCTTAGATCTTATAACAAAAAAAAAAAAAAAAAAAAACCATTTAATATTTTAAAAATTTGTTCATGGGTTCTATGAAAAAACCCAAACTGGTGTAATTGATAAAAGGACTGGTGGAATTTGGAAGTAATTAGCAATCTTCAAGGGTTTTTTTGTTTTGTTTTTGTTTTTGAATGGCGATCTTAAAGTAATGATTGTATATTTGTTGTTCAGTTATGCAAGTTTTAGGAAGAAAGTGTTTTGGTGGGATATGGGTAAAATACAAAGAGTGGTAGAAGGTGTATATTAGTCATTTAATGAAAATTTGCTCTACATGAATAAAATATGTTCTGTAAAGATAAGCTCCCTAACTGAAACCGAGATGAGTAAAATTAATAATGATGAATCTTTAAAATTAGAGTTCGATTCGGTTTTTCAGCTCAAATGCTCTTAGGATTGAACCAGACTAGATCAAAACTGATATGACTGAAACCGAAAATTATGAAATTACGTCACCGAAAACCAAATTGATCACATGTTTTATTTTTCGGTTATGTTTTGGGCATTTTTTGGTTCATTTTGATTTTCTCATCCCTACTTTTAGACACCTAAATACCAGATTCTCTATAAACTCTTGGTCAATGTTAATTTTCTTAGTAATTATTTTTTCTAAAATATTTAATCTAACATTTTATTACTTCCTCCGTCCCTTAAAAAAGTTCCCATTTCAATTGAGCACAAGTTTTTAGAAGTTAGTTAGTGGTGGGGTCTTGATAATAAATTTGATTAAAATATAAGGTTATTTTGGAGAGAGAAAGTGTTTTTTAAAGATAATTAGTGGTGAAGTACATGGTAATAATATATTTTATTAAGTGTGTCCCTCTAATTTGAGAAATGGGAACTTTATTTGGGACAAATATTTTGATAGAAATGAGAACTTTATTAAGGGACGGAGAGAGAGAGTATTATTTTTTTGCCATCACTGATTATTCTACAGAATTTTAAGACACACGTTGGTAGCGATTGAATCACACACTCTCAATTCAATTCTATATATATTTCCGCTCCAGAATTTGAAAATCATAACCGAATTTCCCTCTTTCTTTCTCTGAATCACACACACTTTCTCAGTCTGCAGTTTGCATCTCAATTTGAAAATGCAATCGTTCAAGTAAATCTCTAGTTCTCTAAGTTGATACAAGTGATTGAATCTGGAAGCACGTTATGCATTTTGCATTTGCATTTACGTGATTATCTGACTGATGATTTTGTTTACGTGTTGCGCTCCAGATCCGAAGAACAGAGCCAATTGCAGCTAGTGGAACGTGAAGAGATCGACGAAGATGAAGATCAGTTTGAAGCGATTGATAAGCGTAAGCATAAACTCACACAATTTTTACTTCAATATTCTGTAATTCTCTTCGTTTCCGGGAGTTGCACTGTAATTCTGTCTATTATTCAATTTTGTGTCATTCTCGTCGCTTCTGTGACGAGTTCTAGTCCGTACGCAATCGAATTTCTCTGTTAATTATCGTAAACGTTATGCATTTGATCGAGTTTATAAAATCGAACTCCTACTAATTCGATTATCTATAATTCTCGTCGTTTCGGTAACGAAGTACGAACGAATTCCAATGTTCTGTTAAGTATCCTAATCGTCGTGAATTTGATTAAATCTATTGAATCGAACTCGTACTATTTCGATTGCTTAGCACAAATAATTTAAAATCGCTGTGTTCGGTATTTGATTTCTCTATCCGATTTTACATAGATGATTTGATTTCGTAGTTGATTCTTCCAACAATACTACTGGATAGGAACTAGATTTATGTCGAAAATTCCCTTTATAGTCTGAACTTGTCTAGCGTTTATGATTATCCAGTGACTTCTCATGGAATAAATGCTGGAGATGTGAAGAAGCTGCAAGATGCAGGCATATATACCTGCAATGGCCTGATGATGCACACGAAGAAGGTGATTACTGATTTAAACCTGCACGTTTTTGGAATATTATTGATAATTTGGTAACTCCTGGCTTAACACACTTTTCTTTTATAGAATTTGACTGGTATAAAAGGATTATCTGAGGCTAAAGTTGATAAAATATGTGAAGCTGTTGAGAAGATAGTGGTTAGTGCTCTGTTAATGTTGTTTATTATGAACACAGTTTTATTTGATCTTATTCTATAGCAGTAAAATGATTTTTGCTCCTGTTCTGATTCAGAATTTTGGCTATATCACTGGAAGTGATGCTCTGCTCAGAGTAAGACACTCATTTGTTGCAAAATGCGTAAAATTATTTGTGTTAGATTGCTAACTGAGTATCTGAGTTTAGCTTAAAATGACATGATATTGAATTGTTCTTTGTGAAATAGAGAAAGGCTGTTGTCCGCATCACTACTGGAAGTCAAGCTCTTGATGAACTGTTAGGAGGTAATAATTTGAGTTTGATATTATTTGTATTAGCTAAATAAATTTCATTCAAGCGAATGTAAGAGCTGTAGTCAATAACTATTGTGTATGAATTTGGCAAGGTGGCATTGAAACTATGCAAATCACAGAAGCTTTTGGGGAGTTTAGGTGAGATTACAGTTTAAACATATCATATACTGAAACTGGTATGATTTTTCATGATCTGTGTCCTAACTCCTAATTAATGTTATTTTCCAGGTCTGGAAAGACACAGCTGGCTCATACTCTCTGCGTTTCAACACAGGTTCCTTGTCTCATCTTAAAGCTCCTTATGTGTGATCAAATGAGTTTGTTTATAACTTTAAATTTCATGTCTGAAATCTGAATAACTGATTGCTGCTTCTGGTACTGTCCTTGATGATATGATGTTGTTGGATCAGTATCATTTAGTTTCCTTATTATTTTAGAAATTATTGTGACATGTCCTTTTTTATCTCTGATTTGTTTAGTGCTTGAATAATGCTTGCCTTATACATGCAGCTTCCTACTAGCATGAAAGGAGGGAATGGGAAGGTTGCTTATATTGATACTGAGGGAACTTTGTATCCTTCTTATTAACTATTTCTACAGCTCCTTTTGACTTTGACTTTGACTTTGTATTTTCCAAAGAGAATAAAGCCCTCAAAAAGAAATAGTGTATGATCACCTCTGCTTGAATTTCCTTAATAAAACGTGTTTACAGCCGACCTGATCGTATTGTACCAATTGCTGAAAGATTTGGCATGGATGCTGGAGCTGTTCTTGATAATGTAATTTTAATAATACTCTATTTGCATTGCTATATTTTCATGTAACTGACTGTTTCTTATCCGACATATACTGAAGATCATATATGCACGTGCATACACATATGAGCACCAATACAACCTGCTCCTTGGTTTGGCAGCAAAGATGTCTGAAGAACCTTTCAGGCTACTGGTTTGTTTTTCTTCAACCAGATACAGTACTAAAATATTTTCTCATCTGCTAATTCTTATTTTGAATTTAATATTTTTCTAATCATTTCACAGATTGTTGATTCTGTCATTGCCCTGTTCCGAGTTGACTTCACCGGAAGAGGAGAACTTGCCGAGCGTCAGGTTTATTAATTTCCACTTGTGTTCCAAGTTGATTATTGTGTTGATAAGCGACATCATTAATCTATAATTTTTTATTTTAATATTTTACAGCAAAAGCTGGCTCAAATGCTCTCTCGTTTGACAAAGATTGCAGAGGAATTCAATGTAGCAGTGTACATGACAAACCAAGGTTCTATTTCAGTAATAAATATTTGAATAATATATGCAATACTTTCTTGTATTAACAACAAAAATTTGTTACAGTGATAGCTGATCCAGGTGGCGGGGTATTCATATCAGATCCAAAGAAACCAGCAGGAGGACATGTTCTTGCTCATGCAGCCACTGTCAGATTGATGTTTAGGAAAGGAAAGGGTGAACAGCGTGTTTGTAAAGTGTTTGATGCTCCAAATCTCCCTGAATCTGAAGCAATATCCTTTGCATACCAATTATTTCAAATGGGCCGAATTAAGCTAAAAGGGTAGCGGGTCAAACGGGTTCAAAAAACTAATGCACACAACCTCCTAAATCGTTTTATTAAAAAAAAATACAATTAACATACGAGTATAAATCATCTATAAATTTATTTTGAAATGAACAGAAAAGTTTTCGCGGTAAACCAAACTTATAAATGATGACATCTGCATGTTGTTCTTGACAATCTCACATATTTCAGATAACAGCAGGAGGAATTGCAGATGCAAAGGACTGAAATTTCATAAAATAATAATAATAATACATGTTATAGACTTATAGTCTGAATGTTCAAGATTAGTGTAACTTTGTCATTTCTGAAAGTTGTTTTATTCCAACTAATGAAAACACACCACATATTCTATCTTAAGCAAATAACAGAGTTTGCATACACATCATATAATTCTCAAATCCCGTAAAAGGGTCTAGCAAGAAACCGATACAAGAACATGGTTATACAAATACGAGATTAGATTTCAGTAATGTTGAGACCAGTTAGCAGCACTCCCAACTCTGGGCATTCCAGTCTCTTTCTTGGAATCAGAATCCACTTTGAAATTTGCACCCAACATTTCTCCCGAACTGTCGACTCTAGGCACTGGCTTTAGTTCATTAAAAGGATGCTCAAAGCTCCTTAATCCTCCTGATGTTGTGAAGAAACATCCTTTCGGGAATGGAGCAAAGGATTTCCCGCATCCCTTTTTTACAGTTTCAACATCATCAGAGAGAACCAGATGTTGTTCTGAATCAGTCCCCCAAAAAAACGGCACACTTCCATCAGCATCCTGTCAGTAAATATGGTAATTGTAAGCAATGTGTAGTAAAGAAAAACAATTTAATTAGATAGATTCTTATTATACTCACGGAAGCTATGAAAGTGGACTTTGAAGTGCTGTCATAGAGGACAAAAGCGAATTTTCCTTGAAGGTCTCTCACAACTTGATCAGCAGGGTAAGGACCTCTATCTCTCAGTGTTCTATATGCCTCGATAACAATTATCACTTCATTTGCGGTTTTGCTTAAACCGTATTGTTGCTTTAGTGGTGCAACGTTCTCTACATGACCTTGAAATAAGCAGAATATGTCGTCCACAACAGCAAATAGTCTACCAAAAAGTAACAACAAAATAATTAAGAAGCGGTTTGGTCCCCGAACCGTGAACCAAATAAATATGAGTGTCTTAATTTGTAGAACACTAGAACTATAAGTCTAATCTGAAGAATACAAAGCAAACACTTATTTTAAAAAAAGATTGAACCAAGAACTAGTTTTTAAATAATATTAAACCACGAACCATTTCGTAAATGGGCTAATGCACTCAGTGGTCATCGTACTTTCAAAAAAAGTTCACTGTCATTCTACTTTTTTTGTTTGTTTATTAAGGTCATTGTACTTATAAAAATCAGCTATTTAAATCATTAGCAACCAAATATATATATTAACCCGTAACAGAATGATGATGTGTCCATTATTAGTAGCGTTAGTTCCCCATTACGTCATTGTACTTTGTGAAAAAAATTCAATTTGGTCATTGTAGTTTGTGAAACATTTTTAGAAGGTGGTGGTAAATTGTTAAAAGATTGTAGATCACCAGAGTGAACTAAGTGTATCTTTAAAAAGTTTGGTTTCCAATAATTGATACCCATGTAGTGCGATGACCAAAGTGAATGACCTCGAGTTCGGTTCTTCAGTTTTGTCAGTCACCAAAAACCTAGTGTTTCTACTCAAAATACAAAGATCTATGCACATATGGAACTTTTGAGCAACTAACTTCACTACATTACAAGATCGGGGTTATATTTTTGCAAGAAACTATTGGGTTGATCACAATTTCACCTTTGAGATCTAACTGAAAAACTGATCAAGATTCATCCCACCAGCAGCTATAGCTTAACTTTAACTTTAACTTAACAGATCGTATCAAATAGTATCTTCTAAAGCATGTAGATTTTTAGTTAGGGTTTGTTCTTATAATCAGATCAACCATCACAAAACAAAATAAAAAGGGTAATACACAAGATACCTTGGCATAAGAGGGTTTTGTTTATCAATGGAGTAAGAAATTAAACCAGAATGACCAAGATTAATAGTGACGGCAGAAGGATGCAGGGATGAAAAGTGTTGAGAAAGAAAACCATCTTTGAGTGCATTTAGCGGCGGTTCTTGTTGTGGGGTTTGTAAGCCCTCAGGACTCTTAGCTACTGTTTTCTCGAACACTGCCAACATCTTTGATCGCTTGTTTGATTGATTTGAGATGAAGAAACTCGTGATGAATGAGTGATCGGGTGAGAGAGTTGAGTTTAAAAGGTTAAGACGTGTAGGACTGTGCGTAGATGGGATGGGATTGGATAATGAATGATTTTCCACGTATTCCTGACACGATAATATTAAATTGTTATTAAATGAATAATTGTATTGAAACTTTGCATTGACTAAATAAATATTTTTGGTGTTATGCTAAAGTCCAGGTTCTTTAGTTTTTAGGTGGGTGAGATCGCCGACATGTTGGTGTTCATAGTCAAATAAGTCGTTTTCGAAGTGCCATTTTTCTTAATTAACACTTAATAATAGAGGAGTAGTATTAATTCTTACTATTTAGTTATAATTATAATTTTTTCTACTAGATTAAAACAAGTGAGATGATATTAAAAAGAGAATTTATAAATTACACATGTTAAATTTAAAAATGAGTAGTACTATGAGTAGAACTAAAATGTAAAAACAAATATAAATTCTTCTTATAATTAATACTAATGGATTATTAGTTTTTATGTGTTATAAATGTATTGAGAAATAAAGACATTTAAAATTTAATACAATTGCAAAATAATAAATGTTTAACAATTCATATTATATGCTTTTGCTATATATATTAATAAAACTCATGTATTATTAACCAAAATTAACTAATTAGATAAATATTTTATCCAAGTAATGTAAATCAAAGGGTTATATATATTTTAAGGATTACTGTAAAGTATTTTATTTATTATGTTAAAATTAGGCTCGATCATTACATTATTATAGTTTTCGAGGTTTGAATTTGGTCGAAATAATTATTAATGAAAATAAATACGTAATTGAATGTAACTTAATAGAAAAAAATACAACCTTAGGTGGTATCAAGATACATTATCCCTAAAAACTAATGAATTATTAAATTTTATTTGTTAATCATCAATAAGAACTTAGAACTTACCCATGCCTTGTAGTCTAATGTTATTTGGTGAATATGGTATTGCTATAACCTAAAAGTCATGAGTTCAAGCCCAAGTGAAGATAAAGTGGAGTAGATTAGATGTCATTAGAAAAAGAAAAAAGAAACTTAGAACATAAAAGAGAGCGGTCATGCCAAAACTGACGAAAATTTGTCAGAAAAAATGATAGAATAACACCATCCAGGCCCAATGTTTAGTAACCTGCTGTAATTCGTTTCCACCGTTAGCCTATCAACAAACATTTTGGTGGCCCATTATGGCCTAGGTCTATGTTCGGTTTGGCTGCTCACTGAAGCAATAGGCGTCTCCGAGATTTTGAATGCTCTGTGCGAAAACATGAAAATGGGCCCCCAAAATACAAGATGTTTATAAAAAGTTGAACTTTCTATTTATTTCTATTAAATTATTAAGTTGACTTAAATTTTAATATTATATATATATAGGATATATATAAAAATTGGGCCCCTATAAAATATGGGTCATGTGCGGTTGCACCTTCTGCACCTCCTCAAAGACACCCCTGAATGAAACGTTATCAGCTCGTTCAGTCATTAGCTAAAACCCAAATAACTCGAACCCAAGAGAATACTCTCAAGACTCCAGGTACGTTTGATTGGATTTTTTATCCGAATCATGTATAAAACCAATTAATTTTCAGTTCTCAAAATTAAAATCCAACCATCTAAATTACCTTAAAAACCAACTAATCCAAATCAAATTTTGAGTTCTTAAGTAATAAATCCATCAGTATACTAATTAGATGATACAAAAAAAAAAAGTAATGTTTAAAAATGTCCCTCGTATATCCAAACCATGTCAAAAGTGTAACGACGAAGTTGAGACTAACTATCATCATGCTATAAAAGCCAAATTTCTATGTAGGGTTTTTAATTGTAGGCAGAAACGAGGTAAGTGGGGACTATTAAGCAAAAGTAAATGAGGATATCAATTATCAAGTTATGTAAATTGTTTGTTATCATATCTAGCATGGTTTTGCCACAAGTTCATTTGGTATCATATCTAATATGGTTTTGCCACAAGTCCACCCCCAACATCCGCTCCAACCATCATCAAGGGCCAATCCATACAACATAGCATGTCTAATCACAAGTATATAGAATTTTCCCCTCAACTTTGGTGAGATTTTCTTATCACACAAGATTTCTATTATCACCCTACACTTTAATCAACCTACTTGTATACAGTAAGCAACGTCCTAATCTATTCTTCCAAATTTGTGTAACACTAATCCTAAATATCAAAAGATTCCTTCAGGTGTAAGATCTAATACTATATTTCCCTTTCATCATTCCTTCCACTATCAACACTCCTATCCGCAAGTCCGACGCATTTTATAATATATTTATAGGGACCAATACATACGAACATCAAAATTGATGGACTAATCATGTCCATTCTTTAAAGTCATCAACAACTTTGAAAACGATGTCCAACTGAAACGACACCGTTCCACACATCATTGCCGCTTCAGACCACATAAGTCTACTCGTGTATCTTTCCTCTTTCTTCTAGTCTCTCACCGACCAAGCTAAAATGTTGATGGCGTATTTTCAAAGATACGTTATTCTCACTCTCGTCCTCCATTCAATCTTCTGCATCAACCACACTGTCAATTGCGATGGTATGTATCTTTCTTTTTCCATTTGATTTAATTGATCTTATGAATTTACTCGTCTGTAGCTATAAATAAATTCACCATTGCTTGAGCAAATCTGCTTGCTTAATTTTTGAAATCATGATTCATGAGCTATCTTCATATACGAGGGTTTCACTGATTTTTGCAATTGCTGTTCGTCTGTCATGTTTTTGTTGCTTATTACAAGCGGATTTCTAGTTTGATGTAGTATTAATGCGTTATTTATTTATTTTTATTTAAATTGAGCTTGAAGATGAATTGATTTGAGGCGATGATATGCGAGATTTGGATCTGACTGGTTCTTATTTTTAGTTTTGTCGGTGAGATTGTTTAATTTACAGAGATCTAAGTTAGTCATGTAGCTTTAAACTGTTTATTCTAAAATCTAAGGGTTATTTTGGTAATTATATTAACAAAACTGATATACTCATGGGATTTGATGCTTATTATGTCCATTCTCTCTATGATTATGTAGATGGGATATGATTGTTCATTGTTCTAGTTGATTCTTGAAAGTAAGATATCATTTGTTCTAATTGAAGTAGCATTTGAAGAAGTTGATAGGGATTGAGCATTGGATCATCTAGTTATCCTTAAATCATATTAATTAGATTGATATATTGATATTAGATTTGCCATTTTTGAACTGTTCAATGAGGGAGGTGATTTGTACACCAAAACAAGCACTTTATTAGTACACACAGAAAAACATCATATATGCTTGTTTTATTGTGTACACGTCACCTTTTTTGTGGTGTACAAATCACCTCATATCTACTAATGAATGGGTCGATCTGTGTTTTTTTTAATCTCAAAACAGGTTTGACGGGTCAAATCCATTTCTTATCTGAAAACTGAACAGGTCAAACGGGTTAAAGTCACCTTAAAATTAACTTTTTCTACATACAAGTATACAACCTTCTAAATCGCTTTACTCAAAGATAAAGATGATTGTATATTTCTTTTGTAATCATAATTAAGATTACCTGCTTTTAAAAACTTTATGAGGAAAAAACAGTTTTTTCAGATCAACCGAACCTGAATTGTACCAGAAAATGACCTTTTTGAAACCTAACAAGTTTACCTATTTCCCGACCAGCCTGATTCGACCTGTACCAAAAAAGACACATTTAAACCTGAACCCTTTTTGACCCGTTTGGTTTGATGTTGGAAGATTGTTGTAATGAGCTTTAGGCTATATCTTTTTTTCTTTAAAATTTGTAAAATGACCTGTTTGGTTTAATCCGTTACACTAATATACCTCCACGTAGGACCAAACCATAGCTTTTATTTGAATCAAAATCTGAAGAAAAATATCATATGAAATTCATACTTCTTAACTACAACTCACAATCATTAATTTATTACCATTGAAGTGATATAAATTTTAACAATTTGACAGATGAAGAAGACAGTCTTCTTTCAGGAATCAATAGCTACAGAGCAACCCTAAACTTAACAACTTTAACCCAAAACGATCGAGCCAAATGCTTAGCCGACAAAATAGCCGACCAATTTAAGAAACAACCATGCACAAACACAACCGGTTCCAACACCGTTCCGGGTACCGAACCTGAATTTTCCAATTTTCCAGATCTTTTAGAAAAATGTGATTTAAATGTGACCACTACACGAGATGGAGCTATTCTTCCTGCTTGTGTTCCTAATCTTGACCCAACACTTGTACTCTCAAACTACACTCGATCCCAATATTCAAATTCATTGAATGACACCAAATTCACGGGTGTTGGTATCGGTTCTGAAGATGATTGGATTGTTGTGGTGTTGACTACGAGTACCCCAGAGGGCGGGTTTTCTCCTGGTAGTACTGATGTCAATTTTGTTTCTAAGATTGGACCGGTCAACTACTCCGTGGTTATGCTTGTTGCGGTTTTGTCATTCTTGTGGATTTGATTGGTGGCATGTATGTATGTATGTGTGATTTATTTTTTATGTTGTATTAACTTATGTTAACATACTTTTGGTCTTTGAGATGAAGTCCAGATTTTGCTTTGAGTGGTTTTCTCCCTATCTTTACTATGTATTAGGTGTTTGATGTTGAAAGTTGTAAGATTTGGGTAAATTTGATGTTATATATTGAATGGTGACGTGGCACCCTCTCGCTGCCGTCTGATATGTTAAAAATCAATCTTAATTTATCTTTTTTATTTGAACGGCAATCCTTATCTACTCTTACATACAACTTATTTCTACTATGAGACTTAAACTCCCGATCACGATTATGGGGGACAAATACCTTATCGTTAGGCCAATAGCGCTTTGGTAATTACAAATTTACCTATTCTATAGATTTATACCTAACTTTTGAGTATATGTTATATGATTCCACATTTTGATTTAATGTTATGACTAAATTTTCTGGAAGGTTTTCTTTAACATGGTTTCGACTCACTTTGCGAGCCGATTAATTCCAAAGTAAATAACCGCTTTGCCGGTAGTCCACCACTCGTAACTAGGTAATCAGTTCAGCATATGGAAACTTCAAAAGGGTGTTCAACTTCATCTCCGGTGTATGTTTTGAGCACCTGCCAAATGCAGTTACAATTATATAGTTATATGCTACATGTCGTTGCATTGGCAAACATCATGTTATGTATGTTATATGAGATAGAGATTACAACCTATACTACTTATCTTCTAATACAATTTATACATGTATGACAACTATATATATTGAAATAATAAGAAGATAATAACATCCGTTAATAATTATCCATAATACCATTGTAAATTTGCATTATTTATGTTTAGTGTGTATTTTACGAGCAGAGATCGAGGAGTGAAGGACATAAGCATCCAGCAAGAACTACAATCGTTTATAATTTTACAAATTAGTTTTTTTTTTTTTTTTTTACAATGGAATCGACCATTAAAATAATTATCAATGGTCATAGCCCATACAATTCGTTGGTTTGTATGTTTGTTAACTGAAGTCGATTTTTATTTTACAATCAGAAAAATTAATTACAGTTTACCACCAAAATTTATAAATTCTATAGTGGGTTGATAAATATTGAATTCTTGTTAGTTCCGCGGTCAGGAGTGTGCTTTTAACCAAAAAATCGAACTCGAACAGAATTCGATTGGAACAAAAGAACGTAAAATAATAGAAGATAAGCGCTAGAAGATAAAAAAAATAAATAAATAAGTACTATTTACTCCCAATGTTAAATGTTACATAGTTAATTAATGAATTTAAAAACTTAATTAAGATTACAAAACAACATCTCTGTCAGCATGCATGGTGGGACATTCTTATAGGGACGTACGGAGACTCTTGCCGATTAAGGAACCAAAAGATTTGCAACATGAAAAAGAAATGTTGGCCTAAAAGAGATGATTAAATAAAGCTAATTATTGTAAAGAAAACTTTCACTTAAACGAACTTTTTGTGTCTCTTTTCTGACTGCTTTCTGGAGTTGGTGTGTGTTTGGATTGGGTAGTCACTTGGCACTCAAACAATGATTTCCATTTTCGGAAAACCATATAAAATGCTACTCTAGTTCAACATGCGTCAATCGTCATTGTCTGGTTGAAAAGTTTTTGAATATGCAACGTTGTTTCATACTTATCCATAAGAGTTATGGTATTTATTCCTATAATTTGGTACTACTCAGATCACTCCCAATGGTTCAGCGTCACGTCAGCAGACAAACTAACTAATATTAAACTGACGTAGTCATGCCAACAACACTCCGTCACTTCACCAAATTTGGGCCCCACCATTTACTTTTATTTTTCTAATTAAAATATACAACTAATTAAAACATATAACTAATAAAAATAATTACATTAATTATAAAAAAACATTACATAAAAAGTTTATTTTTTGAATTTTTTTTTTAATTTTTTGAATTTTTTAGATTTTTTACCCTTTTAAAAACTTAAAAAAAATAAAAAATAAATAAAAAACAATCTCTCTCTCTCTCTCTCTCTTTTCTCTCTTCTTCAGCTGGACCAACCATCTTCACCGGCGCTCTCTCTCTCTTCACTCGTCTTCAAAGCAGCGAGGCTCAAACCGACGCCAAACCGGCAGGCCCGTGCCAACGGACGCCACAACCGGCGGGGCAAACCGGCGCCGTCGCTTGGTGCCGTTGGCACCCGCCTCATAGTCATACTCATTAGATGATGATATGTGTCAAAATCAAGGGATAATATTAAAAGTTAAAATTAGTGGAATACACATGTCATCCTATCAAGTGAGTAGAATTATAAGTAGGACCAAATTATAGGACTAAATATCATTTCTCTATCTATAAATACTCTTGTCTACCAAAAAATCATGTTTTTCTTTTAATTATATAGTCTTCACAGTTACGTTTAATTATGTAAAAGTAACATATTCACATTATCTCAGAAGTCACTAGTCCAGTGGTTAGGGCCAAAAAGAAGTTCGGAAACGACCGTGATAACGTTAGGTCGCGTACATTATAATCAAAAGTTCAGCTACCCCGTGAGAGCCTTATAACATGAATATTTTTTTAACATTATTTTTACACGTGTTTTAGTAGGAGGGTTTATTACAATTTACAGGTACTTATAATACAATTGTCATTCAAGGTATACTGTTCACTAGGTTAGTTATATAGCGAGCTATTTACAGAACCCACTTTTTTGCGTAGAACCAAACAGAACTCATCTAAGAATATTAGAATTTAGTAAAAAAAATATGCAAACCAATAACATTTAACCCAAATCAAACATATACTTTAAGAAAAACATCAAAAATACTGAAAAACATATATGTTCAAATAATGCAAAAATAACACTTATGTATATATACATGAAAACATACATGCACAAAAACATATATGTTTTCGTGCATGAATAACATACATGCATGGTGGACCCTCGTTAATTTCTTGCAGTAGTTACTCAAAGGAAAAGAATCATTAGTTGCATTCACATTTGGCAGCATTGTTCAATCGGTTTGACTTTTATTCATTTCTCATTATTGATATATGGTTCTTATTATTAGGGTGAGCATCGGCCAGTTTTAGATACTGACCCAAACTGAACCATTAACAGAAATTTCGGTTAACCAAACTCCATAACGGATCAGTTTCAGATAAAATATGGATTGGTTATCGGTTAATTTAGGGTGGTTTGGTTTTGGGTCGGATTTTTATGCTCACCCTTACATATTATATATATCCAATTTATGGATTTAACATGATACTTTGCTTATCTGATAATTAAATTATTGTAATTTGTATAACCTTTTGAATTTTGTTAGGTTGAATCAGCAGCAGATTCAGCACCGATTTATCGTTAATAGTAACTATGGTTTTTTTCATGATTGTTATTTTACAGGTATTTCACCTGCATTTGATTTTGGTCAGTTATCATTATTTTAATTTTTTCACAAGTCGATTGATCACCAGCATCAATATCAATTTAAATTTCTTATCATACAATTTCATACGGCTTTTGATCATTATGATTTTGAACACTGTACATAGTTTTAATGGTATGATGAGTTTGATATGTTTCTGTTTCTGATGATTATAATAAGTGACTAAAAAAGTGAAAGTGAAACCACATTGAGATTTGTATAATAAAATTGAAAAAATGAGAGTCACTTTGACTATATAAGTCAAATTGTAATGCATGTATACGATTTTTTACTTCAAACTTTTGACTTTTTAGTCAAATATGAATTTAATGCACTTATGAGGAGCAGGTTTTATTAAATTAATTTTTTTAATAAGTTTTAAATATGACTATAAAAGTCAAACTGCTACCATCGTTAATAAGTTTGACTAAATAGTCAAATTTGATTTGCATTCATGTTATAAACTTTCATTATAGTTGTTTGGGCATGATTTTTAAATATGACTATAATTGTCAAACTATATTAGACTATTTAGATTTTTAAAGTCAAACTATAATGCCAGTATATGATTTTTTACTGTAAATTTTTGACTTTTTAGTCAATTCTAAATTTAATGTACTTTTTAACTTCTTACACATAATCATTGAAACCTGTCGCCTAAATGACCCCTAATTTTCAATGGAGCCACATGTGAAGATTACTATTGTACCCTTTGAGTCACTAAAAAGTGGTCATATATTTTAGTTATATGATTATGTGACAAAATTATGAATTTTGTATCTACATGGATGCGGTTGTGGCTCCAATGGTAAACAGGATGTAAAGGATCCACATAATGTTTTTGACAATTGGGATTTATCAACCGCTGAACCCTGCAGTTGGAAGATGTTTACCTGTACATTTGATGGACATGTTTCTTCTTTGTGAGTTATTTATTTATTTTGTAAATAGTTTCTTTAAATTTTGTATTTGTATAGATGTTGCAAATTTGAAATTTGATATACTTTCATAAACAGGTTCTTTAAGGAAAAGTTATTATTACTGCAAGTCACTTCAATTTTCTATGCTACTTTATTTAAATTTAAAATGCAAGAAATAATTGTAGTACATTTTGATTTTGGTTCATGCAAATTTTGTTAATCTTTTATTAAGCCATAGTTTTTGCATTCCATATAAAATTACTGAGCGGACCAAATAACATTGGTAATATTATTAAAATTTCTTCGTTTCTTCATAACTGTTTTAGCAATATCAAGAATCTGTTTGTTTGACCACATCACTAATTAACTCGAAATCCTCTACATAGGTTACCACAACAATTCACATATAAATCAAATTATCCTTAATTTCATGACTCGAAAAAATGTGTTTGAGTCAACTCGACCCGTAAGCTTCCAGACCACTCATTTTGCCACCTAACATCAATTAAAGTTACCATCATAATGGTAATTCCTCCTTTTTTTTCATTTCGTATACACTTACATCCTTTTTTTCCTGTTATTTGTAATATTTTATAAATTATTTCCATGTATTTTTTTCCTGAAATAAGCTTCGGATTCTGGTCCGGTCTAATTTCACACTCCCAATATTCAAATTGAATCAAAGAAGTAGACTCTTAAAGTCAATAATTATAAACAGTTGACTTTAAAAGTCAAATTTTGTAAAATTTAACTTTTATAGTCTAACATTTTGAAGTCTATCGTTATGTGTGAGCTACACAGGGTACACAAATCCCTAAAAAGTCAACCTGGCTTAGAAATCTGCAATTGATATAGGGTTGATAGTTCAATGCACTTCAAAATGATCAATAGCTGATAAGGAAGTTAGGGTTTATATTGATCAAGCAATGTATATTTATATGGATAGTAATTGCAGTTAATTTTTATGAGTTGTTTATGGATACCAATTGGCAAATTGCATGCTATTTCTATGGATATCAATCATGGATACAGACTACGTAACGTTATTTAACCCGAACTAAAATTACATTTTCTTAGTGATTCTTATTTATATAATATAAAATTATTCTAATTCTGTTTTGATTTTTTTGTAATTTCATTTAATTTTTTGGTTGACTTTTTAAGGTCAACAATTGTTTAAATAATGCTTAAAGTACTTGCCTACATCTAAAAAAACCTGTTACATACATACATGATTCTTATATGCCAAAATATAAATGTTATCATTTAGTTTCTCTATTAAATCAATATTGTAATGTATCATCATATTTTAAACGCAAATCGGTTTTGGTAATTACATGTGAGGTGGTCAGTATACGATATGTGTCATCATTTGAATGAATTTAAGTTTTTAAAATCATAACCTTAATTTTGATTTATTAGATTTTGAGAGTGTCACTTATTAGGAATGTCCACGAGTTTAAAGACGACTTTAAGTCGAAATCATTAGATTTATACTCTATAAAGCTCACATTTAATAAAAACTTTATACTCTATAAAGCTCACATTTAATAAAAACTTTATGTCGATGTATCACGAGTTAAGAACAAGAACAGGATATTAGGTCATTTGTTGTGACATCGATGGGAATTACACTAATTCAACAACAAATGTAGTTTACAAAGAAGTCTTATTTCGTTTGTAAATTTTATGTAACATTTCTTCATGTATTGATTTTTCTACCAATTCATCATTATTATGTCATTTTTAAAATTATTAATCTTTGTTGGGATTTTTCTACATACTAAATTTTGAAGCATACCCGCCCATCGGGCGGGTTATGTACCCTCGTTAAATCACTTCATGTATCTTCCATGATCATTTCGTTTTGAAATTCAATGGTTTAGATTGAGTTCTGCGGGTTCTGTAGCCTAAAATGGGTTCTGTAACTAGCCCTTCACTATATATATATATATATATATATATATATATATATATATATATATATATGAAGCTTCATGCGAGAAGTGATTTTTTTGCGAGAAATGCGAGAAGTAATCATAGTCATTAGATTAAGAGATTAAAGGCTAGGATTAATAATGGCACTTTTGTAAATAGATGAATAATAAGGGTTCAATAATAAAGATGAAAAGGGTAAAAGAGTCAATTTAATTACTAGATTATATGGAATAAACCATTTAATTAATTAAAAACAAATCTTCCCTAAATTGAGGCATATCCCACGAACAAACACACACATTGTGTGTGTGTTTTGCAGTTTTCTGTGCACTTCAAAACCTTTCTTCCCATATTTCCGGCGACCACCATCGTCCCCATCACCGACGCTCGCACAATGCTCGCCCCGCCGCTACTCCGACCACCGGTCGCACCACCATCGCCATCCAGATTTTTGTCAATCAAACCCTAAATGAGCATCTCCTCTTCACCCCGCCGTCCCCTCTTACTATTTATGACAAATCAGATCTACAAATCTCCGGCTACACCTTAAACCACCATCACGTCCAACGCAACTCTGTGAAAGGGACTTGCAAGAACAGATCTGTGAAAAAAAGAAAAAAGGTTAAAGTTGAATTGGTTCATCTCTGTTAATCTTTGTTCATTCAGATCAAGATACATATGGCTCGTTGATACATCTTGTTCACTAATGCATGTTGTTCAGAGTTAATGAATGTCGTAATGGGTTTCAACTAGATCTCCGTGTATTGTTCATAATTACGGATCTTTTTCATCAGATTTGAGTTATGTTCATCAGATCCGGGTTATGTTCATCAGATGCAGGTTATGTTCATTGATGTCTTATTTGGGAGTTCAAGTATGCTAAAATGATTGTAGATGTTTGTAACATGCTGATTATTAGGCTTCACTTATTGAGGCATTTCTAAAATGATTCATAGTTATAAATTGATTATCCTAATTCCTAACATGTACAATTTTGATAGAATATTTTTTTTTTGAGATGATGTTCACTAATGAATATTAAATTTACGATTAAATGCAATGATTCACTAATGAACATAATATATTCAATTGAATTATATCGTTGGAAATGCATCATTTCTGCAAAAATGTAAATGATAAAATAATATTATAGAAAAATAATCGATGAACAAGGTTCTCCAATAGTGAATGAAGAAATTGATTTCAAACATTCGTAGGTTTCTTTGTGAATAAAAAAAATTATTTAACCAGATCCATAAAAGTAGGAATGTAAGTTATTGTTTAATTATGGAATAGATATTTTGCATTTAATTAAATATTTTTAAAATAAGTTTATAGACCATAATACCCTTTCATATTTAAAGAGTGGGTAGATTAAATTAGTGGCCTGGATTACTCCTCGCATTTCTCGCAAAAAAAACCCTTCTCGCATGAACCCTCCCCTATATATATATATATATATATATATATATATATATATATATATATATATATATATATATATATATATATATATATATATATATATATATATATATATATATAGGGGAGCGTTCATGCGAGAACCTATATTTTTGCGAGAACTGCGAGAACCATTTCTGACCAATCATTTCAATTATTTAGTTTTTAATTGTAAAGGCATTGTAGTCTTTTTAACATTAATTTTATTTTTTATTTTCAATTGGGATAAATCAAGACCCAATTCAATTTCATTAATTAAAATAATTAAATCGTAATATTTTGCAGTTCGTATTTGTTCATTTATGAACACATATAAATAAGTAACAATTTTTAAATTTTTTTAACATGTTCAATGATGAACGCATAATAATAACATGTTGAATGTGCAAAATTACAGATTCACTAATGAACAAATCTACAAATATACATAATAAACATAATGAATAATTCTAAACACAAACATAATTGTAACCAACCAAGGAACAAATTTACAAAATACACATTACAAAATTGTTCACTAATGAACAAAAATCGCTGAATAACTAATTAAAAAAATGGATGAACAGATCTGAAATCATATTATTCCCTGGTCGGAACCCTAGTTCCACTGGCGCCGCCATCACCGGAAAACCGAGAATAAGCCAGATCGGAGAAAAATTTTAAACGATCTCGGGATAGAAAATCAAACGGGGGTATTATAGACCAGAAGCTTCGATTTGTTGGTTGCCGGTAGTCGGTTGCTTGCTTCCGGTGACCAAGAACTTCAAATCAGGGGGAGAGAAACTATATATGAGAAGAAAATCAGTCGGATCTTCCACTAGTATTGCTTATAGATGAGAAAACCCTAAAACAAAACCCATAATGTTGCAGATATATGATTCTTTCCAAAAGAGAAGATAGAAATCTCGAGAGAGAATATGAAATTAAAGTTGCAGATCCAAATCCCTGATTTTTAAAACCCTATTTTAACCAGATCAAATCGTACCAGATGCATGATTGTGGAGTCTTTCGTCGGAGATGGAGGTTGTGTTGAAGCGGTCGGTGGTGGTGTTGAAGCGGTCGCCGGTGGTTATGGTGCTGAAGCGGCCACCGGTGGTGGTGGTGTTGAAGCGGCCGCCGGTGGTGGCTGTGGAGTCTAGCCAGAGATAAGAGATGGAGTTAGGGTTGAGAGGTTTGTTGGATGAGAGAATTTTCAAAACACACTTTTGTGTGTGTTTGTGAAACGTATGAATGCAAGGGGATAGGAGGTCTTTGGGGTAATTCTTAAATTAATTAGAAATAACAATTACTTTTTTACCCTTCCACCCCTAAAATTAAGTTTACCTATTTACAAAATTGGCACTCTTGATCTTAGCCACACATCTAATAATCTAATGGTTGTTATGAGTTCTCGCAATAGTATAGGTTCTTGCATGAACGCTCATATATATATATATATATATATATATATATATATATATATATATATATATATATATATATATATATATATATATATATATATATATATATATATATATATATATATATATATATATATATATATATATATATATATATAACGAGTATAATTCTCCCACGCGTTGTAGCGGATTTTGATTTTTGTTCAGATTTAGTTTATATAAATTAGTTTTAGAATTAAAATAAATTTATGGTATCATACATGTTTTACATATATTGGTTAAGATGTAGCAATGTCCATAATTATAGTTTCTTTAAATGTCGTGTTTACTATTTAGGATGTAACAATGTTCATAATTATAGTTTTAAGTGTCACGGTGGTAGAAGGTTTTCTTAACAAGTGGGAAGTCATGAGATCGAACCTAAGCTCTGCACACGTTTATTTTTCCCCCCATCACATACCGTGTCCTTTCATGTCATGCATATCTATGGAATTAATTAGAATTGACTCCCTTATAGTTTTATAATACTACCTCCATCCCTTAATAAAGTTCTCATTTCTCCTGGGCACATGTTTTTAGGAGATAGTTAGTGGTGGGTCCTTGGTAATAAATTTGATTAAAATATAGGGTTTTTTTGGAGAGAGAAAGTGTTTTTAGGAGATAGTTAGTGGTGGGGTATATGGTAATAATATTATTTTATTGAGTGAGTCCCTCTAATTTAAGAAATGAGAACTTTATTTTGGGACAAATATATTAGGGGAAATTAGAACTTTATTAAGGGACGGAGGGAGTACTTTTTACTCATAAACCATTACCATCTATAATTTTAACGTCAAACTATTTTATTAGTTTTTGCTATTTTTTTAACGACAATACCTAATCTATTTTTAATTACTAGATATATCCATGACAGGATTTGAACCCCCACCTCACCTCAAGGATGTAAGTAAGCATCATACCATTAAGCGAAATGTCATTTGGTTTAGTTTTTGCTATTAACAAACAATTTCTTCTCTAAACTTTTATAATTGACCTCCAAAATTTATCAATTTTATTTTTTATCTTATTTAAAATACCTTATTCACTTTTTTTCACTAAAAATATTTTAGACAATCTTTTTCACATAAACTTGCATGCTTATTAGTTTATTCACTTTATTTAATACGATGATTAAAATTGTGAAAGTATTATATACTTCAATGACACTATTAAACAAATGAAACACTAACAAACCAACAACAAAAACTATCGAACCAAAATATTTTAATTATCAAGTTTTGCTATATTTAAATAATAACTTGTAGAAAGGTAAAATGAAAATTACATATGAGTTAAGTTTTAATAATAACATGTTACTAATAATTAAATATTATATCATCGAGGATTTTGATATTTACAACATTGTTAAACTATATAAACGAAGAATTAAATTTTGCAGCATAACACGACTATAATTACACTCGTTACCAACAACTTTATTCATATGTTTGATCAACAAAGTTTATTTCCATCTCCAGGTTATCCTTTTTAGACTATTACCACGTTACACCAACTGACACTTTTATTGTTTGGCACATCAACAGCACGTCAACTGACACTACAACTGATACACTCATGTTATCAATACTCCTTCTCTTCAGTTTTTTTTATATCCAACCATTAAAAAATATATACAAAAAAAAAAAACTAATACCCTATTAAGATAGCCGTTTCGTCGCTTAATACTTCGGATATCCGAAGTGAAAAACCGAAGTGAAGGAATAAAAGAGTCGTGCCAATAGAAGGAAGGAAGGAAGTGAAGCTGCCAACCGATGTACCGTTGGCACCGGTCTTAGTGCTTCTGCAAAATTTCATAAGTGGTCCATAGTGGGTAGGATTTCCTATTTTTAGGATCGAGGCCTCAGAGAGTTCGTGTTCAACTTCATTGATTAGAGCCAATGTTCTAAAAAAAATTTAAGGCACGACGCGGCGGCATCATAAAGTTTTAATTCAAGGCGAGCCATGTTATTCTTCAAGGCATACCTTAAGGCGAATTTTGTTATGTCACCCTTTTTTTTTCAAAAAAATCTGATTTTCATAATTACCTAAAAAAAACTCTGACTTATGATGCTCCATGGTTGGTTGCGTAAATACATGCTTGATTCCCTAACACTACAAGAAAAAGATGTTATAATAAGAAAACATGTGCTCAACAAATTTCACAAAGTCCTCGCTAAATGTTTACAGTTACATAATAGTCCCCGTCAAATTATAAGGTTACCCTTCTAATAATTTGGTAATGGGTAAGTAGCAATGACGACTTCAAACTTTTCGAATTTGAATTAAATAAAACCGTAAAAAGGTCATAGGTCCATGCTTTAGGAAAGAAACAAAAACTGAAGTAACCAAATAAATGAATACCTTAGCAATGATGACAATTAATGGGCAATTTGGGTCGCTTTCTTCTTTTATAAAGAAAAGAAAATATATATACATAATTCTTCTTTCTTCCAATTGAAACTTCAACGTTCGTGTTATTGTCACAAAACTCTCATGTCACATATTCATAAGAACTTTGTGTCAATACATGTAGAAAAATGTTTGTATGGATGTCCCAAATTTATTTTGTTATGGAAATTCGATAAAAACTTAAGATTATGCTTAAGGATTAAAATTGAAATGTCAAAATTTAGGCGGGATTTAGGGACTTTATATATAGTATTTATATATTTTTAAAAAAAAGTAATTTTTAACTCTAAACGGGTTGATGGGTCGACCCGTTTATACACAACTCAACCCGGACCCGACCTGATTTATAATTGGGTTGAATTGGGTCGACCTGTTTTTTACCCAGACGCATTTATGGTCAACCCAAACCCGATTTTATTTGTGCCGGGTGCGTGTTGGGTTGGGAGTCGAGTCGGGAATTGCCACCCCTACTCATATCCACGAAAAACCAAAATAAAGAAATTGTGAAGAATACGAGAATAGATAGACGGTATAGAACTATGTTCGACATTACTCTGATTCAAAATAAGTAATATACCTTCCATATTTAGGTGATTCAAAATAAGAAATATGAACTGGTACCATAGGCACTTTGACGGCGAAAGAGGCGAAAAAAGCAATCCATAGAAAGATTGATGTATTTTGAAAATTTATCTTATTTAGTAAAGGGTAGTGGAACTAGGCCTGTAAACGAACCGAACGAACACGGACGGAGCCTTGTTCGTGTTCGTTTGTTAAGGAAAAAATGTGTTCGTGAACGGTTCACAAACCCTTATCGAACGGAATTTTGTGTTCATGAACGGTTCGTTAAGAAAATTTAGTGTTCATGAAAGGTTCGTGAACGAGGATAACAAACATAAACGAACACAAACGAACATAAACAAAAAAAACGTACAGGAAACAAACACAAACGAACATAAACAAAGACAAACTTACACAAACGAACATAAACAAACAAAAACGAACATAAACAAACTCAAACGAACACCAACAAACGAACGTACACAAACAAACACGAACAAATGTTCACGAACGGATGCTCACGAACGTAAACGAACGAACGGACCTTTGTTCGTGTTCGTTTGTTTAACTAAACGAACACAAGTTTAGCTAAACGAACGAACATAAATGAACTCCCACCGAACGGTTCGCGAACGGTTCGTTGAACGTTCGGTTCGTTTACATGCCTAAGTGGAACTCATACCCACTACCTATTTACTTTAATATTTACCCTTACTTTTATTTTTAAATATCATTAATCTTACTTTATTCAAAAATTGTGGTACTCATTCTCACTAATCATACAATTAATCTAATCTAACACTCATTGCAAAAGATTATAATGGGGTTTATTCACCATAAGTGGAGGGTTCGAGGGAAGGCATACTGCCCCTTGTGGATGTCACTGTTTAGGCTCGAACCACTAACTTATTAACTAGCTGTTCAAAAAAAAAAAAAAGACACTCATTATAATATATTGTCTCAAAAATCGTAAAATCAATAATATATCACTTATTTTGAGTCGGAAGAATTACCAGTCGTTGTTTCCTTAGATATAATGATCCAAGCAATTGTACCACCGGAGTTGCTCGAGCTTGTCTGAAAGTCACCTTAATATATACTCAAAAAACAGATCTCTTAATTAAGGATATAATCATCTATATTGGTTAAGTGGTTATATGATATGTAGAATCGTGATCATATTATAACCGGTTAACATTTTTAATTGACGTTTTTCTAATGTATATATATTAAATGCAAATAATGAACTGTTTATTTTCTTAATATATTTTAAATAATATTAATAAACTCTAATTTCTATTATTTTATAATATGCATTAAATGTTTAAATGGAATTTGATATTAATTAATTCTACCTAATGTATAATTTAATATTCATTAATTCTACCTGAGGTATACTTTGATATTATTTTTTTGATGGGATTGACTATCGCTCTATTGTCATATCGGCTTACTATATAATTTTTTGTATATAAAAACACGATGAGTTAATTTACATTCTCTCTTTCCTCCTAATCACATTTTCACCTCAAAAGAGAAAAAAAGTGATTGGTTTGAATTTTGATGATAAGTTTGATAGTTTATAAAACTCAATTAAGAAGTAGCCACCCAAGAAGAAGGCTCCAAATTACAACATATACCATTCTCATCTTCATTGCATCTTCTCACCCTTTGAAATTTGTGAACAACCGCATTTCTCACCATTTCATCCCCAAAATCCTTCATGTCATTTTCATCGTCTTCTTGGCTCTTCCAACACGTCAACCTAAGCCGACCGTTACTTCTTTCAACTCGTAAACATTTGTTCCCTAAAATTGTCTCCATAGCTTCGATAATCAACCTCCCGCCTTCTCGATGAGGCCGAACATGAAACAGTTTAGAGCCACTCATACTCGTCAATGGCGGTGGAAAGCTTCGTGATGTTAACACTTTCTTTGGCTTGGTTTGAACTCTTCGACTCTTTGTCACGGATAAACTCGGCGCTTGGAAAGCGAAAATGGCGTAATCATCGCTCGTGTCACTGCCCGTTTCGCTGCCTAAACTTTCGGTGCAAAGCTCTAGGCTTTTTTGGCTAAGTTTTAGAGATTGTTGGTTATTGAAATATGAGTTTATTTCTGAGTGATTGAAGTAATCATCAATGGGTTTGTGGGATGGAGGGGATTGGAGCAAATTCCAACCTGGGAAAACGGTTTTTTGATCGTTAGATTTTGGTGAAACTAGTTTAAGTCTCAAGGTGGTTGCCTCTACAACATGAGAGGAATCTGTGGAAGGTTTTTGAAAGAGAATTGTAGACATGTTTAAGTGTGAGGGATAAGAGAAAAAGAGAGAATGAGTTGGTTGAATATATAGGGACGTGAAGTGATGACAGAAAATGACTGGGTGGCAATGGAAAACCTTTTTGCATCACTTGATATAACACGTAGACACGTAGAGTTGACCATTTAGGTTGGGTTTGGGTTTTTATGGTTGAGTTGGGTTAGACAGGTTCATATAAATGATTTAAACATTTTTACCATAATCTGTTTACTAAAACACGATGCATGTAACATGTTTAATTAATGAATTAAAAAATGTGTAGATTATTTTTGGTAATTTGGTTTCTGGCTCGCTTTTTAGGCCGGTTAATCATAAGGTGACCATTCGATTTGTGAGTAACCTAGAGTCGGCACAAATGAACATTTATGGGTATAGGGGATTTTTTTTATCATATGGATTGAAATTAAGATCTCCTATGAATTTTACTTTTATGTAGACTAAAGACAACCACTATTATGCCAACTTTGTAGTTAAATGGGTAGATTATTAAGACTAATATTTTTGTCATATCAGATATCATGTAAGCAACTATAACATGTCTCTTTGCAATAAATATCCACTACACCAACATATAGCCCACCAAAATATCAAAAAAAAACTACTTTACGACAGTGTGACTGCAACCAGGAGACCCTAGGGGTTTTTTTTTTCCAATTCATTTCCACACATTGGCACAAGGCCACATCATACCAAGGGCCACGTCCTTTGCCCATACCGGATGGCATAAAAACAGAGGTTGTGATGATAAAGCATTAAAGCGTCCATGATGAATAATTTATTTAAATGAAGATACCCTATTTCATTATTACCAAATATAATACACGTGAATTATTTGATATATATTCAATCATTTTTCTTCATCTTTTGAGATTTCCAGGGTGCTTCTAACAGATACATGTGGTCGTATTTGGTGTGTCCTTCAAAAAAAACTTTTCCTTTGTTTTCTAGAATGTTAATTTTATTTTGAGTAGTTATATTAGAAACTAAGAATTTAATTATCCGTGCTACAAGCAAGACAACTGTATTTCAGAATATGCAAAATTTTATGAAATGAAAGGTGAATATTACACTACAAAGATTACTTTGCGTTCCACAATCATTCTTTTATATTATTTGTATAGTTTGCTTCAAATGTCGTATAATATGGTGTATGGAGTAGTTTATATGATATAGAAATCACATTCCTTATAAAATACTACTCCATAATAGTTAAGTTGAGATTTGCGTGAACTAAATATAGTAAAAAATAAAATAATTTTTTTATGAGATATGTGCGAACTAAATAATTGTTATCAGAGGTCTTTGATTTTTATAAAGTCTCAAATGACAAATCTTAGCCATTGAATCAAAAGATCCCTTAACCACCTCCATCATTAAATTACATGTGATTCAATATACAACCACTACCGCAGGAAGCCACCACTGGTGACCACCTCCGCCGCCGCCTGTCGCAGTCACATGTGAATGGATACACAATCACATGTGATTGGATACGCAATCACATGTGATTGCAAGCACCAGACAGTGTCGAGGGGTTGTAAGGGGTGGAGACGGAGGCTGACAGAGGTTGGTAGTGTTGGTCGGTCGTGTTGAATCACATGTGATTTAATACACACATGGTGGTGGTGGTGGTGGTCGGTGGTGTGCAATCAATGTGATTTAATACACATGAGGTGGTTGTGGTGTTGATGTGTTGAATTACATGTGATTCTGTGGTGATGATTTGAGAGTTGATTGATCCAAATGCTAAGATTTATTCCTAAGAACTTTGTAAAAATCATACACCTCTTTAAACGTTCACAATTCCAATAATGCACTCCTATTTTGATAATATGTTATTATGTTTTTGGTGGACGTTTGTAGTTTGCACCATTATATGTCAATAACTTTAGGTTAGAAGGATACATTCGTAATTTCATCCACATTGGTAGGGGTGATCGTTTGGACGGTTTGGTTTTATCTGAACCAAATAGGTGAAACCAATAAAGTTTGGTTTTCAAAAGTTCAAATCGAACCGTTCAAACTAATTCGAAAACCAAACTGATCCGAACCAAATAACATTTTAGTTTGTTTGGTTTTATCCGTTTGGTTTTTTATTTAGAATTTTCAAAATACTACAAAAGTATATAAAATAAATAATATTAAGTTCGATATGTAAAACTCCAAAATGATAAACTACTAAATACATGAAAACAAGTCTAATTCATAGCTTGTGACATTTACAATCATATATGCAAAGATCTTGACATTAATTTCATCAAAAACTACAAAAAATTGATAAATCGCCAACTAATACAATATAAAATGGAACAAGTGTTAATATATAAATCAATTTACTATAAGAAATGTAAAGAAAGAGAGTATCATAATTGCTTACAATAAAATTCAACAAGTGTTAGTTTATAAATCAATTAATATATATTACTATTCAGTTTTTTTGGACAATCCGGTTTTCACAACGGAAACCAAATCCAATCTGAAATTCAAACTATTAATTTGGTTGAAGTCCAAAGCGATTTAAATAACCAAAAAACCAATCCAAATAATGCGATCCAAAATGTCTAATTAGACAACCCGGTTATATCCGAATGATAAACACCCCTACACATTGCTATATAGATAACCAAAAGCGAACGAGAATTTTTATGCGTTCACCCAACATAACCTAACCAACAATTCTTTCAAGCATATTATTCCCACTTGCTGTAACAATATTGCCTCCAAAATTTTGGTAATTTTTTTAAAAAGTCAACAATTGTTTTTTTTTAAAAAAAAAAGGCAAACGGGGTTGTGTGTGGCTCCCGCCATGACTATTAAGGTGTTGGAGATGCAACATAGTTCTTCATCTTTGCAAGAAGATCATATCGACGGCACCAAGAATCTGATTTCTGCTCTTAGTTTCCTCTCTCGCAATCTCCCTCTTCCTCCTGATGTATTCGATGCTGTTTCTTCCATCTACACCGCCGCCGACGGCGACGGAGACGGCGATTATAGTGGTGGTGATGCCGCCGATCCCGGTGGATATGACGAAGACAAGCAATTTGACGACGTTTCGTCCCCTGTGAGTTTTTTTCTATTGTAATTGCTAATTGGATTATATTTTGTGTGATTCGCAGCATAAAGCGAATTGTATGTATTTTTTACTGTAATGTGTACTGGTACTTACGTTTGTTTGTGAATTGGCATGGGGAACTCTGTAATTTTAGGTTGCATAATTCGTTTATAATCCTTCGTATACCTTAATTGTAGATAAATTAGGGTTTTATAATTGATTGTGTTTTGGCGAAACTGTCATCTTATGGCTAGTAATTGTATGCTCAATTGTAAAAACTGCAGTTGAATTTCACTTCACTCGAATTCTAGTTGTCTCTTGTATGTGGTTTAGCAAGCATGTTGGTAATACCTATGATCTATGTGATTTCACTTTTAGGGTTGGCTATGTGTCTATCTAATGTTGAATGAAATCTTTGTAAGATTACTTGATGTGCTTTGTATTTTCTCATGTGATTTTCTTAACTTAAACTGTTATCTTTTATAATTACAGAATTTAATGGCAGACTTTGAGGATGCTCTGGCGAAGCAACGATTAAGTCAAATAACGGGCTCTAAAATGGCAGAAGCAAGGAAAAATTGGACCGAGAGCCACATTCAGAGTCGTTTAACTCAACTTGAAGGTTTCCACACTTACGATTAGTATTCATATTCTATACTTCTGCAGATAATTGCAATTTCATCTGCAACATAAACTTGATTTTTGCATTTCGCCTATATTTACGAGCTTGATTATGTATTATTTTTCCATCTGCCTATCATGTTTATTTACTATGAATTCAGAATTGCCTACAAACAGAGGTGAGGATCTGCAGTCTAAGTGCTTGCTTGAACTCTATGGACTCAAGGTAAATTCTAGTTTATAATTCTCAAAATTTCCTTATCATTGTTGAATTAATCAACATGTAATATATATATTCTTCAGTCTTTTTTTTTATTCTTATGATAAATATGTTACATTTTACAGCTAGCTGAGCTACAAAGAAAAGTGAGGTCTAATGTGAGCTCAGAATCCATGTTATGCTTAAATTGTGTGTATCCTGAGAAGCAACTCTTTGATTGGGGTATGATGCGGTTATCTCATCCTTCATATGGTGGTGTTGACTCAGATAACCATCTCAAGAAGAAACGAGATGCTGAGGTAATATTATTACTTTCTTTAAAAAAATTTATTTGGCGTAATTTTTTTTTAAATATATATTTTTATAAATATATATGGTTCTGACAGATGATAAGTTATTGCAGAGACTAACAAAATTAAAAGAGGAAGAAAAGAACAAAGTAGAAACAAGGAAAAGAAAATTCTTTACAGAAATAGTGAATGCAATAAAGGAACTTCAATTGCAAGCCTCTCAGAAACGTCGTAAGCAACGCAATGATGGTGTTCAGGTATGCAAATTATTATATTCTAATTTTATTATAAATTTGTTGATTTTTTTATATTTTTATATTTTGGTAAAAATTAGGCATGGCATGGAAGACAAAGGCAACGTGCAAGCCGACAAGAAAAATTAAGATTCCAAGCATTAAAATCAGACGATCAAGAAGCTTACATGAAAATGGTAGAAGAAAGCAAAAATGAACGGTTAACAATGCTTCTAGGAAAAACAAATGATCTTCTTGTTCGTTTAGGAGCTGCTGTTAGACGCCAAAAAGATGATGAACATGTTCCAAAACCAACTCCTGATGACGTGGATGATGATGAATTAGTTGAAACTAAAACATCTGATTTACTTGAAGGTCAAAGGCAGTATAATTCAGTTATCCATTCCATTCAGGAAAAGGTATTATTTATTAATATTATAATTTCCAATATCCTTTTTACCCTTTCATTTAAAAATTAAAACAATTTATATAAATCGTACAGGTTACAGAGCAACCGTCACTACTACAAGGTGGAGAATTAAGATCGTACCAATTAGAAGGCCTTCAATGGATGCTATCTTTATTTAATAATAATCTTAATGGAATATTGGCTGATGAAATGGGATTAGGCAAAACTATTCAAACTATTTCCTTAATAGCCTACTTAATGGAAAACAAGGGTGTTACTGGACCCCACTTAATTGTCGCCCCAAAAGCTGTACTGCCAAATTGGATTAATGAATTTTCAACATGGGCTCCCAGGTACACCAATTTTCACTTTTTATTTATCTTTTTTACTTTTTACAATTTTTGGTTGTTTTACTAATTTACCCTTTTAATTTTACCAGTATTGGTGCTTTTTTATATGATGGGCGTCTTGATGAGAGAAAAGCAATGAGGGAAGAATTATCAGAAGGGAAATTTAGTGTTCTGATCACACATTATGATCTTATAATGAGAGACAAAGCTTTTCTGAAGAAAATTTCTTGGTATTATATGGTTGTTGATGAAGGACATCGCTTGAAAAATTCAGAATCTGTGCTTGCAAAGACTCTTGTTTCTGGGTATGTTTTTAGTCAAGGGGAAAAATTGGTAACTTCAAAGTTGCCCAATGCATAAAAGATAAAACCTCTTGTTGGACTAATTAAGCATATATAATTTGCAGCTACCAAATTAAACGACGGCTGCTTTTAACTGGTACTCCAATCCAGAACAGTTTACATGAACTGTGGGCCCTACTTAATTTTCTCCTTCCCACCATTTTTAATTCAGTTGAGAATTTTGAGGAATGGTTTAATGCACCATTTGCAGATAAATGTGATGTTTCTCTAACGGATGAAGAACAACTCTTGATCATTCGTCGCCTGCACCAGGTAAGTTTGTGTTTTCTTATGTGATAATATATTTTAATTGATTTTTTTTTATAGTTTGTGAAATCTAGGTTATAAGGCCATTTATTTTGAGAAGGAGAAAAGATGAGGTGGAAAAATATCTTCCACAGAAAACACAGGTCATACTAAAATGTGACATGTCAGCATGGCAGAAAGTATACTATCAGCAAGTCACTGATGTTGGCAGAGTTGGAATGGATACAGGTTAGTAACTTCTACTCTTTAAATACTTTTTATAATAATAATAATAATAATAATAGTAATAATAATAATAATAATAATAATAATAATAATAATAATAATTATTATTATTATTATTATAATACTATGCAATTAGTAAAAGTCTGATAACCAAACAAAGTAACTAAAAATATTGCCACTTGTGTTAATTTTGATTCTATTATATGTGAACTAAATTCTACTAATTTTTATTTATGCGAACGTAAATTTGTTACATATAGTACTACAACTAGTCCTGAAAAAAGTTATAAGATAAATGATTATTAGTAGATAAATATAAGTTTATTATTATTAGATAAATCCTAAAATATACATTTACAAATTTTGTTACAACTTATCAACACGATGACCAAAAATGATTGCAGGAACGGGTAAATCGAAAAGTTTACAAAACCTATCAATGCAGCTGAGAAAATGTTGTAACCATCCTTATTTATTTACTGGGGAATATAACATTTGGCGAAAAGAAGAAATTGTTCGAGCATCTGGAAAATTCGAATTACTGGACCGATTATTACCCAAACTTCACAGAGCAGGACACCGAGTTCTTCTTTTCTCTCAAATGACAAAACTAATGGACATTCTAGAAGTTTATCTCCAACTGCATGAATTTAAGTTTCTTAGGCTGGATGGATCGACAAAAACAGACGAAAGAGGAACTTTATTGAAACAATTTAATGCTCCTGATTCACCGTATTTCATGTTTTTGTTAAGTACTCGTGCGGGAGGATTAGGGCTTAATCTGCAGACTGCTGATACTGTGATTATATTTGATAGCGATTGGAATCCTCAGATGGATCAACAAGCGGAAGATCGCGCGCATCGAATTGGTCAGAAAAAGGAAGTTAGGGTTTTTGTTTTGGTTAGTGTTGGGTCGGTTGAAGAGGTTATATTGGAACGGGCTAAACAGAAAATGGGAATTGATGCTAAAGTTATACAGGCTGGATTGTTTAATACCACTTCTACAGGTTCGGTTTGTTATTAGATAAAACATTTTTTAAATATATGATACTTTGTTTGACCAGGTCAAAATAAAATCATATTATTTGTTTTTGCAGCTCAAGATAGGAAAGAAATGCTGAAAGAGGTAATGTGCAGAGGTACAAGTTCACTGGGAACAGATACACCGAGTGAGAGAGAAATTAACCGGCTAACCGCCCGATCTGACGAAGAATTTTGGGTTTTTGAGAAAATGGATGATGAAAGAAGACAAAAAGAGGGGTACAGATCTCGCCTTATGGAAGATCACGAAGTACCTGATTGGGCCTACACTAAGCCCGATGACCCGAAAGATATGAGGGGTAAAGGGTTTGACTATGAAACCGCAAATCTATCCGGAAAAAGACGTACAGAAAAGGTGGATTATGGTAAAAGAAAAAGTGTTGAACAAGGAGATCAAAGTATAAGACATGATTCAGATAAAAGAAAAAGTGTAGATGATGTTATGGAAGTTAAAAGTGCAAGTGAGGGTGGGTCAGGGTCAGGGTCAAGGTCTAGTTTGAAAAGGTCAAAGAGTGGTGTTGACCATGGAAGTTGGAGGTCACATAAGAAACAATCGATTCTTCGGTAATGTCGCGTGAGATTTTGTTAGTTTTCACTAGTAAAATTCATTACATTGTCTAGTGAGATTTTGTTAGTTTTCATTTAGTTGTACAAATGGTGTTATTGGTTCTAATAAATGTCTTTTGGTTTATCGGTTCGTTTTGCATGTATTTTCATAATAAAACATTTACATATTTACACAATTGAAGTGGAATATTTTAAAAATTGGTATAGCCAGATTATACAAATAAAAGTAAGGATTGGAATATTTTGATTTAGTCGCTATAGAGTCAAATTCTTGTAGTGTTGACATTGATTACCACTTAACTTTTAGCTCTTGGATTGTTGATTACAAATATTTTTCTCAATGATAGTTGCGGTTTGTATGCCTTGATCCTAGGATATTGTTCCAACCTACTTTTTTGATTTGGAGTTGTTTCAACCACTTTCTGTGCATAAAGTTACCACTAACGTTTATTTAAAGAGAAATGGTACCCAAGGTAGTTCACAACAAAATATGCAGGAATAAAAGTAAACGGAAACCGTGGTTTTGTTGCGTCACTTTAAATTTAAAAATTCTTTCTAAACTATCCACTTGGCTTATTTACAGAAAAGGACATAATTTTAACATATAATTTTAAACATGATAATGTACATATGTAAAAGTAAACTGTACATACAACATATTATACGGAGTAATATTTAAAGTAATTTCTATCGTGTTAAAATCACGTCCTCAGATAGGAAAATGTGCCCAAAGTTATCATATAATTCCTTTAGATTCTATCTCGCCAACTAAAGCACATAAGTGTCTATTTGCATTTTTGTTGATCTTTTCACAAATGTATCTCTTAATATCACACTAGATTTATATGATACACAACAATAATAATATAAATAAAACATAATTAATCATTGTATAGAAACACTAGTAACCTTGAAGAAATCCAGCCAAACGTTTGATCATATTTTTTGCATTTTCAGTTTCAGGGTTGAATATATGAAAGCCATGCCCTTCCCCTTGAACCTCAAACAACGATAATTCCCCATTCCACGAACTCCCCCTAACGGATTCGTAGTAACAAACACCTCGTTCTCTAAGCTCGTCCTCAGAAGCCACACAAACAAGCAATCTCCTACAACTAAGTCCTCCTAAACACGGTGCGACTTTCGCAAACGGGTTGACCCACGGATGGTCAAACCCGTGATCAGGCGCACCAGAGTTAAGGAACTTCCATGTTTTATACAAGTTAGATGATTCCCGGATATCTAAAGCCGCTTCCGACCCAAGTGGGTTGGAGCCCAAAAAGTAGATATAAACACTCCAAGAATCTTGGCCCGAGGGTCCGGGCCATGTAGCCATTCGGTGCTGGCCCGCATGGCCAAGTGGTGCGAAATGTTTGCACCGGAAGAAAAGCCGCCTAGATAGAGACGGTTGAAATCTCCGTGCCGAATGAGCCATGGTTCGTAATCGTAGCTATTGTTGGTTTGATGTTTTGTGGAATGTGAAGCGACCCATTGTAGAGCGGTCCAAGAATCTTGGAAAGCTGCGGGTAACGGGTGTTCGGGGGCTAATCTGTATTCGACTGAGATCACGAGAGCGGTGGCTTGAGATGATAAGGTTTCGATGTATTGGTGGCATTGGGTGGAGAAGGCGGAGTCGATACAAAACCCTCCGCCGTGGAAGTAGACCAAGATGGGGAGTTTGTTGGACGACGTCGTTTGGGTAGGGAGGTAGATTCGGGCGGAGACTTCCGGTGATATGATGGTGTCGTGAGACCAGACGCCACTTTTGGTTTGTGCCGGTGACGGTGACGGTGGTGCTATTGGTGGATTGTAGAGCCGCTCCGCCCTGCCGTCATTATGGATTCGGAAGAAAGGTACACTTTCATCACTTGTTACCTTTTTTTTTTTTAATCTCTAAAGCCATGATATATGCAGGGAGAGAGAGAGAGAGAGAGAGGGGGAGAGAGATGAGATTTCTTTATGAGACGTATAATGTGTGAATATGTACATTTATGCGTGTGTATATATGAGAGAAACAGTCTCCATGACCAAGCATGGGCGTAGAACACATGGGTATTAAACAAGAATTCTCGTCTATTTCACATAAAAGATTCTAATACGACAAAATCTGCAAGAATTGATGGAAACGAATATTTTTATTATGTTTTTATGGGTTTGTTTAATTATTGTTTGAAACTGATTCTTCGGGAGTATGACGAACGATAACTTCCTCCAAGAACCCAAGTATGGAACCTGCAATCAACCGGAAACCCTGAGTCAGTTGCTCCCCGAGGGTAATCCTCGTGGGAACACTCCGACGCTCAAGTTAGTATTTATGACGTGGGGTCTATCGGGTGGTTAATGCTCGATCTGAAGAATTGTACTGAAAGTAAAGGGTAAGTAATAAATGTACCAAGTGTTCGATGCCCTCCCTGTTGCTTATCCATGGTTATTTATAATCATCTCGAAAAGAGCGGGAAAGGGAGGATGCCTTGCTTTGGACCGGTCCGTCACAGGGTCCTGAGGTTAAAGGAGATAAACCTAACTCACTTTCCCATCATGTCGTAGTACAGTGTAACGCCGACATCCCACTAGGAACTTGTCCGCATTAAATGCGCCCATGGCTCGAAGCCACTTTCCCGGGATATCCGCTCCATCCTAGATCATTATCGTGGGGATTCGTGAGTCCCTACCGTCCGGTATGCTAAGTACAAGCGACCTTTCGTTTAACATGACGGTAGGGTAGGATACTTCATTAAGTCCCTCAAGTTAGGAAGAGCTTCATGCTTAGAAACTCTTCTTAACTTGTCAAATCACTAGCCGTCCCATCATAGGGAAGTAACCGTTGGCCTTTCTTGACCGTTAGACCCTTCCGTTGCCTTGGCGGATTACAAGGACTCTTAAAATTCCTCTCATATATATATATACGCCTTTTTTCCGACTTCGTCATTACTCCTCTTCTCAATTTTTCATTTCTTCACTTCAAACTTCTTTGCGTCTTTCCCTTTTTTAACGATTTTTGTTGCTATGAAGAAAGATAAAACATCCAAGGATAAAGGCGAGAAATCCATCCAACGGACCGCCGCAAACACTCATACCAATCTTACTCCCCCAGATCTTTCCGCCATTTATGATGACTTTCATATTGATCGATGCTACCGCTTTCTCCTTCCTGGTCCCTCCGACACTGTTCGTACCGCTCCAAGTAGGTTTGAACCGGTGTACGTTCAGTATCTTTTGGGCGGTTTAAGGTTTCCTGTTGATGATTTCATCCTCACGCTCCTTCAAGATCTTGGCCTTCATCTAGCCCAACTCGCCCCAAATTCTTTCTGCAAAATCATTGGTTTCATAATGCTTAGTCGTTCTCTTGGGATTCCCCTTTCTACTAAGGTGTTCCGTCACCTGTATGTGGTTACAGGTAGGGGAGATTGGGCCGTTTTTACCCTTCGCCCTGGTCGAAGCGAGCATATCACTGGGTTGAAGGATTCGATCCGTGATTGGAAATACGCATTCTTCTTTGTTGATCGCTTGGCTTTTAACGACACCTCTCTTCCTTGGGGGAAGATTACTGGGCAGACGTCTGAGCCCGCCCCTGAGCCCGCCCCTGAGCTTTCTGAGGAGGAAAGCCGTCATGTTGATGCTTTGTCTTATGCAGAGATGGAATGGGAAGATCCTGATGACGTGTTCCTTGGTATGGCGGACTTAAGCCCTTTTTATTTCGTCCGCCAGGTTCGACCGGTTTGGCGAATTGACGGGAACGACGTCTCGCTGCTACGTCGCTTAAGGATGTCGAAGCCTCCGAAAGGGGTTATATCTGTTGTCGAAGGTGAGATAACTCCCTTCCTTCCCCCCTTCGAAGAGATTCCGAGTTCAGAGGGCACTCTGGACGCTCCGGAGCATGGTACTGAGACCACCTCAGAAATCGTTACAACAGTCGTGGAATCTTCAGCTTTTAGGACTCAGGACACAATGATCCATGACTCGCAGTCTGATCTGTTAGAGCCCCGAAAGGTGGGGTCCATCCGGACCCTTTCGAAGAGAATTCGCGACCGATCCGTTTCCTCTCCTGCCAAGCGACCAAGACTTGAAGGTCTGAGTCTTGGCCCCCCTTTCTGTCTTAAGTGTTATCATTTATTTATTTTGTGTTCACAGAATTTATCCTTTGTTGCAGAAAGTATACCCGATGTTTCTGTGATTGTTCCCAGCTCCGAAGAAGAGCATGTGATTGTCTCCTTTACTCCTTCATCATTGGTGATTCCATCGATTAGGACCTCAAGTGCTACTGTGCCTTTGACCACTTCTGGGTCCACATCATCACACCCCACCCCTTCTGCCATGGCTTTATTTAGCAGTCTTCTTTTTAGTTCCGGTTTGCAAATACCCTTTGCTGGAAGGAATGCTCCGTCAGTTCGCCCGGCCAGGCCGCAATCGTTGCTGCCTAATTTTCCTTTCATGCGTAAGTGCCTTTAATTATTTGTGCCTCATGTTATACATGTATCACTGACGAAAGCCTTTCTTTTCTATTTGTTTTTCAGCTCGACAGGTTCGCACTACCATCTCGGAATCCACCAGAGAATTTTCTATGACTAGCCTTCCGGGTACAGCAAGTCTTGCTGAGACATCGAGGTCTCAAGGGTTGGATCTGCAAGCGACGGTGGCTTCCACTCCCCTATCATTCATACCATTGTGGGTTCACCTTCCGTTCCTTCGGACCTTGCCGACTTGTCGGATGAAGGTATTTTCATGCAAGCTTGAACCGGTTTGCTAAACGCAATGGAGCTTTTGTCAGAGTTGCAGGTGCGGGGCGTTCGTAGTCGTCCATTGTCGCGTGACCATTATGAAGAGTTTATTCGTATGGAAGAGCTTATGAAGACTCTCCGACACTTACACCAACAGGATGCTGAGGCCAAGAAACAATTGTTGCTAGAAAACGAACGCCTTGTTGAAGAGAACAAAGATTTATCCGATAGTACAGAGGGGATGAGGCGTTCGCTATCTGCTAAAGATGCTCGTATCCTTGAACTGAATGCTGAACAGAGTGCCTCTGCCGCCCGTATAGCCGAGTTGGAGATGTCCCTTATTGAAAAGGACTCCCAATTAGGTGAGGCTGTGCGCTGCCATGCGGAGCTTGACTTGGCAAATGACAAGTTGAAGGAAGAGTTTGGCGTTCAATCACATCTGCTTGGGGCATGTCGGGAAGACGTAGGGTGGCTGATTAGGAAAGGGATTCCTGGGTTTTGCGGTTTGTTGTTAAATTCAGAGGAGTTTGTGGCAGGAACTCCAGGCTTCAGATGGAATGCGTGAAGTTCGGACAATATCAAGGTTGTGTGGATACTCACGGGAAGTATTCTGAGTTGTTAAAAGATGTCCCTCTCGCGCATGATTACCCAGATACCCAGGCAAACATCATGAGCTTCTTTAGTGAATTAGTGACCCCAGATTACCCTCTCCTGCAATCTGTTGCATCCGGTGCTGTCCCTCTGGACGAACTGAAGAAAAATGTGGCAAAGTCCTTATCCGAACCCGAAGATGTGGGAGAAAGCTCTCATCGGGGAGATGTTTCTTCCGCACCATAGGCATGGCAGGGTTATTGTTTCTTTTGTTTTAGTGCATTTCTGTATTCGTCTTTTGCTATTTTTGTAAACCGCAACGTTTTTTGCGGTGTTTATTAATGAAAGGATTTCTACTTTATGTAGGGGCGTCCCCCTAACTTAGAAATTTTCGTTTTCCATTTATCGTTCGTCGATTCGCTATTTTGTTCTTCCCGGAGCATTTCAGACCCTTCCGGGGCAGAAATACTCCGGTCGTAGCTACGATTTTAATAATTAATTGACACTAGTTAATGATTTTAACGACATCAATTAACACTATGCCCAAAGGTCCTTCTCGGAAGGTATTTTTTAATTAGTTCGCACACATCGTTGGGTACATTGTCGAATAGCTAAATAAAAACAAAGGAAACACAAAATGTTAAAGCCAAAACACCCTTCTGTATCATGCGAGTGCAACTGGGCCCTCCCTTCTTTAAAAGTGAAACTTGCGTAGGTTCCGCATGTTCCAAGTTCGCGGAATGGTCGATCCGTCCATCGTTTCCAATATGTACGAACCGTTCCTTTTTGCCTCTTTCACCCTTAGGGGCCTTCCCAATTGGGAGATAACTTACCTGGCTTGTACTGTAAGCTAGCCTTGTTCTTTCGGAGTACCAGATCCCGGACCTTACATGCCACTTCTCGCACCTTCCTGTTGTAATACCCTTCCGTCCTGGATTTGTACGCAGCCTGTCGTAAGGCCGCGCTTTCCCTTCGTTCTTCTACTAGGTCCAAATTGTACCTTAACGCCTCATTGTTGCCTTCCAAACGGAAGTTTTCTACTCTGGGACACGGTAAGATAACTTCCAGAGGGATGACTGCTTCAGACCCATACACCAAGCTATAAGGGGTTTCTTGTGTGGCACTTCTCACCGTGGTTCGGTATGCCCATAGGACACTCTGGAGCTCATCTGCCCATCCTCCTTCTACCCGATTTAAGCGAGCCTTTATCCCTTTCACAATGGTTCAGTTAGTTACTTCGGTTTGTCCATTGGCTTGAGGGTGAGCCACGAAGGTGAAGTTTTGCCGAACACATAACCCTCCGCACCATTCTTTAAAAGGGTTATTGGCAAACTGTTTCCCATTGTCGCTAACAATGGTGTTTGGAAGGCCGAAACGACAAACGATTTATTTCCAAACAAACTTGACAATGTTTGCTCCCGAGATGCAGGATAGTGGCTTCGCTTCAACCCACTTGGTAAAATAATCTATCGCAACCACTAAGAATTTTAAACCTCCGGGAGCTTTTGGGAACGGTCCCACTATATCAATCCCCCACTGACAGAACGCCCACGGACTATGAATGCTTGTAAGGTCCGCAGGTGCTTTACTTGGGATGTTAGAGTATGCCTGACACTTTGGGCATTTCCTGATGTATTCCTGGATGTCCTTTGACATCTGAGGCCAGAAATACCCCGTCCGGAAAACTTTCTGGGTCAAAGCCCTGGACCCTGCGTGTGCACCACATAGACCTTCATGCACCTCTTCTACAGCCCTTTGGGACTCTCTCTTCCCCAAACATCGCAGCCAAGGGGTTGAATATCCCTTCCGGTACAACACTTCATTCTTCACAGTATACCTTCCGGCATTCATCCTCACCTTTCGTGTCTGTCCCGGGTTACTTGGGAGCGCTCCTTCCCTTAAGTATCGCACGATCGACCTCATCCAGCAGTCTTCGTCCACCTCTACCTCTGCCACTTCTTCGTTTATTGTTTGTTCAATACTTCTCTTCGAGAGGACCTCTACCAAAACTTTCTTAGTAAGGTGTTGATACAACATGGATGCCAGCTTAATAAGTGCATCTGCTTCTTTGTTCTGGGTGCGAGGTACCTGCGTTATTCTAAATTTTTCGAACCTCGCCACCCTTGCTTTTACCTGTTTCAGGTAACGCTTCATGTGACTCTCCTTTGCTTCATAGGACTCGTTGACTTGATTCACAACTAGCATTGAATCTGCGAACGCCTCTAGCTCCCTTATCTCCATGCTTTCGGCTAGGTTCAGACCTGCGAATAGTGCCTCGTACTTGGCTTCATTATATGAGTAGGCGAAGTTAAATCTCAAGGCATACGTTACTTTCACATCATTCGGTCCGGACAGGACCACTCCTGCCCCACACCCGTCCGCACCGGCGGCTCCGTCCGTGTACATCCGCCATTGGGTGTGGCTTCCGTTGGGGAGTGTTCCCTTCGGAACATCTTGCTCTATCTGCATACTTTCCCCCGTCGGTTTTTCTTCCCCTGGCATCTCTAGTAGGAAATCTGCCAAAGCTTTGCCTTTGATGCTGGGCCTAGGCTTGAACAATATATCGTATTCCCCCAATTCGATTGCCCGTTTGGTCATGCGTCCCGACCGTTCGGGTTGGAGCAATATATTCTTGATTGGGTGGTTGGTCAGGATCGTTATCGAGTGAGCTTGGAAATACCTCTTTAGGCGTCTGACTGAATATATGAGGCTTAAAATCAATTTCTCAACAAGAGAGTAATTCAACTCCGCCCCTTGTAACACTCGTCTGACAAAATAAACCGGAATCTGCTTCCTTTCTCTTTCGGCGAGAAGGACCGAACTGATGGCTTCTTCACCGGTGGAGAGATACATGACGAGGGCTTCCCCTGCTTTCGGGCTAGCCATGGTTGGGATGGTTCGTAGATGCTGTTTAAGTTCCAGGAACGCTTTCTCGACCTTTTCTGTCCATTCCACCTCTCCCTTCTTAGTACATCCGTGCAACGTTTTGAAGAAAGGGATGGACTTTTCGGCAGATTTGGCCAGGAAGTGCCCGAGCGCGGCCAACTTTCCGTTTAGGGCCTACACATCCTTCACCTTTCGCGGGGTTTTTGCCTTCAGTAAATTATCTGTCTTTTCTGGGTTAACTTGTATCCCGGACGGGGTGACAATGTGGCCCAAGAACTTCCCCCAACTCATTCCGACCGAACACTTCTTTGGGTTTAGCTTCATATTAATATTCTGCAGCTGCCGGAGGGTTTCCTCCACGTCTTTGACTAGATCCCCATCTTCATTACTTTTGATGACCATATCATCCACATATACCTCTAGATTGCGTCCTATCTGCTTCTCGAAAGCTTTGTCGACCAATCGTTGGTATGTAGCACCGGCATTTCGTAACCCAAACGGCATTTTGACGTAGCAGTACGTGCCTTTGGCTGTATGGAAGGCCGTCTTCTCTTCGTCTTCTTTGGCCATCTGGACCTGATGGTAACCCTTATAGGCGTTCAAGAAGGACTTCCACTTGTATCCTCCTAATGCCTCTACCTTCTGCTCAATCTCCGGAAGAGGGTAGCTGTCTTTGGGACATGCTTTGTTAAGATCCTTAAAGTCTACACACATTCGCATGGTTCCATCCCCCTTCTTGACTAACACGAGGTTGGCTATCCATTCCGGATATTGAGTACTCCGCAAGACGCCCGCCAGTACCAAATCGTCAACCTCCTTGTTAATTATCTTGTTTCGATCGGTCGCCATTCCCCTTTTCGACTGCTTGACGGGCGTGAACGCTGGATTAATGATTAACTTGTGTTCTGCGACACTTCTTGATACGCCCGTCATGTCTTTTGGTTCCCACGCGAACACATGCTTGTTTTTCTTTAACAGAGCTTCCAGTTCCGTCCTTATTCCAGGCGGAAGGTTGCTACCCATCCGGACGGTTGCTTCTGGGAACTCCGGATTTATGACGACCTGGACTTCCTCCTGTTCTGTCCAACTGTCTTGATGCACAACGCTACCACACCCTGCCACCGACATGGGCATGCTTTGAACGGTGAGTATCCCATTATCCGAGGGGAACTTGAGCAAACCATGGATGGTAGAAGCTATGGCTTGCAACTGCCACATTCCGGTCCGCCCCAATATGACGTTATACCGAGAGGGAGCTTCTATAACGATGAACTCAGTTACGATAGCTTTGCGACATGTGTTCCAATCTGTCAATACCAGGGGGAGGTGAATCTTCCCCCGTGGCCATACGGACCTTCCGGAAAACCCGATTACCGAGGAAGTAGCAGGTTTGAGGAATGCCTTAACATCTGAGGGGAACTTTTCAAAGCAGTGGTCGTACATGATGTTCGCGGAACTCCCCCCGTCGACATAGATGCGACGAACCATTGTTCGAGTGATGGCTCCGCAGATCACGAGCGGTTCCATCCCCACGTATCCTTCCGGGATCGGTTCATCCATTCCAAATTCTACAGTCGCACCTTTTCTTTTCCTTAAGGAGATGTCGGAGGATTCTGCTCCTTCTATTGTTAGAATTTCTGTATCATAGACAGCCTCCTTGACTTTTGGGGCTTCCGTTTGAACCTCCTTCCCCTTCCCTTTCCTCTGAGCTTCCTTTTCCCGTTTATAGCTTTCACAGGTCGCAGTAGCATGCCCCATTATCTTGTGAAATTCACAATAAGCACTAGGGTCTCTCGGGTATCTCTTCAGAGGGGCCCTTCCGTCTTTGTCTTCTCTTGTCTCGTTTGCCACGAATGCTTCCTGTCGGTATGGTCCGAACCTTTCACCCGAAGGCCTTCCGCCAGAGGGTCTTCCCCGGGAGGGTATCCTCCCTGGGAGGGGCGATCAGTAGAAATTTTTAGACCTTTCGGGATTTCGGTGTGGAGCAGAACCAGAGGTTCCCTTCTTCTCTTGTGCTTCGAACAGTAGCTTCTCCGCACTTTCCTCTTCCTGTTTTAGCACCTTGTTTACGACATTGATCATGTCATCGGCTTTATCAAAGTCTCTCTTTGATAGCTCTCTGAAAAATTCTCCTTCTCTCAAACCGTATGTGAACGTTGCGATGATGAGGGAATCCTCCCTAACGGGCATTTTACGGCTCTGCTCGTTGAACCTTTTGAAATACAACTTATTGGATTCCCCCTCCCGCTGCCTGCAAGCCATTATCGACTAAGATCGTTGTTGATACTTCTTCTGTTGTATAAAGCTATGACTGAACTGCAGCATCAACTCTTCGAAGTTAGAGATGCTCCTCTGCGGGAGGCTTGACAGCCAATACCGCACGGACCCTTCAAGGGTTCCTGCAAAGTACAGACACCATGACTTTGGATCCATAGGGATCATCCTCACCGCCCATCGAAAGCTAGCCACATGGTCGTCTGGATCTCCGGTCCCGTCGTATGACTTGACTCGAGGCCCTTTCAGACCAGGAGGTATGGGCATTTCGTTAATATCGTCCGTAAAAGGGGAACGGAAGTCCCTTGACCCGGACGACCTATGGTGACTATGAGCTTTCCTTTCTCCCCTCTGCTCGGGGCGTCTTCCTCCTTCCACCTTCTCCAGTCGTACAGCCTCCTCCTTTCGGGCCCTCCTTGGGGGCGATGGGTCTTTATACACCATCTCTACAGAATCATCGTCGCTAGAATACGTTAAGTTTCTTTCCACGCCGAGTGTTTCCCCCTTGGTTTTCGCCCGGGTTTTCTCCAACTGCCTCATCTTTCTGAATCTGCAAAAGAGGTTATAATCTTCCACCTCCTCCTGAGTGGGTTCGTTTCCTCTGCTTTCTGGTGGTGGGCATGTGGAAGCCGACGCTGGGGTGAGTACCCCTCCCAACAGTTCTATAGGTCGGACAGGCGTCATTTGATGGCGTTGAGCCTCGTTTGCCGTTGTTTCTTGGACCATTTCTGTTCGTGGTCCCACGGATGGCGCCAAATGTTGAAACCGATTCTCCGGGAGTATGGACGAACGGTAACTTCCTCCAAGAACCCAAGTATGGAACCTGCAATCAACCGGAAACCCTGAGTCAGTTTCTCCCCGAGGGTGATCCTCGTGGGAACACTCCGACGCTCAAGTTAGTATTTATGACGTGAGGTCTATCGGGTGGTTAATGCTCGATCTGAAGAATCGTACTGAAAGTAAAGGGTAAGTAATAAATGTACCAAGTGTTCGATGCCCTCCCTGTTGCTTATCCATGGTTATTTATAATCATCTCGAAAAGAGCGGGAAAGGGAGGATGCCTTGCTTTGGACCGGTCCGTCACAGGGTCCTGAGGTTAAAGGAGATAAACCTAACCCCTTTCCAATCATGTCGTAGTACAGTGTAATGCCGACATCTCCCTAGGAACTTGTTCACATTAAATGCGCCCATGGCTCGAAGCCACTTTCCCGGGATATCCGCTCCATCCTAGATCATTATCGTGGGGATTCGTGAGTCCCTACCGTCCGGTATGCTAAGTACAAGCGACCTTTCGTTTAACATGACGGTAGGGTAGGATACTTCATTAATTATCATAAGTCATAGAGATGTTAGAGAGAGAAGAGAAATGAGGTGTTCTTAAAATATTTTTTATCAAAGAATTGTCACACCAAGTTTATATCGAATCCATGGAAAGTGATGTTATTCTTACTTCAATCAAAATCATTGTTTAGTCGAATAATAAAAAGGTAGTTAAAGAACAAAATAAAATAATATTGTAGAATTCGTTACTCGTCATTCATTCATTCGATGATCTTGTACCAAGTACTCAGTTACTCAAGGAGTACTTAGAAACTTTTATACTTCCTCCGTATCAAAATAAGTGACACACTTTCCATTTTGGGGTGTATCAAAATAAGTGACACACTTTGAAAATTTTCCTTATTTTGTAAAAATAGTGGGACCCATACCCACTAAATATCCACTTTAATAAAGTGAAATTACTCTTATACCCTTACTTTTACTTTTAAAATTCATTAATATCACTTTATTCAAGAAAAGTGGGACCAATCCTCCACTAATTATGTACTTTAATCTATTTTAACCTCTACTTTAATATTTTACCTTAAAAAATGTGTAAGTTAATTTGTGTCACTTATTTTGATACGGAGGAAGTATATAAAATTATATGTATAATATATAACATATATACATGTAATAGAACATATATAAAAATACAAATATATAAGTATATAACTCATTTAACTAACTTATTAATCACATTAACATATTTATCAAAATTTTATTAAGAAAAGAACTAATACTTCTTTCAAAATAATTCTGTAAATTTGACAAATTATCGATTTAATATTCTGACTCACTATGTTGTTTTTATTTTCTTACGCAATTTGCTTCTAATTTGAATATTTAAGATGAACGTATATTTTTTAATCCGTCAAAAGCTCCAACAAAGGTAAGTCAAACCAGAAAATGTGATCAAATTAATGAGTTACGGAACTAAATTGACTTTACTTAATCGATACAAAATTTTAATGAGCTTTTAAGTTCAGTAGGACTGAGATATGATAATTGATTTACTTACGACATAATAGTGTTACCTCTTATGCTCTGATCATGAACGCTCATCTATTGTCGTTTATCTCTGACACGATAATATATATTTTGTATTCTTCATTATTCGTTTTTTATCATTCGTGCACTGAAGGCATCCTAGTGACGACATGTGGCGTCTTCTATGTGTCCGGTGTTTCGTCTCATGGCAGTAATGGTCAGTGAATAGATGTTCAATTGTCATTTTTACGGCAACTTTTTGAAGGATTTTCTCTTGCGTAAACATGCAGTTTAGAGAGTTTACCTATAACATGGAAAAATGGATTAAAAAATGGGAATTAATTTTCCCACCACAACTTTTGATTTATATACCACAGACTATACAAATATATGAAGCAGCAATTGTAGTAGATCCATTAAAATATGTGGTACATTTATCACCCCAGGGACAGATGTGGTACCTACCTCTTTTAACCAACTTACACAATCCACCCACAATTTACCATTGCAAGCAACCTAATGCACAAAATTTTGTAACGAACAAATAGCCGATTAAGGATAAAACACTATCAAATGACATCACATCACAATTCAAACTTTGCACCCAAAACAGAAATCCGTCAAAGAAAGACAATTTTGAACTATCATTTCTATTAATGAGTTAAAATGGCTCGTATTGCTTCAAGTTCAATTGTAAGTGAAGGATGTCCTTAAAATACCTATTCTTTTAACATGAATAAGGAACGAGAAGAAACATGAAACAAATTAATGGTTATTCTCCCCTGATTGCTCCAAATGCTTCTTCATTTCCTTTTCGTGCTGTTTTTTCTGATACCTTTGTGCGGTTGAATTCACAATCTTGACGAAAAAGTTCAACAACATTAGCCACACGATAGAGTTCCATACTGAAGCAAATGACAGATCCCATGATTTCACCTGAAACGACAAGTTTTAGCATATGATATAATTATTAAACATAATATGTTAAAAACAACAAATGGAAGTATGACATGTCGAAAATATATTAATAAACTAAAAATATAAACAAATATTTAATTTAAATTATTACCTTGATGTTTGATGTAACTGGTGAAGGGGTTGCCATGTATTTCTCCTTGATTGCATGAAGTTTAGCTACAATGGCGGGAAGTGCAGAAGCCACCCCCGGGATGAAGCTAAGCATCCAAATTAACTCGTTTTCTATCCAGTCAAGAAGTTGATTGTTGCAAACCGAAATTATAAATACCGTCTGCAAATACATTAATTAATTAATTACAGATGTCTTAAATTTTGTTAGATAGTAAGAACCAATATACCTGTATGTGAGTTTTGACTATTGCCTTCCCGATAAGGGTTGCAAGAAAAAACTCCCAAAATGGAATCCCAAATTGCCCACACATTATGCCAGCAAGGTCAAATAGAGGATTTGGCACCTACAAAATAACCTCCCAACCTTATTACTGTATTAATTTATTATTAAAATACTTTTTATTCATTATAAAATATATATAGAAACTAACCGAAGCAAGCACGAGAATTGTAAAAAAGTTCAAATACTGTGCGTGTGAGAGGAACCATCGTTTCAAATGATTTAAGTTTGAAGCAACTCCATTATTCTCTGATGAAGATGCCTCTAGCTCTAGCTCTAGTTCTGCAGCATCACCTGAGATACTTGCTGCAAAATTAAATAAAAAAGATAGATAATTTAATAACTTCATTCGCAAGCAACCTAAGCTTTAATAATACAGTAATAAAGGAATATACAATTACAAACCTGCTCTTGAGATAAAATAGGGAGGGAGTTCCCCTAATGCAGTTCCAAGGCCCCAAAGAATAGCTTCTATCTGCACTTGTGGCAAAATGCTAGTAAGTGGGACCCGCATAATACCTTGCGGGCCTGAAAATAATGCGGGCCCAAACTCTGAACAATCCTTTGTAAGCCATGATGGGCTTCTGTTTAATTGAATTGTATCATAAATAGCACTTTTAATATCCACTCTGCCACACTTCATTGCTTTTAGAGTGAAGAATGCAATGTGTGGGCCCAGGTACAAGACAAATGTGTGCAAACCCGACCCTGATCAAATACCAATATTAAAAAAAAAAAAATTTATAAATAAAATTAAGTGAACTGACCGAGGCCGATAGAAGATGCAACACCAAGAGCCACCCACCATAACCCAAACCTCAGGTATTCTAGAAGCTCTTCCACATGCTGCAAAAACATATAATAAATTATTATTTTATTTTTATCAAGAAAGAAAGAAAGTTATTATTATTAAATTGTACCTTTCCATGAGGAGCATCTGATGAAAGAAACAAGGCTGCACCTAAAACCGAGCATGTGACCAAAACCATCAGCCAAACACTGTGTGTTAAAAGGTATACGACTGATCTTCTTAAATATTCAGCAACAGCAATGGTAAAAAGCTTCAATGTTTTCAAAGGTTGTGAAATTAATGTTAAATTCTCCAGTTCTTGTTTGTGCTTCTCACGCAGTCCTACAAACATCAAAACAGCAATAACCATAACAATCCATCACGTGACTGCATTTACTGGATAGGAATTATTTGAAAATTATCCAAGAAATTCATTTCACATCTTCGTGACATTTAATCAACGATGATTTGATTTGATCTAATTAAAACAGGTAGGAAAAAAAAGTTTCTTAAATGAGAAAAGAGACGCTTAATCTTAGAGTTTGTCGACACGAATGCTAGCAAGACGACAAGATTCACATATGAAATTAATTATACCATTCAATCATTACAAGAACGTTTCACACGTGCTCGGGTTCGTTAATAAATGTGTATCTACACGAATTAAACAGAAACAACAGTAGCTAACTCCAGTTCAAAACATCTGTATCATAACCTAGCATATTCATTTTCATTGTAAGCCCTAATGTAATAAGCTTAAATTCCAAGTCTAGTAACTAACACCAGCAAAGATTTATCACAAAATCTTCAAAAAATCACATTATCAGAAATAAGAAAACAAAAACATGATTAACAGAGGCGCATATGTAATCATGATATATTATCAGAAAGACAAATGAGATCCTTCTGAATCAGCTCGACCAAAACTCGAATCGGTTAATTAACGTGAATAACTGCGATACACAAATCTACGAGTCAACTAGGTCAACAAAGTTGTAAATACAGATTGATTTACCGCAGTTCCATCGACTGATAAAACCTAACAGAATCAAATGTCGAGATCTTAAAAATCAAAAGACTAACCTGAGACCGACATGTCGAAAGCCTGCTGAGAAGACAACAAGATTTACAAGTAGGATCGAACTTGTTCCCCAATCAATTGGTAAATCCTGATTCAGAGAGAATCGGATAGAACAGAAATCGTCTCCTGAAAAATCGGATAGAAATGAAAAGGATAAGATCAGGATCAACAGCAACAGCAACGAGAAGAAAATAGATCTTTGTTGAGAAGAGGAATCCCCAGGAAGCTGTTCGTCAAAGAGATTCGCAGCATTTACTGATTGTGCGCCGTCTCTCTCTCGTTGTGGATTTGTGCTCTTTGTTTCTTGCTTTTCTTGGTAATCTAAAAAAATCAACACATGAAAATGCCCTCAAAATGTGTTTAGCTTATATAAACTCTTGTAACCTAATAAAATTTTTAAATAAGCTTTTTCAAACTCTTGGTAATATAATAGAAACAAGAATCAAAATTTAGCATTGATAGTGCTGTTAGTTTTTTTTTGTCTTTTCCCTACTTTATGTCTACTTTTTCTTTAGATTTTAAGAGAAAATTTAATAAAAATCTAGTTGAAATGGTCAGTCGAATAAGAAAATAAGAAGATAATAGTTAACCTCTACAATGCTCTAAATAAAATTTAAAAATCTACTTTATGCTCTAACTAAAATAATAGTTAGAGCATCCATAATGATTAACCACTCCAATGACTTATTAGTTTTGTCACATCATCTACAAACCTATTAATTAAAAACATCTCCAATGGTTAATATTTCCAAAAACTTTTTCTTATTAATAGTAATAATTTACCTTTATCTATATCAAATGTTTTATAAATGTCTCTCACTTTATATGTAACGCCCGAGATTTTGTAAATAAATAAATTATACAAAAATATGATAAATAAGGATAATTCATTTCAGAACCGTAGGAATTGGTTTCGTGTCAATTGGACACCGTATGAGAAAGTTATGGACGAAACCGGGTCGAGACAAGGACCGAAAAGTGCAGCCTAGCTGACTAGTGGAGTTCACGGCGCGAAGTGGAGTTAGCGATCGTGAACTCCGTCCAGGGATTTGGGGTTTTCAGACATAGAGTTCACGATCCGTTACCGATCGCGAAATGGTCACGACACGCATAGTTCACGGCGCGAACTCAAGTTCGCGATCGTGAACTCCTGAAGTCTGTATAAAAACGGGTTTTAGGCTAGGGTTTAGGCATCAACGACCCTACTTGTAGCTCAGCCGTTATTTTGAAGAGAAGGGGCGATTTTGCTGATCTTGAGCTCAAATCTTCATCATCTTTGAAGATTTAGACATCAAAGGTAAAGATTATTGATTCTTATCATCTTCTACCTTAATTTCAAGCTTTTCATGGGTATCAATGGTGGTTTTGGGAACCAACCATACCATCTTTGGGGAAGATGGTCTATCATGAGTGTAAAACACTCATGGTAAGCTTGTAATCAATGTGTACAAGTTGGATTTTGGTTTTATGGATAGAAATCTTGAACTAGGGTTTGAGATTTCCACCAAGTGGTATGAACTTGGTGGTTGGGATGTTAAGATGGATTAACTAGTAGTTAGTTATGATTTATGACTAGATTTGTGATGATTTTGATAATAGGTCAAGAAGGAGTTGAGATTGGAAGTACTTCCTTGTTTGGGAAGTAGAGATTGTGTTGATTTACACAAGTATTGGATAGGTTTGCTAAGGTGAGTACATGTGATCTTTTGAGTACATAGTAAACAATGTTGTATGAATCAAAATGATTTTTGAATCCTTATTAGATAAATATTTTTAATAAAGAAAAGATTGAATTAATAGAGTATGAATTGAATTGAATTGAATTGTGAATTGATTGTTTAGTTACCACTAGTATGATTGATTTGTGATATGGGCTTTGACCCAAGTTGATGATTTGTTATGTGGTAGCTAATAGATTGGTACCTAGATAACCCACACAAGTTGGGGAGTTAGTGACACCTACTTGGGGCGGTACCACCCTGCGCAAGGGTAGTGTGTCGAGAAATAGATAACCCAGAAAACGGGGGAGTTTGAGATAACCCGGAAATCGGGGGAGCAAATAGATAACCCGGAAACGGGGGAGTTTACCTAGATAACCCATATCGGGGGAGTCGTTTCGGGGAGGCCCGTTACGTATGTGTTTGGCTTATGGCAAGCCTTAGAGATTGATTGACTATGTGCAATTTGATAATTATTTAATTATTATTTTATTGCAAAATTATTTCTAACCTGGTCTAAAACCCATGTTTCTCACGAGACAATATTTGTCTCACGTACTACGTTTATTTTGGCTATGTACTTAGGTTCAGGAGCGAAGGATTAAGCGGCCCGTAGTTAGCATTTGGAAGTGTTTTAGCTCGGTGTACTTATTTAATTCCCTAGACATTGTTTTGATATATTTGTAACACCGATTTTTGATACTAGCAATTACTCCAAGTGTTTTATCTAAACTTACAATTTCGGATATTTGGTTTGTAAAGACATATATTTTATATTTTTAAAAGTTTTAAATTTGGTCGAAAAAAATTGGTGTGTTACAACTTAGTCTAAGTGAATTAGGTTGGTTACCCACCCTAGACTTAGACTTTGCTTTTGGGACATTATGTTCTATAGGAAGTTAGGTTAACCTTTAAGAACTAGGGTTGACCATTGAGGGAATTGTTTTAAATCGAGCTATTCTTATGTTTAATTTTGACTTTTTAGTCAACTTATTGGATTCTAATTGGGTTGACATCTTGTTATAGTAAGATGGCTAGAACGAGAAGTGGTCGATTAGTGGATGGAGAACAAGCTTCAAATGTGAATCCAGATGGGAATGGATTGGCCAATTCGGGTATCGGGAATAACCATACTCCGGTAACAATGGAGGCCATTCAATCCATGCTCACTAACATGCGAAATGTGATGCAACAAGATGTTAACCGGATCATAAATGATCGGTTGAACTTAAGAGATGATGACGAGGAAAGGGAGGAAGAGGAACGTCTTTTTGAGGAAGAGAGGGAGGAAGGTGAAGATTCCCCTCAACTCACTAAGACCAAGTCAACGGGGAACACCAACCCGACCGAGAAATCCTCCAATGGGGAAAGTGGTGAAGAGAGAAAGATTGAACGTGAAGGATGTTCTTACAAGACATTCCTTGCTTGCCGTCCCAACTTCTATCTCGGGAGTACGTAACCGAAAGTGACGGTTCAATGGATTCGAGAAACGGAACGTGTGCTTGAGAGTAGCAAGTGCAAAGAGGAAGACATGGTGACTTATGCCTCACGTTTGTTCAAAGATGATGCTCTTACATGGTGGGACACCGTGTATGAAACCTTGGGGAAGAAAGCCATTTACGAGATGTCGTGGGATGAGTTCACTAGGAGACTCAAAGAGAAGTATTGTCCCGAAAGGGAGTTGGAGGAGTTGTTGGAAGAGTTCTTGCACTTCAAGAAAGGCAATTTGACCTTGGATGAGTATACCAAAGAAGTTCACGGGATACCTCCCGTTCGTGTCAAGTACTTACCCAACCGAACGTAGTCGTGTGGTTCGGTTTGCCAATGGGTTACCATGGGAGTATGAGCTCGAAGTGAAGAGGGCAACCACTCTTGATGAGGCGATCAATGTCGCCCGAAGTGTCGAAAAAGTTAGCAAGAGAAGAGTGCAAGAGAGATCGGTTGGTAATGAGAAGAGGAAGTTTGAAAGCTTTTCGGGGCCATCCAAAAAGAGCAAGTTTGCCCCGAGCGGGTCAAAACAAGGAAGTGTTGGGGGATGTAGGAAGTGTGGTAGGGACCACAAAGGAGAATGTAAGGCGGACTCTAATGGTTGTTTCAAATGTGGTCGTTTTGGCCACAAAGCTAGAGATTGCAAGGTTAAAAGCCTTGATGAAGTTGAATGTTTCTCATGTCACGAGAAGGGGCACTATAGCAATGTATGCCCAAAGAAGGGAACCGAAACGTTGGTGTCGACCGCTCACAAGAAACCGGAGCCGTCGAAAGTCAAAGGGCGTGCCTTCCAACTCACGCGTGAAAAAGCCAAAGAGACTCATGATGTCGTCTCAGGTACCTTATTCATAAACTCCATACCCACTTATGTGTTGATTGATTCGGGTTCTACTTATTCTTTCGTGTCTCATAAATTTGGTGCTAAGTTTAAGGTTCCACTAGAGTTACTTGATGAATTGTATGAAATAGAAGTAGCCGATGGGAAAACCTCTATGGTTCAACATGTCTACAGAAATTGTGAGTTAGAAATCGATAACAAGAAGTTTAAGGTTGATTTGATGCCTATGGGTATTAAGGCTTTTGATTTAATTATTGGGATGGATTGGTTGGGAATCCACCAAGCCAAGATTTTATGTGGAAGGAAATTAGTGTCGATTAAATCTCCCGAAAATGAAAAAGTGTACATCTATGGGGAAAAGAGACATCGTATGCCAAACTTGTTAACCGCAATTAAGGCAAGAAAATGTTTAGCGAAAGGTTGTGCATCATTTATAGCCTATGTCCTAGATGGAAGAAAAGAAAAGAAGACGGTTGAGAATGTGAAGATTATTCGAGATTTTCCCGAAGTTTTTCCCGATGACTTGCCCGGTTTGCCACCGGAGAGACAAGTCGAGTTTCGTATTGATTTAGTCCCGGGGGCGACGCCAATTGCCTGAGCCCCGTATCGTCTAGCTCCCACCGAAATGAGAGAGTTGATGGCTCAACTTCAATATTTGATCGATAAGGGTTTTATCCGTCCTAGTTCGTCACCATGGGGTGCACCGGTTTTATTTGTGAAGAAGAAGGATGGTTCGATGAGAATGTGTATCGATTACCGAGAACTAAACAAGATGACGATTAAGAACCGATATCCTTTGCCAAGGATAGATGATTTATTTGATCAACTTCAAGGAGCCGATTATTTCTCCAAGATTGATTTGAGATCGGGTTACCATCAAGTTCGTGTCAAAGAAGGTGATACCGAGAAGACGGCCTTTAGAACCCGTTATGGTCATTATGAATTTTTAGTTATGCCATTCGGTTTGACGAATGCCCCGGCAATTTTTATGGATCTCATGAATAGGGTTTGTAAACCATTCCTCGATAAATTCCTCATCGTATTCATCGATGATATTCTTATTTTCTCCAAAACCGAAGAAGAACATGAAGAACATTTGAGGAAAACTTTTGAAGTCTTGAAACGAGAAAAATTGTATGCTAAATTCTCAAAGTGTGAATTTTGGTTGCGGGAAGTTCAATTCTTAGGTCATGTGGTATCTCGAAGCGGGATAAAAGTTGACCCATCTAAGATCGAGGCGGTGAAGAATTGGGAAGCACCGAAGACCCCGACCGAAGTTAGGAGTTTTCTTGGGTTAGCCGGTTACTACCGAAGGTTTATTGAAGATTTTTCCCGAGTGGCGGTCCCACTCACTAGACTAACGAGAAAAGACGTGAAATTTGATTGGGGGAAAAGGCAAGAGGACGCTTTTGCCTTGTTGAAAGAGAAGTTGTGCAATGCACCGATCCTCACTCTACCCGATGGTATGGAAGACTTCGTGGTGTATAGTGACACCTCGAATAAAGGTCTCGGTTGCGTTTTGATGCAAAGGGGAAAGGTGATAGCTTATGCTTCAAGACAATTACAGAATTCGGAAGAAAGGTATACAACACATGATTTGGAGTTGGCGGCGATTATTTTTGCCTTAAAGATTTGGAGGCATTACTTGTATGGTACAAGGTGTATCTGGTACACGGATCAAAAAAGTCTCAAGTATGTGTTTACACAAAAAGACTTGAAGATGAGGCAAAGAAGGTGGATTGAATTGATTAATGACTATGATTGTGAAATCGTCTATCACGAGGGGAAGGCCAATATGGTAGCCGACGCCTTGAGTAGAAAAGTTTATGAAAAACCGGTTAAGGCTAAGTTAATGTGGATTGATGTAGTATCTAGCTTCATTGAAAGTATAAAGACCGCACAAATGGAAGTGATGGGAAAAGACGAGTATAGACAAGAGAGATTGGGAAAGAACCAAGTGTTTGAGGAAAATGGTCAAGGGTTGAAAACCGTGAATGGTCGAATTTGGGTCCCGAAATTCGGTGGAAACCGAAAAGTGTTGTTGAATGATGCTCACAAGTCTAAGTATTCGATTCATCCCGGAAGTACAAAAACTTATCAAGACTTGAAGAAAATTTATTGGTGGCCCGGGATGGAGTCGAGGGTAGCAAAGTTCATATCAAAATGTGCCACGTGTGCACAAGTGAAAGCCGAGCACCAAGTTCCTTATGGTGTTGCACAATCATTACAAGTGCCGGCCGGGAAATGGAATGACATCACAATGGATTTCATTGTTGGTCTCCCAAAGACGAGTAGGAATCATGACGCCATATGGGTGATTGTTGATAGGTTAACGAAAAGTGCGTTATTCCTAGCTATCAGGGAGACCATGCCACTTGAGAAATTGGCAAAATTGTATGTTGATGAAGTTGTTCGTTTGCACGGGGTACCATTGTCAATTGTGTCCGATCGGGATGCAAGGTTTACCTCGAGATTTTGGAGATCACTCCAAGAAGAGTTGGGGACGAAGTTGAGATTGAGCACGGCTTACCATCCGCAAACCGATGGTCAAAATGAGAGAACTATCCAAACGGTCGAAGATATGTTGAGGTCGTGTGTTTTGGATTTTGGTGGTAAATGGGATGAACATTTACCGTTAGTTGAATTTTCATATAACAATAGTTATCACTCGACCATTAAGATGCCACCGTTTGAGGCTTTATATGGGAGAAAATGTAGGACGCCTTCTTGTTGGTTAGAGGCGGGTGAGACGAGACTCACGGGTCCCGAGATTGTAAAAATAACAAATGAGAAAATTGGAATAATTCAAAGGAATATGAAAGTGGCACAAGATCGCCAAAAGAGTTATTCGGGTTTGAAGAAGCGACCTTATGATTTAAATGTCGGTGATATGGTGATGTTAAAGGTGTCGCCTTGGAAAGGCGTGATGAGGTTTGGTAAGAAGGGCAAATTGAGCCCAAGATATGTTGGCCCATTTAAGATTTTGAAACGGGTCGGTTTGCAAGCATTTAAGTTAGAACTTCCACCCGAGTTGCACGGTGTCCATGACACCTTCCATGTTAGTAATCTGAAGAAATTCTTGGGTGAAGTGGAGAATATAATCCCACTTCAAGATTTGCGGGTCGATGCGCCCAACCGATTGATTAAAGAGCCCGAGGCCATATTGGAGGCCCAAACAAAGAAATTAAGGAACAAAGAAATTGAGTTGGTGTTGGTCAAGTGGAAACATTCCCTTTGGCCAAATTTGACTTGGGAAGTCAAAGACGAGATTAAGAAACGCTACCCGAACTTTGTTGATTATGATGCGATTCTGAGGACGGAATCCTCTTAAGGGGTAGATAGTTGTAACGACCGAGATTTTGTAAATAAATAAATTGTACAAAAATATGATAAATAAGGATAATTCATTTCAGAACCGTAGGAATTGGTTTCGTGTCAATTGGACATCGTATGAGAAAGTTATGGACGAAACCGGGTCGAGACAAGGACTGAAAAGTGCAGCCTAGCTGACTAGTGGAGTTCACGGCGCGAAGTGGAGTTAGCGATCGTGAACTCCGTCCAGGGATTTGGGGTTTTCAGACATAGAGTTCACGATCCGTTACCGATCGCGAAATGGTCACGACACGCATAGTTCACGGCGCGAACTCAAGTTCGCGGTCGTGAACTCCTGAAGTCTGTATAAAAATGGGTTTTAGGCTAGGGTTTAGGCATCAACGACCCTACTTGTAGCTCAGCCGTTATTTTGAAGAGAAGGGGCGATTTTGATGATCTTGAGCTCAAATCTTCATCATCTTTGAAGATTTAGACATCAAAGGTAAAGATTATTGATTCTTATCATCTTCTACCTTAATTTCAAGCTTTTCATGGGTATCAATGGTGGTTTTGGGGACCAACCATACCATCTTTGGGGAAGATGGTCTATCATGAGTGTAAAACACTCATGGTAAGCTTGTAATCAATGTGTACAAGTTGGATTTCGGTTTTATGGATAGAAATCTTGAACTAGGGTTTGAGATTTCCACCAAGTGGTAGGAATTTGGTGGTTGGGATGTTAAGATGGATTAACTAGTAGTTAGTTATGATTTATGACTAGATTTGTGATGATTTTGATAATAGGTCAAGAAGGAGTTGAGATTGGAAGTACTTCCTTGTTTGGGAAGTAGAGATTGTGTTGATTTACACAAGTATTGGATAGTTTTGCTAAGGTGAGTACATGTGATCTTTTGAGTACATAGTAAACAATGTTGTATGAATCGAAATGATTTTTGAATCCTTATTAGATAAATATTTTTAATAAAGAAAAGATTGAATTGATAGAGTATGAATTGAATTGAATTGAATTGAATTGTGAATTGATTGTTTAGTTACCACTAGTATGATTGATTTGTGATATGGGCTTTGACCCAAGTTGATGATTTGTTATGTGGTAGCTAATCGATTGGATCCTAGATAACCCACACAAGTTGGGGAAGTTAGTGACACCTACTTGGGGCGGTACCACCCTGCGCAAGGGTAGTGTGTCGAGAAATAGATAACCCGGAAAACGGGGGAGTTTGAGATAACCCGGAAATCGGGGGAGCAAATAGATAACCCGGAAACGGGGGAGTTTACCTAGATAACCCATATCGGGGGAGTCGTTTCGGGGAGGCCCGTTACGTATGTGTTTGGCTTATGGCAAGCCGTAGAGATTGATTGATTATGTGCAATTTGATAATTATTTAATTATTATTTTATTGCAAAATTATTTCTAACCGGGTCTAAAACCCATGTTTCTCACGAGACAATATTTGTCTCACGTACTACGTTTATTTTGGCTATGTACTCACGTTCGGGAGCGAAGGATTAAGCGGCCCGTAGTTAGCATTTGGAAGTGTTTTAGCTCGGTGTACTTATTTAATTCTCTAGACATTGTTTTGATATATTTGTAACACCGATTTTTGATACTAGCAATTACTCCAAGTGTTTTATCTAAACTTACAATTTCGGATATTTGGTTTGTAAAGACATATATTTTATATTTTTAAAAGTTTTAAATTTGGTCGAAAAAAATTGGTGTGTTACATTATATGCATCTAAAACCATATCTCATTTTATATACACAATATAGCGTAAAAAACAAAATTAATTATCATGTGTGATCTTTCTTAAAAAGTATTGAAATAGGATAAAGTTACAATTTATAGTCATAGAAATAATAAATGATTCACATAAAAATATATGGGTTTTTCTAACGTATGCCCCGCGACATACATTAGATGCAATTAATGAATATCATATTTCCTTTTAAACAGAGAATCATATTTATTGCATTTTCTAAAATGGTAATGTTTAAAGTTCATTAATATTTTTCAAAAATATTAGGAAACCAAATACCTCATTAATTGCATATAACGTATGCTCCGGGGGCATACGTTAGAAAAACCCAAAATATATATAGGGGTTTAAAATATAAAGTTGTTAAATGTATGGACTAAAAAAATCAAACATTGAAAGATGATTAAATGGTTGAGGAAGAATAAGTGGTTGGAGTGACCTCCTAAAAAAATCATATATTTTAATGGTAAAAAGTCATTTTAGATGTTATTCAAATAGTAATAACCTTTTAAAAAACCTGTCATTCAGTAGAAACCGGCCAATTAGACATTTATTTATTAAGTATAATAATCAACCTTCTCATTTACCCCGACCTTGATAAGTGTCTCGATCTTTTTATTACAAATATTATAAGTCAATTTGAATTCATGTTTTTTCATCATTGTCTAGTTTGATATAAATACCAGAAACTAAATAACATGAAATAGGAAATACGTAATACACATTAAATTAGCTGAATGCAAAATATGAAGCTAAAGATTTTCATGCTTATGTTTTGGCTAATACTCCAACGCAACCAAATTTGTAGCCGGTCGAATAGATACCGGAATGGAAGCGAGTAAATGATTGACGAGGTATTTGGTGAAGATTTCAGCGTATGCAATTTATAAGCACATGGCTTCGAAAGAAAACAGATGAGATAGAGCCATGGTTCTTGAACTATTAAAGTAAAACATAATACGATTACGTGAAATAGAGCTTTGGCTCTTGATATGAGATAAAAAGATATTATTACCATGAAAGAAAACAAAATAAATAGAGTCGTGACTCTTACAATTTTCAAGCACGTGCCTCCAAAAGAAAAAAAGAAGAAATTGAGTGTGACTCTTAACTATTAAAAGAAAACATAAGATGATTAAAAAAAAGGGAGTCATAGCTCTTAACGTGAAATAAAAAAGAGAGTCATGGCTTTTAACATAATATTTTAGTTAATAATATATTAAACTAAAGAACATAAAAACAGAAACTAAAATGAGTAAGAATGAACATTTATTGAAAGGACAAAAAAAAACAGATACATCCGCATCACAAGCGATCCAATCGATATTCAGTCTCGTCTCTGATACTATGTAAATTACTTTGAATTCATGTTTTCCTTCATTGACCAATTTGGTATAAAAAGCAGAAACAAAATAGGAGTTACAATTACAAACATGAAATAGGAAATAAAGAATACATATTAAATTACATAAAAACAAAATATGAAAATGAAGATTCCCATTCTTGTGTTTCCGCTGATAATTTTGGTTACCAGCCACGATTCACCCCTAATCGGCCATATTAGGCGCTAAGAGGGAAAAAAACATCAGTGAAGAGAGGTTTTGGAGGTCAAATGGCAATCTCGGTGGTCAAAAGCGGTCTTGGCGGTCAAAATTAGTCAACAAAAGTAAAAAAAATAGAGAAATTATATTTAGTCCTACCATTTGTTCATATTCATAATCTTACCCACTTGATAGGATGACATATGTAATATATTAGTTATCTCTCCTAATATTATCCATTGATTTTAACCCGTTTTCATCAAATTAGTAGGACTAAATGGTAGGAATCAATATCATTACTCACGAAAAACATAGATGGGTGGTTGCAATGATGTGCAGACGCAAAGGAAAAAGATGATTAGTAGAAACGAAGATGATCAGAGACAAAAATGAAGATGAGAATTACCATAAACAAATAGCAAGAGATTTTTATTCGTGGCAAGCTGCTTGACGAGGAAAGTTTTGTTCGCAATGAGTTGCGTGGCCAGGATAGATTATTAAGAGAGAAAAATGCCCAAAATTTCTTTCTCATTTTCTTTATTTTTTTTTAAAGAAATATTTTAGAACACGATAAAAAAATTATTTATTTTCTCTTTTCATGAAATTAAAACTCTTAACACATTGTTGGTCTCATGCAATTTGTACAGGGACTGGGCTTTTTATGGGCCTAAAATGTTAATTCACTTATTCTTAAAATTTTAGATAATTTACATGTTCTTAATTTTTTATTATTCTACATAATTTATATATTTAAAATTTATTATTTATTATTTTACATCTATATTCTTAAAATCTTGTTATTTATGTAAATTTAACCTATAATTTCAATATCAGTATTTATAAAATTTACCTATAGAAAACTTCAAACCAGTCAGTCGACTTTGGAAACCTTGATTATACTACATAAAAGCTTTAGTATTTGAACAATACAGAGGCAATAATATATTAGAAAACCGATACAAATATTTTGAATGGTATTTTTTTTACTGTAAAAGGAAGTCCTGACAGCCAACTAACTTTGCACAAAGGTCAAATAAGTAAACATGACTATATCTTCCAGTAAATTCCCAGCCTATGCAGAATGCCTGAAATGATCCCCCAAAAAAGTATCTCTGCAAATATAACATAAAGTAGAATTCCCACTCTTCTTGAATCCCAAACTCCGATGAAAATGTGTTTTTGAATCCAATATATCTGCATCCATTCGAGTACTTAACTAAGATTAACTCCTTATTTGATTTAGTGAGACCTTAAAACCAATGTTCTAGAAACCCGACTTAACCGGTCAGCCAGACCGGTCGAATCGGGAAACAACAAGGTAGCCGGTCGGAATGAGTTGGTTAAATCGGTGGTTATAACACTATCGGAACCGGCCAGTTAGACATAAAAAATCCGGTTGAACCGAACGGTCGAACCACAAAACCCAAATACTTTTTTTTTTTAAAGTTGATAAATAAGATATACATATGGATTTTTTTATATAGGGTTTGGAGCTTAGAAAATAGGTTTTGGTTTAGTAGAAGGAAAATAACTTACGAGTGTATTATGGGGATCATCATAATACCAGCCGTTAATAAATCCTGCAAAGATGCCTTCAGCTGCCATAACATACACCAGCATTGCATTTTTTCCAATCCATTCAAATGGCAGAAACAGATATCTCAAACTCCACACATCAACCTGAAACCTTAAATATGTCAAAAAAATAAAATCTTTGAATAACAAATATGATCTTGCACTCAAGTTAAAGGTGGGAAAATAGGATAGACATTTCACATTTATTTTCGATTTTATAATAATTAATGTGCTAAATACGAGTATTATCACAAAAATAGTCTAACTTTCTTTATTAAAATAGTTGGTATGAGGTTTATATATACTCCATTCTCTTTATTAACCTTTTGTAGCTGTATAAAATATTGCTCAAAAATGAATTATATGTAGAAAATTGATGAAAACATTACCATAATGTAGAAGAATGAGAAGACTAGTGCTGCTGCCCCTGACGTTACACAAACATAGCTGAAAGTGTACAACTGTTTATTTAAAGGAATTGCTGCATAAAGGAAAAAAGGGAAATTGTTTTATAAATAGTCAGTGTGTTAAATATAATTAAAAAAATAATCGTAAAAATTATTTTCTAATATTTACCATTTGTGAAATGAAGAAGAAATCCCAATACAACAAGACTAATACCCATTATAATCCAATGCATCAGCCTAGATGAGTGGTCCTGAAACACTCTACTAATTAAATATGGAATAAATTACAGAGTGGTCTTTCGAATTCTGCAATTTTGTCCCTAAATTATGTTTTTCGCGATTTTTGTCTCAATGGTCTTCAAATTTCATTTTTTTCCCCGTCAATTTTGACCTAAAATGTCCACAATACCCTTATACGTATATTTTTGAATTGCTTTTAATTAATTTTTAGAGAATTCGAGGTTGGATTTCTCAACTTGTAAAAATACATGGATCAGTGTTAAGTCTGAAGTAGCAACAAAAGAACCAACCAACCTTCATCTGTATGAGTACATGCCCAAAGTGAACTCCAATAATTGTAGACATAATAGCAGAAATAGAGCTGTTACATCACAATAAAAACAAATTCTAATTATCGAAACAAAATACAATTTAATTTTTTTATTAAATTATAATCAAAATCAGACCTTAAAATTCCTTCGGGTTCAAAAGGCGCCCAACACCAAGATGGAGCATCCTTCTTGAAAGGACCATCATAAGGCGATCTAACGGTGCAAACCCTAGATCTCTTCCACGCGGGATGAAGATACATATGATTAATTCCAAGAATTTGTCTGTCAATATAACCAACTGCATTACATGCAGGATCAAGCTTTCCTCTCACATCACAACCTACCTGAGATCAGTACAAGTGTCCAAATCAATGGATGAGATTAGGAAACAGAATTACTGGATTCCACATGTCAATCATTTTATGAGTGATACATACAGTTAAAGTCTTGCCATAATCAGGTGAGTCTGTATTCTGGACTGTGAACTCCCAACTGGGGACAAAAGTTCCATAAATAACTGTCATGTAAACTATAAAAAGACAACCTCCAAGCAACCTGCAAATTAAATATAAGTTTGTTTAATTAATCATAGTTACAGAACTTATAATATATTTATAACCCAATTTTTTATAAGTAGATAGATCAATGAGTACAAATACCAGTGCCAAAAGTACAACTTGTAAATAGAAAATCGTCCAGGTGGTAGGTCCTTTGCTTGTGCACCTTGAGTTGCAATTTCTAACATTCCAACAACCACATATGCAAGAGCAATTCTCTGGACAAACAAATTTAAAAAAAAAAATGTACTTAATCATTCTCGCAAAAGATTGTAATCAACTAATCATAAGAGTAAATTACAAGGATGGTCTCCGAGATTTAACACTTTAACCTAAATTTCACGTATGGTCCTTTACTTTAAAAAATTTCATTGGAAGCCCTTTCTTTGGAAACTTTTGCATCTACACTCCTTTAGCCTATTATCTGTAAAATATTTTTCCAGAAAAATGACTACCGGTGTAATTTTAAAGGACTACTGGTGTAACCTTATAAAGTGAAGGACCATAGGTGAAATTTGGTGTAAACCTGAGGAACATCTTTGTAATTCACTCTTTGAATAATTACCTGAAGAATACCACACCACCTTATATTTTTCATGTCAACACCATACGACAGTTTGTCGGGAGCATGTGAGAAACCACCTAAGACAATACAACAGTGTAAGAAAACTTCGGCCACTTTAATAGATAAGTAACCAATTTAATAATTAAAATTAAAAAATATAGCATCAAAACTGAGAGAAACTTGTTTATTTCACATTTTTTTAACCACTTGAATAGAGATGAAAATACCAACTACATTTTGAAGTAACTTGTTTTGTTTACTAGTGATTGCTATTACTTTTACTAAATTTTACTTGTTAGTAAATCTAACATTTTTGGGTCATGAATTATGTCAGATGGGTTAAATAAAATACTTTTTTGCTAAAAGGGGCACGTAGTATTTCAAATTCGCCCAAAGTCTATCTATACATAAATTCTTTGAAATATTTAGTAACTAATGTAACATAATGTTTTTAAAATCATAATTAACGCATTAATTATGTATAGAATTGCCTAAAAAGGGACAAATTAAAAAGTGTTTACGGGTCGAAGCAACCTTGTAACAGAAGACCCCAAAAGATGAGCTTGAGAGTCCTAATTATCACCTTTTTAGTGGCAATGCCTCTATTGGGTATTCTCTGCAATGAGATGAAAATATTATACAAAAAAAAAAAAAAAAAAAAAAAAGAGTTTTTGGGGAAACCTTGAGAGCAAGTGCAATGGCCATTCCCACAATGAACAAAAAGAATGGCATTACAAAATCAGCAAGGTTGCACCCGTTCCAAGGCGCATGCCCAATCATAGGCCATTCTCCTCCAGCATCATCTACCAAAATCATCAACTGCAATCATCATACTTCACCCCAATTAATATCTAATATTAATAAACAATTTCTAATTATCATTTACAGCAATTGAGTGATTAAAATGGAGATTAACCAAATCCACATACATATTTGCTACATCTTAAATGGAAATGAATTGAATAAAAGTATAAATACTGACCGCCACAGTAAGACCTCTGAAGACATCTACAGAAACAACACGCGTCTTCTTCTGCTTGGTATTCTCTTTAATGGTAGCGTTGACATCCGGCACAGGACCTGTGACGTCAGCAATGTCCACACGGTGGCGGTCGAGTTTGATGTCATCCATTTGCCGGTGGAGGAGAGAGAAGGTAAAGCGTCACTTCCCGCGAGATTATATCCCTTCCCTTCCCTTGCATAGAGATGGACCACCGGATGGTGATGGTGATGACTGATGATCGTCTCATTTGTCAGTTTTAATTATTTCCATATAAGACATTTTTTGGATAATGTTAATATTTGGGATAATATAATATATGGTCATGGTATCAATTATTCAATATTAATTAAACGGATGCATTTAGATTACATGGTTTACCTAAGATGTTAATGATATTTTACTATCATTTTAAGGAAACACAATTATCAAAAAAAACTTTTTTCAAAAATAAAGTGATCTCATAGTGCCTTAACCTTATTTTATATACTCTTAGCATTTTCAACGTAGATAAATAATGGTCACGTTATCCTTTTGTCACGAAGAGCCGATTGTCATGATTATAACTCTGGTTGAAATATGATTGGCTTGCCATTAGCATGTCTAGAAGTGTAACGTGTGCTCGATTTGTCGAGCTATTTTGTTTTGAAAATCAAAGATGTAACGGGAAAGCACACTTCATCGGCATTGGGTTTATGGCTTTATGCGGTGGTTCTCATTGTTGAAAATTGTTGCTGCAACTGAAAGGGCAAAAAGAATTTGATGCTTTTGGAGTTTGGGTTTCTTTGTTGGAGTATGTGTGTGTGGGGTGAGGGTGAGAGATAAATTAAATCTAAAATGAGAAAAATAAAGGTCAACACATATTTTAGTCATTTAAAAAAATTTAATTATTTTTCTAACCGTATCCACCTTAGGGACCAAAAGCATGACCGACCTCCCATATTTAAGGACTATCCTTACAATTTATGAGAGGTAGGGACCAAATCCAAATAATTATAGCAAACAACAAAAACCAACCGTGTAATTTACTCTTTATATTTTTAGTTTCAAAACATATTTAAAATTTCATGTCTATTTTATTTGTCTAATTTTTTCAAAAAACCAATTTTTAGGGTTCAAGTGGTTGTTTCAACCGGGGTTCTATGTTTGACGGGCCAATTCCGAACCAAACTATAACCATCAATATAACTGGCTCATTCCGACCGGATACCTTCCCTTTTTCCCGTTCAACCAGGTTTTTGAAACAATGTGTTTAATAGTTGAGACCAGGTCAGGCACTTTCTTTCCTCAAATCCTCCATGTTAAACATGTTCTTAGCCTCTTAGGTTAATTTTCTTGGTCTATTAATCTCGAGTAGCAACTTGAACCCAAATCATGCAAATGTAGAATTTAAATCTCATAAACATAGAATCAATTGTCCCTAATTCAAAACAAACCAGAAGACAAGTGAAATTTACAATACACCAAACCCTTATAACATCAAGTGAATAGAGCCAAGAACTTGAGTCATCATCCCCGACCAGCACGGCCTCCGCCTGAACACAGAAGCAAAGCCTCTTTTAGAAAAAGTAGTTGAAATGTAATTAAATGATAAGAAAAAAAAAAACAATGTGAATGTGAAAATTACCTCTGTTGTTAATGGGATAGCTCCTGCCTCTACCACCACCACCACCAGCATCCATGGGGCCTTTTGGCTGCCGCCTACCACCACCACCACCATCATCCCTACCGCCACCTCTTCCCCTTCCACGTCCCACCCCTGGTGGCTTTCTATCTGCAATAACCAAAACCTCATTTACTTTCATTTTTCCTATTACTTGTATTCCAGGTGCCAATTTATGCTCAAATTCAAAATGAATGGTTTTTCTAACATGTTAACAGACATTGAATTTTTAACACATCTCCTAAATATAGAAAAATTATACTTTTTATTGCAGAAATTTTAAAAAACCACTTAACATGTGGCCTTTGTTTTATAAAATCTTGTTTTATTTAAAAAATAAGATTACTATTTCAATTCTGATTAATAAAAATGAGCAAATTCCATAAAATAGCATCCTACTTTAATCTTTCTTCCACTTTGGTAATTATACTCTTTTCTGTCCCGTTTAACTAACTAATAATTATACCTACTTTAAATGTGCTCTTTTATTAAATTCTAGACAAAATATGTTTGCCAGTTAGCAAGACCCAAGCCATTGGGTGATTTCTGCCCAAATAAAAACAAAAACTTTAAAGTTATGATGATACCAGTGCGGTTCTTGGTTTCTTCCTGAACCTTGTCAATCACCTGGAGAAAAGCAACACAAGTTTATTATATACTGATTGATTTAAATATGCAAATAGCGTATAAATTCCAATTTAAAACTAGAATAAGGCGATTTAAAAGTTAAAATTCACCCATTCATAAGAAAGAAGCGATATATTATAATATTACAAAAACAAATCTGGTCAGCTAGTAACCTATCTCTGTTTTCTCATCAGATTGATGCACTTCAACAAAGGATATGGTTATTGTGACAGCTGGCACACCCTACCCTTTGGAGCACATCAATGTATGATTTGGCTAAGTTGCATCATTCCAGACAATTATATTTATTTTCAGCTTTAAATACTAATATACTGAATAAATAAAAGTAGAGAATAAATATACTGAAGATGAAAATACCTCATCTGGCACACGAAGATACTTTATAGTATTTCCACGAATGTAGCATTCGGGCATCCTCCAGAACCTATCACCATCCTGTCAATATGTTTCATACTTCATTAGTCCTTGAAAAAAAGTTATACATGATTCATGTGTTAACTATGATTATAAAAGAAAAATGTCAATATTCATTTATAGACTTTCAGAAGCTTTTGACCCATTTGACCCGTTTCCTTTTTTTTTTAAAAATCTTGCTTTATCCATTTAACCCATTAGAGATCAAATGTAACCTAAATCAACACACACATTCATAGTTAGGGGGTAAAAATTCCCACATAAAAAAAGAATTATAGTAAATAAAATACTTAAAAATACGTAAAAGTACTTTTGAGGTACAAATCACTTCGCGAAGATGAATATTCATCCAGGTGTCACAATTCACCAAGTGTCCATTGTAAGTTTCACCATTTTTCAGCTCCACGAGCTGCAACAACAAAAGTAATTTTATCAAATCACCAAATAAAACTCATATTGAAATTATATGAGACTGACAGTTTCTTCACATTCAAAGCCAAAAGCTAATAAAACAACAAGTGATCGGTTCCTAAATCTTTGAATAAGAAATAGGGGGTGTTTGGGTTAGCTTATTAAGTCATCTCCAAGGTGAGTTTAAGTAACACTTTATTTTACACCTTAAAAAGGCTAATAAGGACTTGATAATGCAATAAGCTCTTTGGCTTAGTTTCTGAGCTTATTGAAATTTAAAAGAGTCCATAAGCAAAGGCTTATGAGCTTATAAGATCAAGCTCAGATTTCCAAGTTTGAATAAACCTGCAAAAAAGGAAATACACCTACATAAACACTTAAAAAGGGCGATACTCACCATAGGATGTCCTTGCGATGTCTTGAGCAGTGATAATGGAAGCTGAGATCATTAAGAAAAAATAAAACCCTAATAAATCAACGGGGGTAATAGAAATAAATAGCGTACGGTTGGATCAAAACCAAACCCTAAATAAGGAGGGATCAAAAACCATTACAGCAACTAACCATTTTGAAACAACGGAGATAGATCAAAGCTTGATGCTAATAATAGCTAGTACGAAATAGATCTAAGCACAACGCGTCATCTCTTTCAAAATAATTTAGAGGAAAATCAAACTCCGGCAATGCAGAAATTCACGGGCGGCTGGTGGTTTGATTGAAGCGAGGGGTTTTGGTTTAAGAAGGGTATCGATCATATGTACTTGACCTAATTAAGATTTCGCTACACTCCCGAATGTTTCGTGGGGTGTGGGCTAAAGATGTTCAAAACATTGAATTTTCGGACGTATCATAAATTTTACATTTTTTCAGAAATAGACGTGATCGGAGTTGAATTTTCACAAATAGGTTCTTTTTTTTTCGTTTTCAAAAATAGGATTTATGGGGTCATTGAGGCCGGCTTCCCCATTAAAAACGGACTCCTGGAGACCGGCTTTGGCTCCTCCTGACGTGACCACTGGATTGGAGTACTCCCCGAGGCCGGCTTCACAAAGATTGCCTCCCCGAGGCCGGCTTCAGGCCATACCCGACCCCCCCCTATATATAATCGACACTTCACACAACACTTCACCAGGTTTAATAACATATCAAAAAAAATACTATTGTTCTCCCCTTACACTTCACAAAAAAAAGCATATTTCACAACTCTATACTTCACAAATCAAAAAATCAAGAATGAGTTCGTCGAATAACGAGTCACCTCCATATCATTACATGTATGATTCGCCTCCTTTAGATGAGGCTGAGTTAGAATGTTTGATAGCTAGAGATTACAATGAGGTGCATGCGGAAGAAATTGCAGACGATGAGCAACTTCTTTGGCTTGATGCAGAGCAAGCTCAATATGAGCGATATATTGAAATGTTGTGTGAAATAGGACCACCGGTTCTTCCTCTCAGGCAGTTAAAAGGGAGGTTTAAGAATTTTGACACGAGAAAGCAAAAGATGGTACGTTTAAAATGTGGTTGTAAAATTACAAGATAATATTTGTTCAATTAACTAAAATCATTTTATTTTTTTTGTATTTTTAGATTTTACCCGCTCGGTTTGTGAGGCAGCATAACCACCTCCTTCAGAAAAGACATTGTGTGATACAAAGAGGTGATTTTGTTGAAGTCATGGACCTCCATGCTTTTCGTGAGCAAGTTAAAATGAGTGGTGATTTCAAGCATTTCATGCATGAAAACGGAATTCTAGCTAATGAAGTTTGTACTTTTACCATAAATGAAGACTATCAGACTAATGGTAGAAATGTGATTTTTACTGTTAAACGTGAGAATGAATGATATGTAATATAGTTTGATATGTCATGTGAAATAAAACTGGTCTTATCATATTAAAAAGTGCATTAAAAAACTATTACATATTTAATAATACATTAATTTTTGTACCAAATACATAACTAAAAAGCACACAATCCTTCTACAATCTTCTTTCTCCACTAATATTTGGGCATCTGGTTCTGTTATGCCCTTCCCGGTCGCAAATTCCACAACGGTTTCTGCCAGATTGCGTTGGATCTGCCTGGTCCATCTCCATAGGGAACCTATTCACCTGTCTCCTCCCTCTTCTTGTTGAAATTCTTCCACTTGCGGCTTTCAATCCCCAATTCGGGTCGTTCCAGTAAAAGAAATGGGCTAGTGGTGTAAAGGCTTTTCTATATTGACGTTGCCAAAAGTGTGTTGTATACACCCGATTCGCGAGACGGTTCGGGTCATCACCTCTATGACGAAAAACGACAATAGCATGTGAACACGGAAAGCGCATCATTTCCCACTTCCCGCATGTACAAGAACCATTTCCATCGTTGTAAGTCACCGTTTGATCGTTCCCACCACTTTGGCCCGGTTGAACCCTTGTCCTCACCCTGTACACGCCCTCCCTGTAGTCAAAGTTCAGAATATCGTCCTGCCGTGCATATTGGTCGCGCCTGGTGAAAAGACCCCACATACGCGGGGTTAGTGGTGTGTTACATTTAGACGCTTTCTCAGCACGCTCTCTGAAGAGGTTGACAGTTTTTGTGAATGTGAAGTCAACCATTGCCTTAATTGGGAGAAGCCTAGCTCCACTCTCGGCGATGTTTGATGTCGTGTTCCCCCAACGTCTATGGTTTGTGTCTCCCAAAAGAGTCCACTTATCAAGCCCGATCTCCTCCAGATACGGCCCCGCGGAAGGGTTGATAGATAGGAGTTCGTCTCTGGCTACCTCAAACTTACGCAATTCAGTCGTGGCACCCATCACCCAACATAGTTGCTTCATTCGGTGGTTTTTGAAACGCTTGTTGAGGTTACTTCTGACGTGCCTCAGACAATATCTATGATACGCATTTGGCTCCCGCCACTCTTCCAGATTGTTCATTGCATATAGAAGCCCTTGGTGCCTGTCAGAAATGACACATAACCGACGTAGCCTGCCAGATTGTTGATTACGTTGATTTGCAACGTACTGCCGTAGGTGATTGAAGAACCATGACCAATTTTCGTTTGACTCCTCGTCAACAATGGCATACGCGAGAGGTAAAATCTGATTATTCGCGTTTTTTGTGACGGCGGTCAACAGTTTCGTTCTGTACGAGCCTTTTAAAAATGTCCCGTCTACACAAATAACAGGCATGCAATACGGAAAGGCTGCGATAGCAGGTCCAAAAGCCCAAAAAATAGATTTAAAAATTTATCGGGTGTCATCATGACTCTCCCTCTCCCTAATTGACCACTGAACGATTGTGGAAGGGTTTGACGCCAATAAAGCCTGAATGGCTTAATGTACTTGGGCAACTCTTCAAAGTTGCTTTCCCAAGTCCCGAATAGCCTCTCTATAGCAATATGCCTAGCACGCCAAGCCTTGATGTAAGATATGTCAACTTTAATATGTTCTTTGACATCTGCTATAATGTGTTTTACCGGGAATGCGATATTTATCTTTACGTGGTGGAGGATTTTGGTGGCTATGAACTCGGACGTCAAACATCTGTTGTTGTTTCCAGAAACCGTACCTTGATGACAATTGTGCATGCCTACCCATTTTCGTAGTTGCCACAACCCTTCATTCCGCTTCTTAGTTGCACGAACATACCATTCACATGGGGCGCGGGTGATATCAGATGTTTTGTTGGTGGTGGATGGGTTTCGGCTAGACGGGTTGCTGGTTGATGGGTTTTGGTTAGAGGGGTTGCTGGTGGATGGGTTTCGGGTAGACTGGTTGCTGGTGGATGTGAGGTTCTCATCTGGGTTGTTCCGTATTTTTTCTGGTTTAAGAGTAGAGCACCTAGCAACCCACCTTGTAGTTGAACTATCAACAACCCAAATCTCTTTAATGCACGCAACAACACAAGCAGGTCACGAGAAGGCAAAGCAGGTCACGAGAAGGCAATTTTTGCTTATAAAAACCTCCAAGATCAAGATCAATCACACTCAAATACTTCAACCAAATACTCTACTCCAAACTTCAACCAAATACTTCGAAAACGTTACCATCTATTTCGTTAAAAAATGAATAACATGCAAGTTGTTCCCGGTCCTATTAACCCGGAATTATTATATTTAGCTAATGAGCACAGAGCATATAGTTTATTTCTTAATCAGATCCCTGATAATGTTTTACATATTAGACGGGCTGATAAAACATTTTTCCGCATTCACAAACGTGTGAGTGAGACACTTCCCGATGTCTTCTGGAACTTCATGCGTATGTCAGGTTTTAGAGGAGTGCTTGACTGTATTTTCAAGGAAGTTGATCACGGTCTTGTCACAGCACTCGTCAAGAGGTGGCGGCCGGAAACAAACACATTTCACATGCCAGTTGGAGAGGTCACAGTGACCCTCCAAGATGTTCAAGCCATATGGGGGTTGCGGACTGATTACAGGTGTTGAACCGCAAACCGATTATGACCACATAATTACCAACTTTGAGCGGTTGCTTGGTTTCAGGCCGGTTGCAGTTGATTTCAAAGGCATTCAGGTCAAAGTAACATGTCTCACTACATTTATGGCGGCCTTTACCCCGCGGAATGAATTGGAGTGGCTACAAAGAGCAAGGCTATACGTACTGCTTCTACTGAACGGTACTATATTTACGCATAACACTGACAGCTACTGATATTTGTATTTTTTAAACTTACTTGAAGATCTAGAGGAATGAGGTCGATATAGTTGGGGTAGTGCTGTTCTGGCCAGTCTCTACCGAAACCTCTCCAAAGCAACTAATCATAGATTATGGCACATTTGCGGGCCTATGAGTTTGCTTCAATTATGGGCATGGACTAGGTTGCCCAATTTCTCACCACGATTCTTATTGATAGAAATATAGCATTAACCAGAAAAACATTTGGTGCTAGGTACGTAATCCGGTATCATTATATTAAAATGATAATAGCATAACTAATTTTCAATATATTAAAATTCAGGTGGAATCAAAAGCTAAGCTACGTGCACCTAACCAAGAACTGTGTGACAGGGTAACGGTCAACGTTAGAAATGCTGAAAAGTGAAGAGGTATTTTACTAGTTAAATCTAATCTACAAATGTTATACAAAATATTGAGTTATAACAAAATTTTGCAGTTCTTGTGGACTCCATATGAAGAATTTGCCGGTGTTCTATCACCAGTGTGTACATACAACCCGCAGACCTGGTTATGTGTAACATATGTTATTCACTGGGAAGTAGTTGAGCAGTACTTACCCAACAGGGTATTAAGACAATTCTCGGTTTATCAAGGTATTCCAATGGCGCCCCTCTCAATATAGCAGATCATAGGTTGTTACGTAGACAGAGCCATAGAGGACGCGCAGGTCTAGATTGGCGGGTGGAGCATGTCGTTTATTTGACACATTGTAACAACCGTCTTAATAATTACATCAATGTGAACCAATGTATGACCATGCCAACAGCTTCTGATGATTATATGCCTTGGTACTTTCAGCGTACCATAGGCTTTATTAAAAATCCAAGGCCTGTTGGAGACAACTTATCACGAGGCCATAATCTGGGAGGAGCTTTAAATGTTGCGGTAATATTTCATAATAATGTTTATATGTACACTTAGTCATAATATATTAATATTTGATATAACATGTATGTAGGCTGATGGGTTAGCACATCTTCAATCGATGATGCAACCGTACCTAGGACAACAGGAGTTCCAGCCTTTTATAGGTGACATGTATCAACTGTCCCAGGATTACTTGCATCAGGCACATGAAGAAGAACGTCCAAGTTATTGGGCTCCTCGTGTGGCACATATTACTTATCTTTTTGCTCTAATCCTTTTTCATATGTTTACACTATCATCAATACCGCAACTATCATTTAGAAAGTTATATCTGAATAACTTACAAGTGTACTGTATCAAGCTCCAAAGTTAGACATTTAATTTTTTTCAATTTTTTTTAAATACTTGATTTTTAAATGACAAATAAACACTAATTTTGCATTTTCATGCATGAAATTAACATTTTTTTATGTTTTTAGATTAAAAAAAAAACATTTTTTTGCATTTTTAGATTGTCATAACTCTTTCATTACTTATCTTTTTCCTCTAATTCTTTTTCATATGTTTACACTATCATCAATACTGCAACTATCATTTAGAAAGTTATATCTGAATAACTTAAAAGTGTACTGTATCAAGCTCCAAAGTTAGACATTTAATTTTTTTCAATTTTTTTTAAATACTTGATTTTTAAATGTTATAAACACTAATATCACGATTTTATAAATTAATACCAAATACAATTGAAATTTTAATCCAAATCATCAAACAAAACCTCAGATCTAAAAGGAAAAATTCCGGGTTGTGATTCTAAAATACGATAGCTATACAAATCACGAGCCATAAGTTGTCGATAACCCGTAGCGATCTGATTACTATCGACGACTCCATCTTTCTTGATTGATTTCCCTGTTACCAGATAATACACAAACTTACAGATAAACACAGCAGAGTCTTCTTCCCTTCCTTGAGGTATGCCTTTGGCGAAATAAAGATTCGCCTTAACTTGGAGGTTTCTTTCTTCATAGGAGAAACTCCTTTTAAAACCCGGCAAAACATCTCGCCAACGTTTTAGGGTTGCCGTAAGCACGTCATGCTTTATGGATTGACGACAACTGCAAATTAAACATGTATCGTTGCGAACAAGATCCATCTGCACAAGCAACCAATGGTTATCATTTAAACGTAACGGGATGTATAAGACATCTACGTCCCCCCAAGCGGGGTAAGGTGTCAAACTGCCATCTGCATATTTTACAGCATCTGATCCGTGAGGTGGTAAGAGTAGAGACTCAAACTTGGTAGGCATTATTGTCCATCGCTTATATTCTCCAGTATTATAGCCAAGATACAACTGATAACGCATCCATCTTCTAACCCAACAATCTATATGTTGTAATAAATATACAATTATTTACATTTGAGATTCGATTAAAAATATGAATAATAACATAATTAAATTACGTACCGCACGGAACAAAACAGGGCTGGAATTCTCATCTAACAGAGTACTCCAAAACTCCCTAGGTACCTGGGTACGACCTAAGAATACAATATAGCAAAAGGTTTCATTCCCGCGCCTATCCCCGTTCAAGTAAAATTCCTCTACACTCCTGGCCCAACCATACTCCTCAACCAAGTCAACTGTTTCTGGTTGTTGATTACGTATTGAGGAGTTTTGAGTTTGCTGCTCCACAAACTGTAATGTCAGTGGAGGCGTTTCCCTCGTACGTTGCATCATATGTGCGTTTGCTTCCTGAACCGCCTCCTCCGCCGCCCCTTCATAAGCCAGGTTATCCATTTCACATATTGTACGTTGCATCTCGTCAATGATAATTCGAAGTTCACGGGCTCGAGCTTGTTGACTCATTAGGTCAACCTGTAGTCGAAGTTCAATGATTAAGGCTTTTTGACTTCGCCACATGGTATTAGAAATATGTTATTTTTCTTTTCTTTTTTTGGTAAGTAAAAGGGTTGATAATATTGAGAATTTTGTGAAGTGGAGAAGAAAATGTGTGGTAATGGTGGGCGTGAAGTGTGGAAATATATAGCCGAGGGGGTGGACGCGGTTGGCCTGAAGCCGGCCTCGGGGAGGCAATCTTCGTGAAGCCGGCCTCGGGGAGTACTCTGATCCAGTGGTCACGTCAGAGAAGCCAAAGCCGGTCTCCAAGAGTCCGTTTTTAATGGGAAGCCGGTCTCCAAGAGTCCGTTTTGGATATTGTTATGCGAAAATAAATCACTCCGTATTTTTTCTTCATTTCGGATATTTTATGCATATTTTGAATATTATACAATATCTGAAAATATTGAAGACACTTTCTTGACCAGTATTTGATATTTGGATATTCTGATTTTCGAATCCGGATTTCAGATATCGAATGTTTTTCGTTTATTTTTGAACATCTTGAAGGTAAAGGAAGTAATATATTAGAGTAAATTATAGAAATTGTCCTTGTGGTATACCTGATTCTGCATTTCTGTCCCTAAACTTTTTTCTTCGGTTTTTTTGTCCCTAAAGATTTTGGATTTCACTTTTTTGTCCTTCCGTCAAAAGTGAAATCCAAAAATCTTTAGGGACAAAAAAACCGAAGAAAAAAGTTTAGGGACAGAAATGCAGAATCAGGTATACCACAAGGACAATTTTTGTAATTTACTCAATATATTGATGCAACCGAGGAGGAACAGTCCCTTTTGTCCCTTGCAGCCCAATACTGCGTGAAGAAAAGGAGTTGCATTAAACTGAGCATAACTTTTACTTCGGTGTTGCATTAAAATTGTCATAAGTTTTGTTTAATTTTTTGACTTTTTTAGGCCTAGTTTTCAGCTCATTTATATTTATTGGCTCATTAATTTGTTTTTGAATGATTTATTGCTTGTTTGAAACTTTGAAATAGTTAGTTTTGAATTTTATGAATACTGAGTTTTTTCCGCTTAAAATTCGTGTTCTTGTGTTGAATAGGTTTTGAAGACCAACTCCACTGTATTCTCCGAATCAACGTGATTTTTAGATTAGATTATCCTGAATATTTTAAGAATCAACATTATTCTAATTTTTAAATCTACATCATATAAGCATTGAACCGGTTATAAATGCACATTAGTTTTAGGCCACTTCAAAATTTCAAATACTTTAGTAGCATAACCATAATTGATAAAAGATTTATAAATTAATTTATTTATTTTTCTCGTAACTTCTACAACAACTCAATAAGCAAGAGATCTTTCAACTAACAGCCTCTCTACCATAGCAAAAGCTACAATTATACCAATAGGATTTGGCAATGTTTTTGTTGTACCTTGTAACGCATTTCTCATATTTAAACTCTTACTTAGCTAGTATAATTCGTAATTCTATGTAACCTATTATAGGATTAAATACAAATTGAAATTAAAATTTTATTGTTTATAGTTTTAAAATTTACAAGTTTTAGGATTTTTTTTGATAAATTTGCTCAGATCCTCAAAATCCCCGAGACGGTCATAATTGTTACTTAATAAAATGCATTTAACCACTTTCAAATTAAATTCATTTTGAATGGTCAATTAGTAAGCTAGTGATTCGAGCCTCTATAGTGACATTTACAATGGCAGTAAGTCTTCCCTCGGATCCTCCACCTGTGGGGAATAAACTTCACCACCTACACCACCTATTCACATAAAGAAAAACCTTCATCAAGATTCGAACCTGAAACCTTGTGAAAGAAAATCCCTTTAAGGTTTCCCTAGTAACCGGTTGATGTAAACCAACTAGTTACTTTCAAATTAATTGACAACTTGTGTTACAACCAATCATAGGTTCTTTCACAGTTTCACCAAATCATATTAAACTATGCACCATAGTAGTACGAAAAATTTGGTTGACTTTGATATTTTCTTCTCCTGTTTCCACTTGCTTATTGCATCATATGCATGTTAAAATATTTGAAATTAAAACAAAAAAAAAAATTTAAACACAAACGTATATTTAGTTGTGCATAGCATACAACTTGTCATCACTGTCAAGATTATGACTAATCTATTTTTCCGGAAATATTGAGTTGAGTTTTGAAAATCGTTGTTTCAACTATGTTTACATAGATCTTAACAAGATTTGCATATGATTCCTATCTGAGTGTTATTGTTTTACTCAATCTTCATGTCCTTGTTTGTTATTCTTTCACTATGTAATTGTCTTCAAGATTTCGAGACACACACTAAACCTGCATCAATCAGAACATTGATTCCGCATATGTAATTGCTACAAACAAGTTCTAACTCGCTGTTTGATCGGATGATTAAAAATTCCAAAACCCAAACACATTTCAAAGTCTATAGGATCAACATTTGACACGTGTCTACTCACAATTGGCTCTATTTCATTCCTACTCTCAAAGAATTAATCAACCAGCCAACCCAGTTGACCATCCATGTCTTCCTTAATACTTTCATTGTTAGTAACCTTAAAATATTCATCAGTCACTTTATGCATTTCCACTATAATGTATAATATTATAAGTCTACATACCAAGTCAATGGTACGGATTGAACTTCCTCTCATTTATAGGAACATGCGTTAATTGATTTTTGGGTCTCATATTTTTCTTCCGAAAGATGACTGCACTAATCCGGAAATTAGTTGTACTAATCGTATTCATACAAATTTCATTAACAACATCTCAGAATAATGATCGTGAGTTCGCTCTTTTAGCGTTATTTAATTTTCTTTTCAAGATTTTTAATATTACGGCGAGTTAAAATCTTGTTGTATGGTGTAGGTGAAGCTTTGCAGGCTCTCAAGCAAGCCTGGCCAGACACACCACTAAACTGGAACGACGGGTCGGACCCGTGTGGTGGTGGTTGGGTTGGGATCACCTGCACCAACTCCCGTGTGACCTCACTGTGAGTCCTCGTTTTTTCACTTTCAAGTGATCATTTAGTGGTAAAAGTCTCATTATTGTCTGTTTTCATCGTTTTGTTTAGAATTTTATCGAGCATGGGATTGACCGGTGGGCTACCCGGAGACATCGGGCAGTTTAATGAATTACAATATTTGTAAGTCCTTCCTTTTGATTGTAGTTTTGATATTTGTTTTACAACTGTTTGTCTCTTGTAACCACATTCGTATGTTATTTATGTGCGTAGGGATCTTTCCTACAATCCACAGTTGACCGGACCACTCACTTCACAAATTGGGAATTTGAGGAAATTAACAAACTTGTAAGTATAGTAGTTTTACTATATTGACAACTTTCAACCATTTACCTATGAAAAAGTTGATTTGAAATCCTGGTTTATTAAACGTTTGATCTTGTTTTTTTAGAATCCTGGTTGGTTGCAAATTCAACGGTCCCATTCCGAGCAGCATCGGGAATCTTGAAAGGCTAAGATATTTGTAAGAAATTTCGTAATTAACAAGTTATTGGCGGGTCGCTTTTTATGTGAATGACTCATCAACCATTAAACTTTAGGTCTCTGAATTCCAACGGTTTTACTGGATCCATTCCGGCTTCCATCGGTAATCTTAAGAATCTTTATTGGTTCGATGTCTCTACAAACTACCTTAGAGGGAATTTACCCGTTTCTGATGGGGTTACGCCTGGTCTTGACTTGTTGACTTACACAAAACACTTGTATGTTTATATATATTCTCCATCTTTTTAATTACCCTTCTCTATAGATATATATAGAGAGAGCAAGGATCAATACAAAACTAGTCTTATATACATAACCAATCTCAGTCTTTATATCTATATGATCCATGGTTGAGATTAAACTGCGTATTCAATTACCTAAATTACATATAAGGTAAATATTAGTTATGTAGATTCTCTATATAAGCTGGTTCTTTATTGAACAATAGCGTATATATACATTAAAGACATACTTTGTATACTTGCTCTTTTATTGTTTTCAGTCACTTCGGAGACAACCAGCTTTCAGGTGATATCCCAAATAGACTCTTCAACTCCAACATGACTCTTATTCATCTGTATGTTTTTATCTAATTAATGATCATTAAAAAACATACTCGTTTTATATAACTTATTAGACTTTGTCCTTCAGGTTATTTGAGAACAACCGGTTTACAGGCACTATTCCTTCTACACTTGGACTTGTGCAGTCTCTAGAAGTCGTGTAAGGCCCTTTTGATCTGCTTCTGACTTGGTCCGAGTCAGTATGTTTGATTTCCTCAATTTTGTCTAATTTGGTCCAAACGATTTTAATGACCCGGTCAAGATGAAAAAAACAACTAACTCAATCAGAGGTTCTGACTTTTCTGATTGAGTCAACAACTATCTCAATTAGCAACTCAGTCAACAACTATCTTAATTAGCAACTAACTCAGTCAGAAGTTGAAGTACAGACTTTTCTGACTGAGTCAACAACTAAGTTAATTAGCAACTAACACAGTTTACAACTATCAAACGACCCCTAAATATTGTTGTATAACCAACTTTTAGGGACAAAACAGGTTTTATTTTAGTGCTATCAAACGGGGTCGGGTCAAGTTAAACAAATTATGTTACACGTACTATTTATTATTTTATCTTTTGTAAGTCTTTTGTTTGTTCAAAATTAGTAATTATCAGATTTGCATTCTAACTGGGAACTGAATGTGTTGTTTGATCAAATCAGACGACTCGATAGGAACTCTTTCAGGGGCGGTGTTCCGTCAAACATCAACAACCTCACCAACGTGACTGAAATGTAAATACAATAACTTTAAACACTCGAACGATTTACTATTTATCATTCTAAATAAACACGAATAACGTTTTATAAATTTGTTTCCTAGGTATCTCTCAAACAATCAACTGAGCGGCCTTGTACCCAATCTCACCGGGATGCACCGTCTCAACTATCTGTAAGTATCAAGACATCAGATTATTAATTTCAAAAGAAAAAAAAGTCTAAAAGTTGTTCAATGGGATTGCACCTTTGCAGGGATTTAAGCAATAATAGTTTTGACCAGTCTAATATTCCTTCATGGTTTGCAACTCTACAGTCTTTGACAACTATGTAAGCACTTTTTATTTATTTATTAAAGGGTATTCCCGTTATAAGGGCTCCTTGTGACTTCTAGAAAGTCATTTGGGAGCCCTTATTCGAATTAATCCAATTACATCTTAATTTAGTCACCAACATTTCTAATAAATTTATCTTTGTATCTTGTTATGGCAGTAAAATGCACTACACAAATCTAGTAGGAGAACTGCCTGCTGGCTTGTTCAGCATTCCTCAGCTACAGAATGTGTCAGTATATGATCTATGATCAGTCTGCAGACTAGTTTTTATTTATTAAATGGGTATTTATATAATCTCGAAACTTATGAGTTATTAATAAATTTCTTGACAGTGATTTAAGTAACAATCGGATAAACGGGTCGTTGGATATTAGCCCGAATCCTAGCAAACAACTGGAACTTGTTGATCTTCGGACTAACCTTATTGGAGACTTTCGTCAACGACGCCAATACGCTATTGGATTAATGTAAGTTTATGTAGACTACGAAAACGTGTAAACTTTTATCAAGTTGCTCACACTTAGCGTAAAATGTGTTTAAATTAAAGTATGAAAAACCATAAGGATTTTATACAGATAGTCCCTAATTTGAAATTTGTAATATCAACAGTCCTTAATGACCTTTTGTGCAAACCAAATGGACGATTTATGAAATTTACTCGTTTATTTGACTAAAAGTAAACTGAAATTTCAACTGCAGACTGGTTGATAATCCAATATGCACAGAGTCAGGGGTAACGGACAAATTTTGCAGTCTTCCAACAAATACTTCTACACCATATTCAACCCAATCAAACAGTTGTTCACCCCCAACATGTGGTCCTGACCTTGTTTCAAGCCCAAATTGTCAATGTGCATATCCATTCACGGGCTTGTTTTCGTTCAAAGCTCCTTCCTTCTCGTCTCTCACAAATTCCTCCATATACGACTCGCTTCATGATTTATTAATGGCATTCTTTAAACGGGTCGGGCTTCCTGTTGATTCATTGGCATTGAAGAATCCAAACAGAAATTTGGATGATTACCTTGTTCTTAGACTTGAAGTTTTCCCGCTTGGCGAACCAAATTTCAATAGGACTGGGGTTGTTGGGCTCTCATCTGCGCTTAGTAATCAAACATTCAAGCCAAAGACCGATTTCAACACCTACACTTTCCTTGCTGAAAACTACGATAATTTCTTGCCAGGTATAGTACAAATCACCATTCTAAAAAGGGGCCCACGTTACAAAATAGACCATGGTGACGGTGTAAGGCGTGATAAGGCAGCATAAGGTCATATATATAAATAGAGTAATGGTATTTAGTTCTAACATTTGGTCCTACTAATAGTCCTACTCATTAGATGAAGACATGTGGCAAAATCAAGGGATAATATTAAGAGAGAGTATTAGTGGGTTACACATGTCATCCTATCAAGTGGCTATCAAGTGGGTCGGACTATGAGTTTGACCAAAATGTAGGAGTAAATATCATTTTTCATATAAATATTATATAAAAAAGTTGTCGCCTTAAGTTACGCCTTGAAAAACGTCATAGATGACTCGCCATGACTCGAGGCTTGATGGTGCTGCCACGCCACACTTTACGTTTTTTAGAATCTGGAATACACATGAATGATAGGTTTACACTCATTTTTTTTAATGACATCTAATCTACTCCTATTTTGTCTACAGTGGAATTTGAACATAAACATGTGCCTTCTAGTAACACTGGAATTATAATAGGATCAACTGTTGGTGGTATTGTGCTTGTGGTGTTACTAGCACTTGCAGGAATGTATGCTTTTCGTCAAAAAGGACGAGCTGAAAGAGCCACCCAACAGAGCCAACCTTTTGGTAAGTTTGCAGTATTTTTAAAGCATGTAACATCCTAAACTACTTTATGCATAAATTGCCCCTCTATTTTTCATATTACACAGATAGTCACAGTCCCTAATTTTAAAACTTTTGTAACATCGACAATTCATAATTTCGAGACTTGCGAGTTGTAACATCAATAGTCCCTAAAAAACTTAACGACATCTTTTGTCTAAGGAACTTATGTGATGGACTTATTATTGAAATGATATAATTTTTAATGCAAAAAAAAACAGAATGAAACCTAGCACAAATGAAATGAACACTTTGCTCGATAATGACCCTTGATTCCGGCTAATAGAACCAACTTTGACCGGCTATCCCGCCCCTCAATATTGTCATGTGATTATTGTGGTGTAATACTTGCAGCACGTTGGGACCCAACTAGCGGAGGTGGTGGTGTTCCTCAGTTGAAAGGAACGAAATCCTTCACATTTGAAGAAATTAGCAAATACACAAACAATTTTTCAGAAACTAACAAGATAGGAGCAGGCGGATACGGAATGGTTAGTGTTAATATGTGTTTTTTGTGTGTGTTTATGTTTCAAATCATAATATTCAAAGAATATTGTGTAGGTATATAAAGGAAGTCTTCCAAATGGGCATCTAATTGCCATAAAAAGAGCTCAACAAGGATCAACACAGGGCGGGCTCGAGTTCAAGACTGAGATCGAACTGCTTTCAAGAGTTCATCACAAGAATGTTGTGGCACTTGTCGGCTTCTGTTTCGATCAGGGTGAACAAATGCTGGTTTATGAGTTTATCGTGAATGGTACACTCAAGGATAGTCTTTCAGGTACTCAAATTATGACATTATTTGACTCATTTTAAGATGTTTCTGTAACACGATTATTTCACAGGGAGATCGGGCATTAGGTTGGATTGGATGCGAAGGCTGAAAATAGCACTTGGGGCGGCAAGAGGGTTGCAATATTTACACGATCTTGCTAATCCGCCGATCATACATAGAGATATTAAAACAAATAATATCTTACTAGACCAACGATTAGTTGCAAAAGTTGCTGATTTTGGCCTATCCAAGCCGATGAATGATGCTAATAGGACTCATGTTACCACTCAAGTTAAAGGGACAATGGTAAGTAAAACTTCTTCTATCAGCACCCTTATAAACAAATTACAGATTTATTATTTGTCTAATGTGGGACATTACTCAATAATAACAGTATATGAAATCATATATAACTATTTGTAAACATATGGATTGATGTAGGGATACATGGATCCCGAGTATTACATGACTCAACAATTAACAGAAAAAAGTGACGTTTATAGCTTTGGAGTAGTATTGTTGGAGCTGATAACCGCCAGAAACCCAATCGAGAAAGGCAAGTACATTGTGAGGGAAGTGAAACAAGCAATGAACAAGAATAAAGAACTATACGACCTACACGAAGTCCTTGACCCAACCATCGGTTTGACCAGTCAACTTAAAGGCTTAGAAAAATTTGTTGATTTGTCACTCATGTGTGTCCAAGAGGCGGGAAATCAAAGACCAAGAATGAGTGAAGTTGTGAAGGTGCTCGAAAGCATTATGGCATTGGTCGGTCTTAACCCCGCAACTGAATCATCATCGTCAGCTTCAGCCAGTTTTGAAGTCGGTGACAAAGACTACAGCCATCCTTATAGTAACGACAGCCTTTTTGCTTATAGTGGAGGTTTCTTGCCCCCAAAGTTGCATCCGAAGTAGTTAAGAATCTTTGTTTTTGCAGCAAGATCAACGCGATGTATTTGCTTGTTATATGCGAGTATGGAGTTTTAAGGCTTAAAAACTGTACGATATTCATAAAAAGAACTTGCTAAAGGGGTGCATATATGTATTTGTATTGTAATCAACATTTGTATAATTTATATTTGGTTAGGTATTGTAATTGTAATAAAAATATATACAGGTTTGGTTTGTGTTCGTGAATAAGTGTGCTTGTAATGAACAATTACCAAAAACAATAAAATACATATTAAAGTACTTCCCTAGACTATGTTCCTAAAATATAATGAAAAATTAATTCCTCAAAAACTTTCTTTGCCTTATCTATCCAATGCCTATGGAATTAGACACATCACTAAGATCAATCATATGAAATTCATGTAAGAGATGGGAGATCGATGCACGAGTTATGAGGGTGGAAGACAACACCGTGAGAATAATGTCATCACATACAATAGAAATAGATACTTTTGGAATTATAATGATACGTGAATAGAAATGTATCAAATATTCCTGAAGAAGTCTAAAAAGATGGTGTAAACAACAAAATCCTTGATTTCACGCACAGGGAGCTTGTTTAAGGCGATATACAGCCTTTACGATCTGAACAATGTGTAATTCATGTAGACAATTTCTAATTAGTCATATCTTAGGAGTTAGGATGCCAAAAATTGCAAAGATTAAATATATGAGGACTAAATATAACATTGGTTCATAGTTAAGGGGTGTAATGTTAACTTGTGTTCTGAGAAGATAAATCGCTCCGAGAACAAGCGGCAACATTGACGCCACGAGGAAAAAAATAAGGGAAAAGCGAAGAATACGCAACGAAACACAGAAGAATCATCATCGATTTGAGTCTTATGTAAAAGTGAACTTGATAAAGGATTTAAGTTTTACTTAATCTGAAAATTCTGTATGGATTGCACATGGGATTCTAGAATAAAAAGAAGAATGAAGAAACCCTAGCTGTCATCCATGAAAATTATCACAATCTCAAATTCAGTTTCATCATCATTTATTGTGTTGCCATACGCTATTAGTTGTAGTTCATCCTCCACGATTGTTGCCCAGAAGAACAAAAATTCCCAATCTCCTAAGGTGAAAATTTTCCTTTTTTTTTTTTTTTTTTTTTTAATTTTCAGAATTGCAGCATAATTTATTATTTTTACAGGGTTCTGAGCCCCCTCCCGCAAGGATAACATCAAATGTCAAGCAGAATTTACAGTTCTTGAAGTTATGGAAGGTGAATTACTAAATAGCGAGTCAATATGTTCCCAAAGTATAATTTCGATGCTTACAACTTTCAAAATCGTTTTAATTAACAAATTAGAATATCGTTAAATTTCATAACTAATAACAAAGTTTTTGTTTTTGTATTCATGTTAAATGCATTAACTATACTAGCAGGGTACCCGCGCAATGCGGCGGCGGGTACCCAGAAATCATATTTCGTGGCGAGCAAGTGTTGTTCGTTTACACGGTAATAATTGTTGCTAGAAATAACTAATTAAACGGAAATGTGAATTTTGGTAAGAGTTGATGATTTACAGCGTCGTATATTTTATGTTATTGGGTAAAATGGTTTTCGAGTAACAGACTTTTGTTATTAAGTGTGGGTGGTGTTACCAAAGTGTAATGTATAGCAAGTGGTTAACACATAGTGATAAGTTAGGAGAGGTCTTGGGTTCGAATCTTATTAGCCGCGATTTTTTTTTTAAGGTAGAGAACTAACTAACAAAAGTGGAAAGATCCTTAAAATCAAGTTTAAGGAGCTCCTTAAACTTGCCCAATGTGGTAGGCCTAAATGCTTTATATAGTAGTAAGATATAGTCAAAATGGGGAACTAAATATCATATTGCATATTAATAGGAGGAAACATTTTCTCCTATTAATATGCTGGAGGATCTTTAGTTCCCCATTTTGAGATTTTTTGGATTTTATGTTTCCTTTTTGTGAAATTTTCCCTGCTAAAAACAACCCATTTCAACCTGAAACTGTTCTAGTGAAATATATATAAAAAAACAACTGTACTAACAGGAATATCAAAAGAGAAAATCTGGCTCACCCAAGCCTGCTACAAGTTACCGTAGGAAGAAGGTAGAAAAAGACGATCTTCCAGATGATGATACTGAGCTCTATCGTGACCCTACTTTAACCCTTTATTAGTAATCATCTTTCCCAATCTTCCTTAATAAATAGAAAATTACATAAATCGTCCCTGTGGTTTGTACGAAATGTTGCATATCGTCTGTCAACTTTTTTATTACACACACAGTCCTTAATTTTTTAAAACATGTAACACAAAAGTTTCAAAATTACGGACCATTGATGTCAAGTTTCAAAATTAAGGACTATTTGTGTGATAAAAAAGTCGAGGGATGAAATCCAGAATTTCATACAAACTACATGGACAATTATATAATTTAATGATAAGTTAAATTTAAGTCGTTACAATTAATTAATCTATCTTAAATAAATATAAATAAATAAGTATATGGAAAGCATCTGAAATTATTAAACAGTACAAATCAGGGAATTGACACTGCAGTCCCTGTGTTGCTTGTTGATGGTTATAATGTGTGTGGTTATTGGCCGAAGCTTAAAAAACATTTTATGGGCGGAAGACTTGATCTTGCTCGTCAAAAGCTTGTTGATGAACTTATAACCTTTGGAATGCTAAGAGGTTTGTTTCTTTTCATTTTTCAAATTTAATTAATTTAAATTAACCATGTTTTAGCATAAAAAATCTGAAATTCATACGAATTTTACATTTGTAAAAAATTTAGAAACTGTATTTGTATCCAACTATTTTTTTAATTTAAAGTCTTGGGCAAACTAACCATGTTTTAGCATCAAAGTTCTGAAGTTGATACGAATTTTACATTTGTGAAGTTATGCATTTTCAAAAGGCTGCATGTATCTACCCATTATAATTAAACGGGTCGAAATTGCTACATTTCACTAGATTATACTTGTTTCAACATGGAATGATTGTTTTATTTTACAGAGGTGAAAGTGGTAGTTGTTTTTGATGCTATGATGTCCGGTCTTCCAATGCATAAAGAAAACTTTGCTGGGTATTTTCTCATAACCTAATAATTAATTTATAAAATCAGTTTATTAATTGTGTACTGGATGTTGCAGTGTTGATATTGTTTATTCAACTGAAACCTGTGCTGACGCATGGATAGAAAAAGAGGTATTTGATTTCACTTCATTGACAAAATAATCATCATTAAATGTATATATAATATTTTTTTTCATCCCAGAAATATTCTAATAATTATTTAGTATAATTTTGGTACCAATGGTAGGTTGTAGCCTTGAGGGAGGACGGATGTCCCAGAGTGTGGGTTGTGACATCTGATCGTTGTCAGCAACACGCAGCATATGGAGCAGTATGTTTTCCTCATATAAATATTATTAATTAAATATGTATTATTACAAGCTATTATATCATTTCTGGAATAATCTAATTTTTTTGAATAAAATACGAGTTACGAGTTTTTAATTTATTTGCATTATAAATACACTTTGGGAGATTTTCGACCTATTTAAATGTTATAGTTTTGGCTTTTAGGGAGCTTTTGTGTGGAGTGCAAAGGCATTGGTTACAGAGGTAGAACACTTGTTCTAAATTCATATTTTACTTTCAATTATTCTTCTATTTTTCTTGGATTGACATTTCAGTTTTTTAATAGTTGGACTGTGCGTTATGACAGCTCATTATTGACTTTAACATGTTGACTGACATGTTATGCAAATATTGTTTTTTAATTGACTTGACAACCGGTTTCCTGAATTTCAGATTAAAACATCACAAAAGGAGGTTGAGAAAATGCTTCAAGAACACAAGTGAGTTTTATCAACTAATAATCCTTCATTTTATGTGGTTCATATGCAATTTTGGATTCCGTCCCTCGACTTTTCTATATTACACCGATTGTGTCCCTTAAAAAGCAGAGTTTCAAAATTAGGGACTATCCGTATAATGACAAAAGTCGAGGGACGAGATCCATTTCATACAAATCGCAGGGACTAATTATGTAATTTGATCAAAGGAAAATAAAGCTGTTGCTGTATTGTCTTTGTTTCTGTTTCAGATCAACATCAGTACAGGGAAAGTTGTTGAAGCATAATCTTGATTCTGGAGTAGTGGATGCTCTCAAGGATCTTAGAAACAAGCTCTCTGAAACTGAGTCACGTGGTTGATTTATTGTAAAGGAATACCAAATCTATCAAATACTTCCTGCGTACCTTCATTTCCCCCCCCAAAAAACTAGTATCTGGTTTTATTAAATTAGCGAAATTTGTATTATTTGTTTTGTAAGTTATAGAGTAAATTACAAGGATGACATGTATGGTCTTTTACTTTAAAAATTACATTAGTAGTCCTTTATATGGAAATCTTTAGCGTCTATAGTTCTTTAGCCAAACGTTTGTTAAATATTAGAAAAGAAAAAGGACTACTGAATACCGATGTAATCTTTTTAACACAAAATTTTAACCCATAACGTTTCAGAAAAGGAAAGGATTATCATCATAATTTTCTAAGTTAAAGATAAAATTTAATGTGAACCTCAAATATCATCTTTGTAATTTACTCTAAGTTATATTTAATATTTCCATTGCCATTAGAATTCTCTCATCCGTGGTTACTTTTGTCCCGATACCATCATTTTTATTAATTAGAGGTGGCAGTTAAACTTATTATATACATGAAAATAGTTGACTCGGGTTGGATTATTTCCCAACGGCGTCTGCCATTGTTAATCCATCGTTAAAGCTATTTAGCAACAGTTAACCATCAGAAATTTCTGTCACTAAAGCCCAGCCATCTAGCAGTGCCGTTTGTAGGTTAGTTTGTGTGCAAACAAACAATAAGTAAATCACTAGTCACCACACAGTATTTCTACAAGTTGATGAGCCCAAAAGAATAATTCACAAACCTGCACCAAAGTTAAGATATGAAAATAAGAAAATAATTGTAATTTTCCATCAAGAAGGTACTATTTTAGTTGCTCAGTAATGCTTATATAAAATGGAACCAAATTTCACAATATGAAAGGAACTTATCAAAGAAACATCGATCGATTACAATATTCAAAACAACCATAAATAAATGCTTGTAAAACACATAGATTGCTAGGAAACAACAATAACAAGTAATCATAAACACACACAATTTATTGTTTATATATCTCCGTAGGAGTCACTTAAAAGTCGGTAGAGGTCATGAAGATGGAGAACAATGCGAACCCGACCAGAATACTCGACAGGAGCATGTATTGCGATTTTTTTTCAGCACCAGCATCAGATGTCTCACCATTTTCCACAACTTGTTTGGATCCTGTAAATATTTCATACATATCAGAAATTGCACCACCTTCCACATGCATTTTCTTATATTTCCATTTGAGTACAAGCAATGAAGACCCAAATATGGAGAAACAAATCTTTTTGTTCTTTGAAACCCAAGATCGCGTGGAGAAAGGGACATCATTAAAATAGGCATACCTTTGTTTGGAATCTCCGTCTCAGGTGTTTGACTAGCCAAATCGAAACTAGCAACGAGTACTACGCGGTTTATGAAAGTTTGGGGCCAAAAATGTTGTTTTTTGGGACTTATTTGCATTTTAAGTTTTTTTGTTTGATTTTTTAGGCTCAGTTTTTGGCCTGTTTGTCTTTTTTAGCTCATTCAAAAATTTAAGCCTTATTTAGGGTTTGTTTGAGACTTTGGAATGTTTAATTGATATTTTTATAAAAATTGAGTTTTCTCCCAAAATTCGAACAGAATCTGAAGACCAAATTCATAGTATTCCTTGAATCAACGTGGTTTTTGAATTAGATTGTCCTGAATCAACAAGACTAATGCGTGTTGTCGTTTTTTAAGTACATCACACTTAACATGCGATAATTAAGTACATACCTGCAACGAAAACACTAGTTGGAGAAGGTGCATTAACCTCTGAAACTTCTGGGGACTGGACTGGAGCCACCACTGGTGCATTATTTCCAGCTGATCAAATTCATCCAAAAAATAATTAGCATAATTCAGAAAGAAAGAAAATACAGAAACATTGTGTTTCTATACGTACCTGTGCATCGACTAACAGGTGGCGTTTTCACTTTACAAGCACTCGGAAGTGCTAACGCGATGGTTTTGTTGATACTGATTCCTAGTGACGCCATCGTGCTGCCATCGAGTGCAGTGCAAAGGCACTGAGGCTGTGATTTAACCACGTCAGCAAGAGATGAACAGCAAGAAGAAGATGGTGTTTTTGAACTTCCGGTGACATAGTTTAGGCATGGAGCCATTCCAATGAGAACATTGGTGCACCCTGACTGAGCCATTGAACCTTCCCAGAACAGAGTTACAAGGAAAAATGCTAACCCAAGATTACCACTTGCACCCATTTCAATATATTAGTCGAATTGAAATGGTTTACTTTTATTCTCAAGTATACAACATATTTATAGCGCAACAGTGTTATCCACTTGATTTGTCATGGTAATAGTTTAAGAATGTAGCCTACAATTTGACCTTTTTGATGCATGCCCAAATGACGCTCGTGAAGTGATCAACTACATTAAAATGAGTATAACTTTTGTGCAGAGTAATATATATTACATCTGTGAACATGTAATGTGTTTATAAGGGTCCTGAGGTACCCCTGTTACAACCAATAATTAGTTTTAGATTGCAACCCCACAAACTTACATTTTGCTACGAGTTTCCATTTCAGGCGTTCGACCAACCAAATTGAAGCTAGTGACAAAGAGAATGTCCTTGTAAACGACCATAGATGGTTTACGGAGCTTTTGGGAACAAAAATGGTTTTTTTGAGAGTTATTTTCATTTTTAACATTTTTTGTTTAGTTTTTGGACTTTGTTTGTGGCCAAATTTTGGCACGTGTTTGTTTTTTTAGTCTCATTCGAAAATCTAGGCCTATTATAGGATTTCTTTGACACACTGGAACTTTTAGTTTTTGAATTTTGTAAATGTTTATTTTTACTCCTAAAATTAGTTCAGTCGATTTTGAAGACTAGATTCACCACATTCTTTGAATCAATTTGGTTTTAGAATAAATTCTTTTGGAAATTCTAAGAATTAACGGAAACACTGGTCTTGTTTGTGACTAACAAGGAACGTGTCAATTAAAGGGAATATGTTTTAGGCCATGACTCGTTTTAGTAATTATCACTTTTATTCTCTATTTTGATCATCACAATTTGTTAGATTATTATAAAATTTGTGTCATTAACAAATAATAACAATATAAAAAAAAATCTTCTTTAAATTAAAATATAAAGAAAAAAAATTGTTACACATACCTAAATAGCCAAATTAGAAATAATCATTTACTCCCTCCGTCCCTAAATAAAGTTCTCATTTGTGTTGGGCACAACATTTTAGGAGATAGTTAATGGTGGGGTATTTGGTATTACTTTTGATTAAAATATAAGGTTTGATTGGAGAGAGAAAGTGTTTTAAGAGATAGTTAGTGGTGAAAGTATTGGTAATAATATTATTATATTAAGTGGGTCCCTTAAGTTTGAGAAATGAGAACTTTATTTAGGGACAAAACTTGAAGGAGAAATGGGAACTTTATTTAGGGACGGAGGGAGTATTAGTTAGAAGAAAACCTTATTTTAAAAAAAAATTATTTTTGCACTACAGTTTATAATGTCCACATCATAGAGTATAAGTTTTATAACTAACTATACAACCACCTAAAAGTTATGATGTATACATCACCATCTATTTTAAAAGTTTGACTGTTTGTAGTGTATTACTTCCTCCAATTCAAAATAAGTGCTACATTTTTCATAAATAGATGATTCAAAATAAGTGCTACACTTTGAAAAATTACCTTATCTGGCAAAAAATAGTAGGACACACACCCACTAACTATCTACTTTAACAAAGTGAAATGACTCATATACCCTTACTTTTTACTTTTAAACATCTTTAACCCCACTTTATTCAAAAGGTGTGGGACACATTATCCACTAACCATTCAATTAATCTAATTTAACCATTATTGTAATCGTTTGCCTCAAAAACCGTGAAACAAAAAGTATAGCACTTATTTTGAATCGGAGGAAGTATAAGACAATTTGGTGTTTGAATACAATCTATGCATTAATTTCTAAATTATGACAATATTTGATTAATGAGAATTGATATTTCTTCTTACTTTTTCTTTTTATTCACCTATCTACTCACTTATAGGTTTTACATATTTAATTCATTAATTCTCTTTCCTCATATTATTCTTTAATTTTGACACTTATTATGATCAAATAAGTATGCATATTAGTAAACACAAATGATAGGCACAAATAACATTACTTTTTAACTAATCTATACTTCGCATAGTTTCTTCGACTATAATTCCATTTATGTTATTAAAATTATTAGAAAATAAACCAAAAAGAAAAAAGAAAGAATGAAAATGGGGAAATATGTAAACAAAGATAACAACGGAAATGGGGTAAGTAGGGGTGAGCATAAAAACCAAATCGAAAAAACCGAAAATCCCGCACCGGATAACCGAATCATTTGGAAAACCGATGTGAGTGGTTTTGACTTTTGGAAAAACCGAATGTTTGAGGCGGTTTTTGGATGCATACGAAAAACCGAACCGAAAAAATCGCCCCACCCCACCATGTATATATCCTTCAAAATTTGTATAAATATTCTTATATACATAAAAGATTTGATGCTTAACTACTTAAAACATTATTTGAGTATATATAATTTGGACATTTTCACACGTTTTACTCATATATTTTTCCGGTCTTGTAACTATAAAGTCTAGATTACAACTTTTATGTTAACATATTGTTAAATTTGCAAGAAAACAAAAAACTGAAATAAAACCGAAACCGAACCGATTTATTAAGAAAAACCGAAACCGAACGGTTTGTAATTCTTAAAAATCGAAGTTTTCGGTTCGAGGTTTGGTTATAGTTAAAAACCGCCCCATGCTTACTTCTAGGGGAAAGATACATCATGCATATCTCCTTCAGTCATTCGCGCTTCATATGACGCTTATTTTACACGCTCCCTTATGAACGGTAATACTAAATGCTTAATGTATTATAGAGATAATAATTTGTGATGGTAATAGGTTAATAATATAGCCGACAATTTGACCTTTCTGCAGCCAAATTGCAAATTACTGATCAACTACAAATGTTTAAATGAAGAAATTTTCAGTGCGCATTCTCCTTTTGTCTTTAAAACTAAAAATTATTTTCAACCGAAGATGAGTAATAAAATGACCACATGCATGTGAGCTCGAATGTTAGGAAATTTGAGCTCGGCTTGTTTAGTAATTACTCGACTTGAGCTCGAATAAGCTTTTAAAATTAGGATCAAGCTCGAGCTCGAATATTTATATAGTGTTCGAGCTCGAGCTCGATACTCGTTTATGATTCCATATTTTTTGAAAATAACTAATTTACAAACTCGAAAAGCTCGTTAATTACTCGGCTCGTTAACAACCCTATTAATATATGTATATTCTTATACTTATTGTATCAACAATTGTATTTATTGTATAAAACACTTGTTCGGCTTGTTAGGATCGACTCGTGAAGATCGTCTGACTCGTTCGACTCGAGATTAAACGAGCTATCGAACGAGCCGAGTCGAGTATTAAATTATTACGTTTGGCTCGTGAAATTAATCGAATCTTGTTTTATGTTCGAGCTCGACTCGAGATCGAATTAGTATAGGCTCGAGCTCGATATAAACGAGCTCGAGCTCGAGTAGCTCATTAAAAGCTCGACTCGTTAACACCCCTATGCATGTCCATGTTTTGCAAAATTATAAGAAAAGAAAGCTATTTACCTAAACGCTATTAATCACCGATTTTTAAAAAAAATATTGTTTTGCAATTATATGGTTGGTAACACATAACAAGTGCTGAAATCATTCATATTAATCATTGTTCTACAACCAATGAATGCTAAATCTGTCCAAACAAGACCTCCAATACCCGACCATGAGCCTTTTGATTCTTGCGTCGTTTAAAATGTATGACTTTCTCTCATTAGAATACATAGTTTCTTTCTAAATTTCTAGCCTTTTGATCTATACACCATCGATAAATATGTTTAGAAAGGTTGTAAAAGGATATCTCAATGTTTTAAAACTCACGTTTTGAATCGGACCAACCACTACTATAATACGGCCGAACCGGTTGGACATAATTTCTTTTACGGCAGCAGATTCACACACACTCTACCTATAACTTTATTCTCAATTAGACATGAAATCATGGTTTAGGGTATTCTTGATTACACGTAATTTGGATACCGCTAGACACCTCATATTTCATTTTAATTCCCAAATTTTAATTAGAGGTGTCTTCTTACTTATGCATAGAGGCATTTAACAACTTTGTCTATTGATTACGTCGATCTACTGTTTTTTGCGGCGCCGGCAGGATCAAAAGCATGCAGATGGTGGCAAATATTATAATACTTTCTATCTAGACCATCAGATCGACCTGGAACTCTGGAAGGTCACCTAATAATACCTATACTTATGACTTTGTTGAGAAATAGAGGATTGCTAAGGGAGAGATGATATTGTTTATTATTAAATATTCCTACGTTTTTTACTAGCTTCTTTACCCATTCAATTTGGTAGCTTGGTCTTGTACTTGACAAACATGATTTCCTTTTATGTTTTTGTGGTTTCCAGGGCCCAATCTTGAGTGCTTCAAGATTACATCTCACTATTACAATCAAGAATTTTTAGTAACATCTAAATTCATTACATAAAAGGTAAACTATCACAATAGATCTATTATAATGTCATTTTTTTCACTACATTCGCGGTCATTGTCAAATTGTTGTAACATCATTAATTTTTCTAAAGCCTATAAATTAAAGACACCATTACTTTAGGTTCTATTGTAAGGGCATTGTCAAATGTAACTGAAATCCCTCAATCTGCATATTGTATATTGTAACGCTATTTGACCAGTTGTAACACATGGTAGCAATATCCAATGTTTTATGCCAAATGTTACGATTTCGTTATATTAGACCTACTTTTTGTAACGAATTTAAAAGTTGTTACAATCTTAGGATCCCCAGAGGGTTGTGGGTTAATTAACACAGGCGCTCGAACTCCTACAGCAACGACTATGTCAAGACGCCATAGATCTTATTGATTTCGCGGTTACCATAGTCGCATAATAAATATATAAACATATATATCTTGCGTAAAATAAACAAGCATTAAAATGATATAAATTATGATGATGTTCATATTAAAGGTACACCTAAACTTACATCATATTAACCATATGATTACTCTATTACGTTATCCATGGGCGGTACCAAGTGGTGGGCATCTGCCTACCTCAAATTTTTCTTATTATTACAAATATTTTTATGGGTTCTTTTTTGTTTTTGCTAATCAAAATATGTAATATATATAAGCGATAACTAATGAATATTGTATCTTACCTCTCACTTGACCAAACAAATGTGTCTACTTTTGAACTAATTTCGCAAGTCAAAACTTTTTGCCCACCTTTGAAAAATTTCGCAACTCAAAATATTTTGCCCACTCAAATTTCGGTTGTATTTTCCTTCCGCTCCACCACTTTAACCCGAAGGTGAACTTATCAGTGGAACGACGGAAGTCTGCTTGTATTCATATTTTGAAAACAAAGGCAATAAACAACATGAAGGTGAAGTGTAAGTGGAAGGTGGTCAGTTCAATTGTCTTTTCCTTCCCCTCCACCACCTCCCGGTCCACCACCTCTCAGTCCACCACCTCCCGGTCCACCACCTCTCGGTCCACCACCATCCGCTCCACCACCTTCCACTCCACCACCTTCCGCTCCACCGCCTTCCGCTCCACCGCCTTCCCTTTCCATTTGACCACCTTCCACTTCACCACCTACTACCTCTATTGGTGAACTGGAAGATGATGGAGTGGAAGATGATGCATCAATAACAACAGAGATAGTAGAAAGTGGTGATGTGGAAGGACCTTCTACTATCTCTGTTTTTGTCGATGCATCATCTTCCACTCCACCAACTTATGTTTCCACTTCACCTTCTTGTTGCCTATTCCCTTTGTTTCTGTAATATGAGTATAAGCTGATTTCAATCGTTCCCCAGATTAGTTCAATCGCATTCTTCAACAGTTCAACTACATTATGTAAAAATCCAAAAGCCCGTTGAACAACCAAATATAGTTTTATTTAACTCATTTTCATACAATATAAAGAACATATGATATTATACCATAAGGATAACATCTATCATCACCAACCCGAAGCCAATCCATGAAAAAGCATTTAGGCAACCTATAGCCCACCACAATGTTGACGTCGATATGTGAGAAGTAGTATTCGTTCTCACAAATACTACCTGTTATAATCAACAAAGAAGGAAAATTAATGCTTTTGTTTTAATTAAAACTATATTTAAACTTAATATGCTAAATAAACCTAGCTAGTAAGAGCTTTGACACCATTCGAGACTACAACAAAAACCAACCCTTGTATTAGACTTAGCAATAGATAATATACCATGTTAATGCATAGGCAAGATATATGATTTTGGGTTCAGATTTGAATTCTTGCGATGATTTTGTCTGCACCATGGTTATGATATCTTTCCTGTAATATTAATCAGACAATAATAAGTAGTCAATCTTAACTTGATTTACTTATTGACAAATATATTGTATAGTTACTTACACAGGACGAACTAAGAGAATACTCGAACAAATGAATCTTGTCGCATAATAACAGTTAAAAAAGATATGGTATTAAAAAATTTCGCAAGTAAAAACTTTTTGCCCACCTTTGAAAAATTTCGCAACTCAAAATGTTTTGTCCGCCTTTAAATAAATTTCTGGCACCGCCTCTGACGACATCCAATCAATATACAATATCACATTATGACATTTATATAGAACTTAAGAGTAGCAATACATATAAATATAAACTGGATGAATACATATAAATATAAACTGGATGATTACACCAAAGATGTGATCTTCACGAACAACATAATATGAATACGTACATGCAAATATAATGACCGATTATGGTCGTGCTTAGGCTTATCTATGTGATATGATTCCAAGCTTTGATTTTAGCAAATTTACTAATAAGGAAACCACCTACTCTAAAGCTCATCAAACATTGGCGGGTGTCCTTTTTAGTGAAACATTCAAGGATATAGAAGTTCGCTTCGACATGAATCTGTAGAAGGGAAATATGCTTAAAGTGACCATGGGATAAGCTACTTTGAAAGCCGGAATTTCTCCTCTTGCGTGTTTGAGTAGTCAGGGAGTTACGGCGGAACAAACTGCTTTTAAAGCCGTCTCGTGTAAAGTGACAAAACACGGGAAAACATGCGTTGGAAACTAACACATGTTTATGCCTTTCGCTTTGATACATTCGCTTTCTTTAGTTGCACTTGCGGTAGTGGAACTCTTTAACAGAGTCCATCGTGTAATGTATAGTAATGTTATGATACCTAGATCAACAAATATTCGTTTTAGAAGAATTAGTTTTGCAATTTAAAAACAACTAAAGGCGTAACTTATTGCTCATTCGTCTTCCTTCTCTATATAAAAAGAGGAATATATTATCGAATGAAGTTAACATTATAAAATGAAAGTTATAAGAAAAATTAGATAATTAAATAATTAATTTTATTGTTTACACTGATATTGATATAAATAGCAAGACCTTTAGATCACCCTTAATCTTAAGTGACTAATTGGTAGGGATGTAAATTTAACCCGTGGGTTTGGGTACTCGTGGGTACCCGAGTCTTACGGGGCGGGTATTACCCGTCTAAACGGGTAACGGGTCGGGGATGAGTTAAAATTTCATACCCGAGAGCGGGTACGGGTCGGGTACGAGTTTTATAATACCCGCACCGTTTATTGTAACACCACAATCCTAGAGCCATTTTTTTTTTTTTTTTTTTAAAAATAAGCATACGGAAGCGAATTTAAGAAATACCATAACTCCTACTTATTACACAACATAAAAAAACATTTACATATTATTCGAATATATAAAAACATTTTAAGGTGTTACTAAAACAGGCTCGACCCGGTATACAAAATCAGAGTGCGGTCAGACTTCCAAAACCCGACTCTTGTCAAGCTAAAACCACAACCTGAAAAGAGTCAACGAATGAGGGATTAGCACAAAGCTAAGTGAATAGAAATAAACATCAATTTGCATAACCACAACAAATTAGAAAAATCGAGAGAAATCAATAGGGAAACCCGTCCAAACTTCCACAAGCAATTGGACGTTAAAAGAGGATCGGCGGTCGGGCGAGGACCTTCAACTGTTGTCGGCCAACAACAGTCAACCGATGGCTTCTTTACTAGAGGCACGGTGATCCCTCCTTACATAACGAATACGAAGGAGTCCGATCGCCCCTGCCAAGAGTAACGAAGCGTAGCCGAAAACCACCATAGCTAACCTCTAAAAACATGTGCACATACTACCATTAACCACTAGACCAAGAATAAACTTGTAAAAAGAATTGCAGCCAAGAATCTGTTCCTGACATAGTTCGCGTCGGGAACTCAGAGTTCGCGTCGCGAACTAAGAGTTCGCGAATCGGGAACTACATCACGACCAGACCCCAATTTCTCTGTTCCGAGTTCGCGATCGCGACCACAAGTTCGCGACGCGAACTCTCTCAGATACCCAATTCCTGCACTTTTTCTCAAAACTCTACCATTCCCTAACTTTGTACATCACACAAGAAAGAAGGTTAAGTCCACTCACCTTTGCTTCCTTTTTGTGCCGAGCTCAATGATCTTATATCACTGAGGCTCCTTCCCCTTTCCTGTACAAAATGAATACCGAATTAGTCACCCGAAATCGTCAATTGTGTAACAAGTAATATAAGCTTTAGACCACATTTTGCAACAAGAGATTATAACCAAATACTTGCATTTTCTACTCATAACCATAATTTAAGTGTAACATTTCAATAAGTCAATTCATTATACCAATTGGCCAAATTGCACCTTAGGCCCAAACGGGTCAAAACAAGAATCATATGTCGGACATTCACACAACATTATCCAATGAGTTAAACTACATGATCAACATCAAAATTACCTAAACAACATACTTCTTGCATCCAATTGCAAGTATTACCAATTTTGACTTTATTTAAGTCAATTGCACAATTAAGCAACCAAACGGGTCAAGACATGAAATCTACACACTTGAGCTTACATTTCATTCAACTAACACATTTCTAACATGAAATTGATAAATAAAGTTTACAAGCCATACAAGACCAAAAGTAAATTCCCAGATTTGACCAAGGTCAACAATTCACAATTTTAGCTAGTTATGACCAAATTTCCATCTAGCCAAACACTACCATTTCTTAGGCATTAACTCAATAGTTAACTAGTGATCTACATACTTAACAATTACCATTCTAACATGCATAATTCAACTAACAAAGCTTCAAGAACACCAAAATATACAATTCACCAAAATTAGGGAAAAACCCATCTTCTTCCTAAATCCACCATTGATGGAGCTCTATGAAAGCTTCACCAAATGAGCTATAACTAACAACAATTCATACAATACTTGCAAGAACTCAAATAGACACCAAATCAATCATCAATTTCGGATTTCCATCAAGATTCAACAAGAACTTCAAGAAAACCCACTAGTTCAAGAACCCTAGTTCATCTCTACATCAAGAACATGAAACCCTAGCTAAAGAAGGAAGAAACTTACTTAATCTTGCTTCTAATCACGAAATCACAGAGATGGCAAGCAAGGGATTAGGTTATGATCTTCAATTTTGAGAGAAAACTTCAAGAATGTATGTGTGTGTGTTGTGTGTGTCGTGACAGAGAGAGAGACCAGAGAAATTGAGGAGTAAATTGACAGATGTCTTAACACAAAACACGTACACCCCTCACTCAAACACAGGTATTTTCATTTAAACACAGTACAAGATAATAGGTTCACAGATAAATTAGTTAGACCTAACTAACTCCAATTTTAACAACGAAGATATTTTTGGAACCCCGGTTCAGAAATGAACCCAAATATGTAAAAATCATTTTAACATTTAAATATCTCAGTTTTACTTAATTTTTAACCCCATGGTTAAAAATACAATTAATTCAATTAAATCAAATAAAATTCTATAAATTAATAAAATAATAAACAATAAGATATTACTTACCAAAAGTAATAAAATATTAAGGGTCGGGTCTCGGGATGTTACAAATCTCCCCTCCTTAAAGAGATTCCGTCCCCGGAATCTCACCTTGATCAAATAAATTCGGATATCGATTCCTCATATCTGATTCGGTTTCCCACGTCATATCGACACCCAAACTATGTCTCCATTTAACCAAAACCATCGGTATCTGTTTCTTTCTCAACTTTGTTACCTTACGATCCAAAATTTCAACCGGCTCCTCAATTAACCGCTTTCTCGAATCCACCTTTAAATCTGCAATCGGTAATACCGGTATTTCCTCATCACTATTACACTTCCTCAAATAACACACATTAAACGTGTCATGAATACCCGACAATTCAGGAGGAAGATTAAGTGCAACGGTTTGATCATTCACCACTTGACGAATAACAAACGGGCCTATAAATCTCGGTGCTAACTTTCCCCGTTTCCCGAAACGGATAACACCTTTCCACGGAGAAACCTTCAAATAAACCCGTTCACCCTCAACAAAAGTTACGGGTCGACGCCGTGGATCCGCATACATTTTCTGTCTATCCCGAGCGGCTTTTAACTTTTCACGAGCAATTGCCACCTTATCGGCCGTTATCTGAACAATCTCGGGACCCGTAAACTGTTTTTCTCCCGCTTCAAGCCAACATGTGGGAGTTCTACACCGTCTACCATACAACATTTCATATGGTGGCATTTTAATACTCGAATGATACGAGTTGTTATAAGCAAACTCGATCAAAGGCAAATGAGAATCCCACGACCCACCATATTCCATTACACAAGCCCGTAACATATCTTCCAAAGTCTGAATAGTTCTTTCTGTCTGACCGTCTGTTTGTGGGTGATACGCCGTGCTCAAATTCACCCGAGAACCTAATTCTCTTTGCAAACTCTTCCAAAAATTGGAAACGAATCGAGGATCCCGATCAGATACAATAGATAACGGAATACCATGTCGGGAAACAATCTCATCAATATACAACTTAGCCAATTTGTCGAGTGACGCGGTTTCGTTTGTGGCCAAAAAGTGAGCACTTTTGGTCAACCGATCGACAATTACCCATATCATATCGTGATTCTTTTGGGTACGAGGTAATTTCGTGACGAAATCCATTGTAATATTCTCCCATTTCCACTCGGGAATATCTAACTGTTTTAACGACCCATACGGTTTTTGATGTTCGGCCTTGACTTGAGCACAAACATGGCATTTTTCAACAAATCGGGCAATATCTAACTTCATAGAGGGCCACCAATACAAAACTTTCAAATCATTGTACATCTTTGTACAACCCGGATGAATAGATAAACGTGATTTGTGCGATTCTTCCAATATTAATTCCCGTAATCCCCCGAGTAACGGTACCCAAATTCGTGACCGAAACGTTTTCAATCTTCGAGTATCATCAATCAACTCATCTTTTCGCTTATACATAATCTCCGATTTCAAGTTTTCGTCTTTCAAGGCTTCTATTTGACATATTCTCAACCGGTCAATAATATCAGATACAATTTCCATACGCATAAACTGAACCACTTCCGATGATCCCTTACGACTTAAGGCATCGGCAACTACATTAGCTTTTCCCGGGTGGTACCGAATTTCACAATCATAGTCTTTAATGAGCTCTAACCACCTTCGTTGCCTTACATTCAAATCTTTTTGTGAGAAAACATATTGAAGACTTTTATGATCGGTACATATAACACATTTGGTTCCATAAAGATAATGCCTCCACAACTTTAATGCGAAAATCACCGCCGCGAGCTCTAAATCATGGGTCGGGTAATTCTTTTCATGAGATTTCAATTGACGAGAGGCATAAGCAATCACCCGGTCTCTTTGCATTAGTACACAACCCAAACCCGAATAAGATGCATCACAATAAACTATAAAATCATCCGAGCCCTCGGGTAAGGCTAGTATTGGAGCTTGACACAATAATTGTTTTAACAATTGAAACGCCTTTTCTTGTTCATCACCCCACCGATATGGAACATCTTTTCGTGTCAACTTTGTGAACGGACTAGCAATCTTTGAGAAATTCTTGATGAACCTTCTATAATAACCGGCCAAACCTAGAAAACTTTTAATTTCGGATGGAGTCTTCGGGGCACTCCAATTCATCACCGCGGTTATCTTAGATGGGTCCACTTTCACCCCTTCTTGACAAATTACATGCCCCAAAAACTGAACTTCCCGGAGCCAAAACTCACACTTCGAGAACTTAGCATAGAGTTGTTCCCATTTCAAAGTGTCTAAAACTTGTCTTAAGTGATTCTCATGATCCAAATCGGTTTTGGAATATATAAGTATATCATCAATAAAAACAATTACAAATTTATCGAGAAACGGTCGACATACCCGGTTCATAAGATCCATGAATATAGCGGGAGCATTCGTCAAACCGAACGGCATGACTAGAAATTCATAGTGACCGTATCTCGTTCGAAACGCGGTTTTTGGGATATCGTTCTCATGAACCCGTACTTGATGATAACCCGACCTTAAATCAATCTTTGAAAAGTATGAAGCCCCTTGTAACTGATCAAACAAATCATCTATACGCGGCAACGGATACTTATTCTTAACCGTTCTCTTATTCAACTCACGGTAATCAATACACATTCTCATAGTGCCGTCTTTCTTTTTAACAAACAAAACTGGTGCACCCCAAGGCGAAGAACTCGGTCTGATAAAACCCTTATCCAATAATTCTTGTATCTGAGTCATCATTTCCCGAATTTCTGACGGTGCTAATCTGTACGGAGCCCTGGCTACGGGACTGGCTCCCGGAACCAAATCGATTTTAAACTCTACCTCCCGAATAGGAGGTAACCCAGGCAATTCTTCGGGAAAGACCTCCGGGTATTCCGATACCACCCGGATGTCTCTAACAACCTGCTTTTCTTTTCTGACATCAATGGCATAAGCGAGAAACGATTCACATCCTTTGACTAGAGATTTTCTAGCTTTCATAAACGAAATAATAGGGAGAGATGTATTAACCCGATCCCCACGGGCCACTACGTGTGTCCTGTCAGGCAATGGAAATGAAATCAATTTCTTATCACAATTTATTAGTGCTTTATTTAAACTAAGCCAATCCATTCCAAGGACCACATCAAAACCAGATATTGGCATTAAGAGTAAAAACATATTAAAACACGCTCCATCAATATTAATATTTGCCCCAGTCACAGATGTTGTGACTGGCACCACATAACCATCAGCTACTTCCACTTCCAATGGAGTAGTTACCACAGATGTAGGCAATTTTAACTTAGCATGAAAATCCACAGAAATAAATGAGCGATTAGCTCCAGAATCAAACAACACACGAGCATCTATGTTATTTATCGGAAACATACCAGTGATGACTTCATCAGTAGTGGTAGCCTCTTCGACCGTCATTTTGAAGGCTCGACCCTCTGATGTAGGACGGTTCTTCCTCTTTTGAGGAGATGATGCCACCGATCCCCCAACCGATCCAGAACCCGAACCCGATCTTCTATCCGAAGGACAATCACCGACTCTGTGACCTTCTTTATGACAATTCCAGCAAACACTTCTTGGGAATTTACAATCATTCATCTCGTGCCCATACTGACCGCACATGACACACCGCATCGTTTGGGCCGTACAAGCCCCACTATGAGAAGATCTACATCTAACACACCACTGTGTCCTTTGACCCGAATTTCCACCCGACTGTTTACGATTCGGACTAGTAAACCTTTGATTTCCTTTCCCTTTCTTGCTTTGTTGAGAACCCGATTGTGTAGACTTGAACTTTTGATACCCGGGTCTATCTTGGGTCACCCAATCACGAGAATTTAAATCACCTTCAACAGTTTTGGCCAAATCAAAAGCCTGTGATAGTGTGGTAGCAAGCCTTGCTGTGGTTCGGTACTCGGGTCGCAAAGCACCAATAAAATGCTTTATTTTCGATGGCTCATCGGGAACCCATTGTTGCACAAACCTCAGCTTTTCATTAAATTGCTCGATCAAATCATCAACCGTCATTCTCTCGGTCATTCTCAGATTTAAGAATTCAGACCGAATTCTATCCATCTCGAATGAATTACAGTAACGTTTACACACTTGTTCCTTAAATTGATCCCATGTTATACTGCTTTTGACTTCCTTGGGTAAGTGTTCAATCAAGGTATCCCACCAATTCATAGCACCACCTACTAATTTCCGTGTGGCATACATCACCCGGTGTTGGTCATCACACCCGCAAGCATCTAAGGTTCTCTCCATTTCTCTTAACCAGTTCATAGTGACATTAGGGTCCCTGCTTCCACTAAATTCAGGGGGTTTACAGTCTAAAAATTGTTTGAAAGTGCAACTTGGCTTCATGCCGAATGGGTAAGGTTGATTGGTAAATTGATATTGAGGTAAACCTTGGCTTGGGTTAACATAATAGTATTGTGGTTGTGACATTATAGGATGAGGTTCGGATGTGGTTGACATTAGGGGAACCGTCATGGTAAAGGCGGGAGTTGTGGGAATTTGCATGGAGGGAACGGACATTGATGGAGTAAACACGGGAGGGAAATTTGGTGGTTGGTTATTTTGGTTCTGGCTCATGCTATCTACCAGATTCTGAAGATGTTCCAATCGACTTTCCATTCTTATAATATAATCTTCCCTGTCTTCATTTGTATCCCGAGAAGTACCAATGATTCCTTGTTCGGGATTCGGCATGGTTATCGGCGGATTGGGATCGTTATCTGTCATATCTGTATCAAACACAACATCTCACGAACTATTAGTTTAAATCGTTAGTACCTATCTACTAACTACTACTAACACACAATTCATATTCACTCGACTAATCCACTCCCAATATTATGGAAGTTTGACCAACTCGAGCCAAGATTTGGGAATGGTACACCTAAATGTGCAACCATCGCCAAACCTAGGCTCTGATACCAAATTGTAACACCACAATCCTAGAGCCATTTTTTTTTTTTTAAATAAGCATACGGAAGCGAATTTAAGAAATACCATAACTCCTACTTATTACACAACATAAAAAAACATTTACATATTATTCGAATATATAAAAACATTTTAAGGTGTTACTAAAACAGGCTCGACCCGGTATACAAAATCAGAGTGCGGTCAGACTTCCAAAACCCGACTCTTGTCAAGCTAAAACCACAACCTGAAAAGAGTCAACGAATGAGGGATTAGCACAAAGCTAAGTGAATAGAAATAAACATCAATTTGCATAACCACAACAAATTAGAAAAATCGAGAGAAATCAATAGGGAAACCCGTCCAAACTTCCACAAGCAATTGGACGTTAAAAGAGGATCGGCGGTCGGGCGAGGACCTTCAACTGTTGTCGGCCAACAACAGTCAACCGATGGCTTCTTTACTAGAGGCACGGTGATCCCTCCTTACATAACGAATACGAAGGAGTCCGATCGCCCCTGCCAAGAGTAACGAAGCGTAGCCGAAAACCACCATAGCTAACCTCTAAAAACATGTGCACATACTACCATTAACCACTAGACCAAGAATAAACTTGTAAAAAGAATTGCAGCCAAGAATCTGTTCCTGACATAGTTCGCGTCGGGAACTCAGAGTTCGCGTCGCGAACTAAGAGTTCGCGAATCGGGAACTACATCACGACCAGACCCCAATTTCTCTGTTCCGAGTTCGCGATCGCGACCACAAGTTCGCGACGCGAACTCTCTCAGATACCCAATTCCTGCACTTTTTCTCAAAACTCTACCATTCCCTAACTTTGTACATCACACAAGAAAGAAGGTTAAGTCCACTCACCTTTGCTTCCTTTTTGTGCCGAGCTCAATGATCTTATATCACTGAGGCTCCTTCCCATTTCCTGTACAAAATGAATACCGAATTAGTCACCCGAAATCGTCAATTGTGTAACAAGTAATATAAGCTTTAGACCACATTTTGCAACAAGAGATTATAACCAAATACTTGCATTTTCTACTCATAACCATAATTTAAGTATAACATTTCAATAAGTCAATTCATTATACCAATTGGCCAAATTGCACCTTAGGCCCAAACGGGTCAAAACAAGAATCATATGTCGGACACTCACACAACATTATCCAATGAGTTAAACTACATGATCAACATCAAAATTACCTAACCAACATACTTCTTGCATCCAATTGCAAGTATTACCAATTTTGACTTTATTTAAGTCAATTGCACAATTAAGCAACCAAACGGGTCAAGACATGAAATCTACACACTTGAGCTTACATTTCATTCAACTAACACATTTCTAACATGAAATTGATAAATAAAGTTTACAAGCCATACAAGACCAAAAGTAAATTCCCAGATTTGACCAAGGTCAACAATTCACAATTTTAGCTAGTTATGACCAAATTTCCATCTAGCCAAACACTACCATTTCTTAGGCATTAACTCAATAGTTAACTAGTGATCTACATACTTAACAATTACCATTCTAACATGCATAATTCAACTAACAAAGCTTCAAGAACACCAAAATATACAATTCACCAAAATTAGGGAAAAACCCATCTTCTTCCTAAATCCACCATTGATGGAGCTCTATGAAAGCTTCACCAAATGAGCTATAACTAACAAAAATTCATACAATACTTGCAAGAACTCAAATAGACACCAAATCAATCATCAATTTCGGATTTCCATCAAGATTCAACAAGAACTTCAAGAAAACCCACTAGTTCAAGAACCCTAGTTCATCTCTACATCAAGAACATGAAACCCTAGCTAAAGAAGGAAGAAACTTACTTAATCTTGCTTCTAATCACGAAATCACAGAGATGGCAAGCAAGGGATTAGGTTATGATCTTCAATTTTGAGAGAAAACTTCAAGAATGTATGTGTGTGTGTTGTGTGTGTCGTGACAGAGAGAGAGACCAGAGAAATTGAGGAGTAAATTGACAGATGTCTTAACACAAAACACGTACACCCCTCACTCAAACACAGGTATTTTCATTTAAACACAGTACAAGATAATAGGTTCACAGATAAATTAGTTAGACCTAACTAACTCCAATTTTAACAACGAAGATATTTTTGGAACCCCGGTTCAGAAATGAACCCAAATATGTAAAAATCATTTTAACATTTAAATATCTCAGTTTTACTTAATTTTTAACCCCATGGTTAAAAATACAATTAATTCAATTAAATCAAATAAAATTCTATAAATTAATAAAATAATAAACAATAAGATATTACTTACCAAAAGTAATAAAATATTAAGGGTCGGGTCTCGGGATGTTACATTTATACCCGATACAATTATATATATTAATGTGTAATTTTTTTTAATACAAGTTTAGCCCACTAGTTACTACTCAAACTTAGCCCAACTCTTAATCTCTCATTAGCCCAATTTAATAATGGTTAAAATATGGCTCGTCTCCCGTTAGTCCATTACATATTTAATGAAATAAGGCTGAACGAACTAACAGTATTAAATGTTTTAGCTATTTTGTTTAATTTTTTTTATTGAACGGGTACCCGTCGGGTTACCCGTACCCGGCGGGGATTTTTCTACCCGAACCCGACGGGTATTTGACAGGGTACAGGGCGGGTACGGGTATAAGAATAGCGGGTCGGGTACGGGTTTTGCAGTACCCGCTACTACCCGTACCCGTTTGCATTTCTACTAATTAGCTTTCGTCTCGACCGTCGTTCCAAGTATCATCACTCATCAGCGCGCAGGAGGGTGTTTGGGGAAGATTTAAAAGCAATTTATTAACTTACTGATATGTTTTAAAAAAAATCAATAAGTTATTTAGTTAAAGATAAATATATAATGCAATCCATCATTTTTGTGAAGTCTTAAATGACAACTCAGTCTTCGGATCAATCAACTCAAATCACCATCACCACCACCATCACATGTGATTTAATACATCAACATTGCCACCACCCCATGTGTATTAAATCACATGTGATTGCACACCGCCGACCAGCACCGCCGCAACCGCCAACCTCTGCCGGCCAATGTCTCCATCACCGACAACCCTTCGTCACTACCGGCTGCTTTCAGTCACATGTGACCGTGTATCCAATCACATTTGACTGCGGCGACGGGCGGTGGTGGTCGGCGATGGCAGTGACCGATGATGGTAGTGGTGGCCGGCGGTGTTGATGGTTTGTGTATTCAATCACAATTCACATGTGATTTGATGATGGTGATTGTTATTTTTTTTTAATATATTAACTAAGATTTGTCATTTAAAATTTTGTTTAAGAAGTGGATTACCCAAAACTCTTTTGCTAAATTGAAAAATGCTTTTAAAGTCACTTTGGAAAGAATGGAGTATTGTTTACACGGTATGTTTTAATCTATGTACTACAAGTGATGCATTATATATTTGTACAGTTTGTAGTAATACTTATATTGTTTAATTTGTACACCATATATTATGAGACTATCCGTAACGCGTGACCCGACCTCCACTCTCGACCGTCCACCTCACCCTCGGCGACGCGTCGCCGCCGTTACGGGTTCGAACCTCCGACGCGTCGGGGTGCTCCAACGGTCGACTATTCGACCGTTCGAGTCGACCGTTCAACGGCTGAATTCCTCTTCCAACGGCTATAATTCTTCAAACAAACACCTCCTTTTTTACCTTATAAATACCCAATTCTTTTACCAAATAATTCACAACTTTCATTTCTCTCTAAAACTCAAACACACACTCATTTCTCTCAATCACCATCTCCAAAAATGTCTTCCTCCAAGAACAAAGGCAAGGCTCCAAAATCTCGACGCCAAGCAAACACTCCCACACCCTCTCAATCACCCTCGATCAACTTTCAACCACCAACTTTCGTACACCAAACAAATCAACCAATCCCACAAGGTTATCAAAATAATCCATTTGCTCCCCCCTACTACCCACAACCATACCGACCATACCCTCCACAACAACAACAACAACCACAATATCAACAAGGTTATCAAAATTATTTTGGTGGGGAGCGATACGACCACCAAAGTTTTGATCCTTTCGCCGGGCTCGACCAATACGACTACCAACCACGAACACAAAGTGTTTCCCCCGCCACTCCCGCCGCGCCCCTCGACGTCGAGTCTTCCGAGTCGTCCGACGAGCCCGAGCCCGTTGAAGCGCCAACACAAAAGAAGGTAGCAAAAAGGCGTCAACCACCGACAAAGGGGGTGACCGGCGGAAGCGCGACATGGACGAAACTTGAAGAGATAGGCTTATGCAAGGCTTGGATCGACACTTCCGAAAATGTCATCGAGACGAACTCCAGGGCCAAAGTTGGATTTTGGCAGGATGTGTTAGTTCGCTTTGCGAGCGAAATGGGTGGGACGAACCGAACATACGACTCCCTCAACTGCAAGTGGAAGAATAGGCTTCGTCCTAAAATTACAAACTTTTGTGCGATCTATGACAACCTCGTACAAAGAAACCCAAGTGGGGCGAACGACCAAATTTTGTACAAGCGTGCTTGTGGTGAATATAGTGCTCAACATGTAGGGGAGTTCACAGAGGTAGAGTGCTGGAGAATTTTGAAGGACCATCCAAAGTGGAAGGAAATTGAATACCCAAGACAGTTGGCGATGTTCGCGAAGGCTAGGGGAAAAAAATCAAGGACTTCGTCATCATCAGCTGCGCAAGGTTCAGGGGTTGGTCCAGAAGAGGAGGATCAATATGATGAAGAAGTGGAAGTTCCACCCCCTCGACCAATGGGGCGGGATAAGGCGAAGAAGAAAGCAGCGGCATCGTCATCAGCTGCTCAAAGTTCGGAATACGGTGCCCCGCCGCCATCATCGGCTCAGGAATTAGTCGGGCATTGGAAAGACGCCACGAACGAATTTTTTGACTTCCGCAAAGCGAACATATCTGATTTCATGGAGATACAAAAAGATGCCCAAGAGCTCAAGCACATGGAATTCTACAATTCGTCCCACGATCACCTCACCGGCAGAAATCTTGAGTGGGTTTTGGCAAAGAAGGCGAAAATCAGGGCCAAATATAATTTGGACTGATAGTTTATTTATTTTAGTATTTATTGTAATGTTATTTTTATTTATGTTTTTTTTAATTATTAATGTAATGTTTTTTTTTATTATTAATGTATTTGTTTTTTATTTAAATTAAATTTTTTTTTTTCCGAACGGTCACCCATTACGGGCATTTGGTCGCTGTCTGGTCGTGTGGTTGATCAGGAGAGAGAAAGCTGATGTGGCGCAGAGGTGGCAGGGGTGACCAAACTGCGAATGGTCACCCATTACGCCCAGTCTGATGGTTATATCATACTGTACAAGTATTACTGTAGACTGTACAACAATTGAGGTACATAGTCAAAATATGTGTTGAAAAGTTTTAAGCTGATTTAAGAAGTTTATAACGGTTTGAACCCAAATTACACAAATACCCTTAATTTTTACACATCAAAACCCTACTCCTCATTTCTTCCCTGCAGCCTCTATCGCCATCTTCTCCTCCTCTGCACTTCCCGGCAGCTTTGATCTACAACCGGAAGACCGAGAGCTCTCCGTTTGACCCTGCCACTGCCCGCCAGCCGGCGATCACCGCAATCTTCTCTCCGGTATGTCTGAATTTCAAATCGATTGTGAAATTTCTGTCTTTTATGTTCCTGATATAATAGCTTCCATTTGGTGTTTTATATTGAGAGTGTTTTATCGAAAAGAAACATATACTGTATTATATTTTAATTAAGTTTGAAGCCACTGAATTATAGTAGCATTTTAATAAAGAAAAAGAACATATGTATTGGGTGAATGAAGACTCTGATTACTCTGGATAATGTATTAGGTGAATGAAGCCACTGTATTATGTATGATGGATAATGATTACTCTGATTCATACGAAAGTAATGAAGAAAATTGGGTGCACAATTAAATTTAATATGTTATGCAGATTAGCATTGAAGGGGATATTTGTTAAAAAAATGTTTATAAATTCTGGATAAAAACCTAATATTAAATATCAATTCAATGCTGTTTATAACTAGTTCTGTAATCAATTTGAACGATATTTGCAAAATTAATGATTTAACATTGTTATAGTAAAGCTTAGTTGATTATGGTCTGCTCTTCCTACCGTTATTTATCTTTGGTATTTGCAATATTCAGTTTTATAATTGAAACAAATCCAAAAAAGGTTGATTACTGGTGATGGATCTGAAGCTTCTAATTCCAGCAGATGGGACACCTCCCCTGTCTTTGCTTGCTGTTGCCAACATTGCTGCAGTTTCTGTTACTGTTCAGCCCACACTTGCTGCTGGATCTCCCCCTGTTCTTCTTTTAACCAATGGGTATGAGTATTGTAATCCTTTATATAGTTCAATACTTTTATTTCAAATTACCAGTGAAAACAAGACATTTTTACTAACTTTTGTTGAAAAGATTCTAGGTCAATTTATATGTTTCAATAAATTATAAACAAAAGTAAAATAAACTCAAAATAATAAAATATTTTATAGGATGAAATTGCATGGTACAAATGTACTTGCTCGATATCTTGGTCGTACGTCAACAACAATTCCAAACTTGTATGAACGGGGGGACGCGTTTGAAACTGCTCAGGTGACAATTTGAAGCTCAATGTTCTTTTATTTGGATGAAAATCTTAGGAATTTTGTTTATTTTCAAAGAATTTTTAATTTTTTTTTGTAGATTGACGAGTGGTTGGATTATCTTCCTATATTTTCTTCTGGTTCTGAATATGAGGGAGCGTGTAAGTATGTTGATGGATATTTGCTGCATCGCACTTTCTTGGTTGGTCATAGTTTGTCTGTTGCAGATATCATTGTTTGGTCATATCTTGCAGGTTGGTTAATCTTGCTTTTATAATCTTGTATTAAATATTTTAAGTTATCAATAAATAGTTAATGTATCAAATATGATAACAAAAAATATAGTATTTCAAAAAAATCTAGGTTTTTGAATGAAATGATGTCGTAGGTTTTTTATTCATTAAAAATATCTGGATAATGCTAAAGTTATCCAGTATTTTTTTGGTGACCATAAATGCTAAAGTTTGTGCTGTCTGCACTGTAGGAGCTGGTAAGAGATGGGAAAGTTTAATGAAGTCAAAAAAGTACCAAAATTTGGTTCGTCTTTACAACACAATTTTTACAGAACATGCTGCTGTTTTAAGCAAATTAACATCAACAAATTCAAAGAAAAAAGACTCAGGAAAGCCCATATCAACCAACTCAAAAGAAACTGAACAAAACAATAACAAACAAACCGTAAACGAAAACGGGAAAATCTCAAATCGACCCGAAGTTGATCTTCCTGAAGCAGAAATGGGAAAAGTTTGCTTAAGATTTGCACCTGAACCAAGTGGTTATCTTCACATTGGTCATTCAAAAGCTGCTTTAATGAACCAATATTTTGCTCAAAAATACAACGGGAAAGTAATAATCCGGTTTGACGACACAAATCCCGCTAAAGAAAGCAATGAATTTGTGGAAAATCTTTTAATCGATATAAAAACTTTAGGTATTAATTACGAAAAGGTCACATATACTTCAGATTATTTCCCACAACTTATGAACATGGCAGAAAAATTAATCAAAGAAGGAAAAGCTTACATTGATGACACCCCACGTGAAGAAATGCAAAAAGAACGAATGGATGGGATTGAATCCAAATGCAGGAATAACACAATTGATGAAAATATTAAATTATGGAAAGAAATGATTAACGGGTCAGAAAGAGGATTAAAATGTTGTTTAAGAGGTAAATTAGACATGAAAGACCCGAATAAGTCACTTCGTGACCCGGTTTATTACCGTTGTAACCCTATCCCGCATCATAGAATCGGGTCAAAATACAAAATTTATCCGACTTATGATTTTGCATGCCCGTTTGTTGATTCGGTTGAAGGGATTACTCATGCACTTAGATCGAGTGAATATCATGATAGAAATGCTCAATATTATAGGATTCAAGAGGATATGGGGCTTAGGAAAGTTCATATTTATGAATTTAGTCGGTTAAATATGGTTTACACACTTCTTAGTAAAAGGAAGTTGTTATGGTTTGTTCAAAATGGATTAGTTGACGGTTGGGATGATGCTCGGTTTCCAACTGTTCAAGGAATTGTTAGAAGAGGTTTACAAATTGAGGCGTTGATACAATTCATACTTGAACAAGTAAGCAACCTTCTACCTACTTGAAAACATTTTAAAGAAAGGAGTAAATTACACAAATGGTCCTTTAGGTTTGTATTGTATTATATGTTTGGTCCTTTAGTTTCATAAAATTACACTGGTAGTCCTTATTTCTGAAACTATTGACACGTTTAGTCCTTTACCTAAACAGACGTTTATTTTCCTGTCAAGTATGGTCATGTGTGATGCACGAGGGGGTAAATCTGTCCTTTTCCCTTTCGCTTCACCAATTTGAAACCCGTTAAAACCCGTTTGTTTGACGGGAAAAGTTAACGTATGTTTAGGTAAAGGACCAAACGTGTCAATAGTTTCATAAATAAGGACTACTAGTGTAATTTATAAAACTAAAGGACCAGATATGCAATATGGTACAAACCTAAAGGTCCATTTGTGTAATTTACAATAATATTTATTTATTTTTATGTTTTTTTTATAGGGGGCATCAAAGAATCTGAATCTTATGGAATGGGACAAACTCTGGAACATTAACAAGAAAATAATCGACCCTGTTTGTCCAAGACACACTGCAATTGTTGAAGAAAACCGTGTTTTATTAACTTTATTAAACGGGCCAGAAAGCCCGTTTGTCCGTGTGATCCCAAAACATAAAAAACACGAGGGTGCAGGGGATAAAGCTACCACTTTCAGCAAAAGAATATGGATAGAACAAGGTGATGCAACTGCCATATCAGCAAATGAGGAAATTACATTAATGGATTGGGGAAATGCGATTGTGAAAGAGATCAAAAAGGGTAAAAATGGAAATGTGACAGAGTTAGTTGGGGTTTTGCATCTTGAAGGGTCTGTTAAGACCACGAAGTTGAAACTTACTTGGTTGCCTGAGATTAATGAGCTGGTTTCGTTGAGTTTGGTTGAGTTTGATTACCTGATCACCAAAAAGAAGGTATTTTAATTTTTAACGTTTTTGGTGTTTCGAATTTTTGTTTTTGAACAGGTTGACTAAGTTTGACTTTGTGAATGTTGGTTGGTGACAGCTGGATGAAGATGAAGATTTCGTGGATGTTGTGAGGGCAGATACGAAGAAGCAGATTGTGGCAGTTGGGGATTCGAATATGAGGAATTTAAAAAGAGGAGATATTATTCAGCTTGAGCGCAAAGGCTATTTTAGATGTGATGTTCCTTTCATCAGATCGTCTAAACAAATTGTGCTTTATGGTATTCCAGATGGCAGATCAAAGTAAAACAAACCACTTTTTCATTTTATTATTTTAAAAACTCATGTATCTGTATAACATGTTTTGATGAAAGGATTTTGGAACTGTTTATGATTGATTGTCTAGCCGCCTTATTATTATAAATTGAAATTAATTGTGTTTATGAATATTATTGTGTTTGCGGGAGGGCATTTGGCTTGCTGTTTCTACATACCGAGGGCTCTAATAAGCACCCAACGCTTTATTTCTTTTAACTTGTGTAACTAGTGCATTAGTCTAGTTTTTCTTCTTAATTTTGTGTTGGTTTGAAATTGCATCATTTAGACGCAATTTTTGCATTATTAAATTTGTATATGGTTTTAATAGACGCGTTAAGAGATATGGTAAAATATTTACGCATCTAATTCTCTGTAACAACTGTTCGCATAGTTAATAATGATAAATATGGTTATTTAGTGTTTCTTGATAAGTGACATTTTATTGTTAAATTACATTTATTTTAAACATAATATTATCTTTCAAACGACTATATTTAGTAGAATCCATATAATATCTACCATTTTTTTCTTAAACAAATAAATATACATAGCAAAACGAAGGAGATATATCAAATTAAAATAAACCCCTCATAGTCATACCTACTCATTTTTTCTTCTTTGGCAGCTCTAACGGTCAAGACTGATACCTAATCCTTTTGACTTTTTGCACGGTCCAAGAAACGAACCTAATCATCCCGAACCGACTAGAACCGGGAATCGAAAAAATGGTTTTGGTCGGACCGAGGACCGAACTGATGATGCTTGGAACCGATCGGAACCGAACCGACAACCAAGATAATTTTTTCGACGTTTTTTGTTTTCTTTATCAGTTTTGGACTGAACCGAACCGCTTGGAACCGAGAACCGATTTTTCATAAAAATTAAAACCGAGAACCAAACCGATATAACTCAGTTCGGTCCAGTTCTACGGTTTTTGTCAGTTCTCAGTCTATTTTGCACAGGCCTATGACTTGGAGGGTGTTTGGAAAATTTTAAAAAATAACTTATTGACTTATTACCTTTTTAAGAAGTCAATATATTAATAAGATGTTTGGGTAAAGGCCTCAAAAAACAGATTTTAAGAAGTAAGGGCCCCTTACTTTTCTAAACTCCTTTTCAAAAAATCAATAAGCCAATAAACACTTTTCAAAAAGCACATCCAAACATGCCCATAGTCATAGAGCTCTTGAACGACTTCCTAAAAGTCACAAATTTGATCCTTGCCTAGGTACATTTACAAGATGGCTGGGAAATGTTCGAAAACGGCAACAGTTAGACCACGGTTTAGACCACGGTTAAATCACATGTACCACGCTTATCCGGTTAATCTAATATAAACATTTGATCAAACTATAAAAGCGAATGATAGTATACATGCATATGAGTGGGTCTTGAGCCAGTGATGGCTGAGTGGTCAAGAAGTCAACACAAAAACGAGTTTGCAAAGTGGGATGGATTATATTGGTAAACACATACACTTGAGGGAACACAAACATGTTCGTTATCGATGATACACATCATAATGCTCATAAAACAGTTGAGCAGTTATTATAAGGTCTTTCACGTTCTTATAAACTTTTTAACATTGACACTACTCCATTTTTCTTGCACATGATTCATGTGATGCAACTGCAAAAAAAATATTACGAGATTATCAGTTGATAACAAATACACAAAGAGTGTCTATAGACGTGCATTTTAAAATTTAATGTTTTTTATTCCTTTCCGTTACTTTTCTCATTCCTTTATTTGAACCAAGCATACCCTTGTTGTTTCAAAAATGAAAACTTTTATGAAAAATTGTAACATTTATATATAAATATGACCCTAAAATATATTTATCCAAACAGAATCAAAATATAAATTTATATTATTTATCGAAACAATTAAAAACAGAGTACTGCAAATTGAAGTACCTGAAATATTTGGTTCAAGTAGAAGGGAAATCTGGTTGGTTTTCAGGCAGAGCATCTTTAATAGCAGGTTCCTGCATATATACCTCGTGCAACCTACCCAAAACAGGGTACGGTGTCTGCACAAACCCATAACTAATTATCTATTTATTAGTCTATTAGAATACAAAATCAAATATTTATTATCAGTTTATCACCTATACTTATCGTAGGAAGTGACTTGTATGCTGTAACCAATTAGAGATTTAAAAATATGCAGGTCAATTGGGTTTCGTATAGGTCCAAACGGGCCGGGTCGGAACGTATAACTGTGTCAAAACAGGCCGGTCAGGTTGGATTGACCCGCAAACCCTTTTTTCTTGAATTTTATAAATGTATTACATATGTTTGCAAACCCCATATAAGTAAAATACTAACCTGTTTTTTCAATGGTTATCTATGTTTTAGCTTACTAACATTTAGTTAACCCGTTAAAAAGGCAGGTTAATCACAAAGTAGATACTTACAAAAACCATTTTAACCCCTAAACTTTTTTTTTTTTTTTTCGCAATGGTTTAAGTTATATACTTGTACAAAATTATATACCAACTTTATAATATAAAGCAATAATGATAATAACAAGGATAATAGTGTTAATAAAGTTAATAATAATTCTCTGCACATGTACAAGCAGACCCTTACCATGTCAAGGTCAAACCTCTTTATGGAACCATGGATTTGTGGTGCCAGAAACAAATCAGCCTGCAAAATTTGAAAATTCCATTTTAAAAGCATAATTTTAAGCAGTCTGCAGTCATTTAATAATTAATATACATGCATGCATTAATAAACTATTAATAAATATACAGTTAATAGCCCTAGTAATAAATATTTAGGCTTTTATTAGCAACCGAGATAGAAAATGAAAAGGGATAAAAAAAATAATACCAGGAAAATATCATCTCCTGTGGCGTATTTTCCAGCATGATTTTTTAGTAACTTTTCAAGTGCTGCAAACGTTATAAATTATCATCTTTGTAAATTAAAATCAACATTTATTTTATTATCTAGATCTTTTTTATGTATGCATTTTCTAAATATAGTTTTCTGGTTAGTACCTGCAAAGCCTTTACCAATATGCTTTTGTACCCATGGAATCTTTGCATCAGGACCAACCCTTTCCTCAATGTACTTCTGCATGTTGGTTTAATATATAAAATGTAAGCGATTTTCTATGAGACTTTTTTCTGTAAATAAATTCCAACAAAAATTATAATTCTGAGTTCTAACTCACCAACACATCTAGATTTTGAAGAGGTTGTATGCTTGCAGAAACAATATTTGCAGCCTACAGGAGACTATTTTTAGTCAAGATATTTTCATTAATAGTTGAAAAAACATAGAGAACAAGAAGCCACCTGGTAATTAATTGCCTTTTTCTCAAGGTCCTGAGGCAACAAGGGATGCTGAGGATACTTCTCCTCAAGATACTGTACAAAATTATTATGAGAAACTAAAAAAGAAAAGCGATAATAAATAATATAAATAGTCTCTGTAGCAAAGATGAGTAAATCAAGCACTAAAAACTCACCATTATGATTGCAAAAGAGTCAGAAAGTACTATATCACCATCCACGAGTGCAGGCACAAACCCAATAGGGTTTATCTTTAAAAACTCTAAATTGCAAAATGAAGTAAGTTGCTAATAGTCTTAGCAGGGAACTCAAAGTTATTGATTCAACTTTTTGGCATCAAGTTACAAGTCAGAAACATAAACCAATCAAATATCTGTGATTTTGTCCATTAAATTACAGAAACTACTACAGGTTAATCCTAATGTGATCATCAAGTTTCTATTGAATTCTAAATTATCATTATCAAGTATGAAACCTCAAAAGCTAAATGTAACTCTGTTAATGAAACGAAATGAAGCTTCTTAAGTACCATGTGACTTCGTGCCCTAATTCCTAAAATTTGTGCAAATTAAGGATATAGGTTATACAAGTGGTAAGGTATAGAACTTTGAAGTTTTACTCCTAACACGGCTCTTCATCATTCATATATCTTTAAAACCATGGAAGAAAGTGAGAATTGCATGTTGACAATCAATAATAGTCAAATTAAAATAAACTAGGGTTTAAGTGAGGGAATTACCAGTGCTATGCTGTTCCCCTTTAAGCAAATTAACTGGTTTGTATTCATAATCAAGTCCTGTTGGCAATCCACAAAAAATACATCAAAACCTAATAAACTGGAGTAGAATGTTAGTATGTAAGATAAAATTAAATTGAAGAAATGAAAACCTTTCAAGTTTAGAGCAATACGAACACGGAATGAACAAGAGCTCCTGTGATACGAATAGAGCTGCAGCTTCCCCTGACCACTGTTCGTTGTCTACACCATGAGAATATGAATTAGCTTTGCTAATAAGTGCGACTGTGTGTGTGTGTGTGTGAGAGAGAGAGAGAGAGAGCACCATTTTGGCTTGAATCTGAACGGCAAATGCTGGTGAGCAAAAACACAAAAGGCAAATATGTGATCGGAAGGTAGTATGACCAGCTGACTGTCAACAAGGCAGCATTTGTTGACGCCTAAAGAGAGAACCGTCTTCAGTTTTTCTTCTTTTATTTTTTCTTTTATTTTTTATTTTTTTTTTAATTTTCTTATGATTTTTTTTTTCTTTCTTTCCCATTAGAGTATCTCAGTATCATGTATGACGGCTCAAGCCATATCGCCCAATCAGCGTCATCTAGGGCTCAACGCTACATTATTATTTTACATTTCATATTAATATCTCAAATACCCCTCTAAAATAACTAACCAATAATACTCTTTTGAGACCCACTAAAATATCTCAAACTCACAAAATACCCATAAAAAATTACTCACTATCTGTCCTCTCTCATCTGTTGTTGCTGCGGCCACAAAACCCTCCACTCACACCACATGGGATGTGGTGACAGAGGAAATATTTCGCCAAATTGGGTGCCACATAGGATGGCGGTGGTGACCTTGCCACTACACCCATTACTCTTAGATGTGTTGTTTATTTGGACGAGAGAAGAAAAAAAGAATTAGCACTGGCGGAAATGAAATTTGTAATATAGGTTGGTAATAGGATTTGAACATATTTAAGTCGAGTTTATCGACCTTAAGTTCATAAAATAAGCTCTTCAAGTTTATAAATTTGTTCATTTCAAAAAATATGTAATTATAAACGAGTATTTAGCTTGAGGTTGAACAATTTATGAATATTCGAGCTTGAGATCAATTTTAAAAACTTATTTGAGTTTGAGACGAACTCGATCCGAATAATTATTAAACCAGTCAAATCTAAATTTTCTAATATTCGACTCGACTTGTATCGCTAATACCCCAATAGCATAAGGTATGGTAGGTGTGTGTTAAACCAATGTTAAAGGTTTTTTTTTAACCTTTTTAACATGGGTTTAATACCATATTCTTACCTTTATCTTCAATGGAATTGCGTAGGATTATTATTCACCATCATTTTTACCGGAGATTAAACCCGCTTAAAATTTAATGTCAAGGATGAACTTTGGTTAAAGTTTTATTGAAGCGTTATACGAAGTACAAGTATTAATTGAATATTTCGGAAAAGAATACTAACAACGATTAAATATCGAGTTAACTGTACTGCGTAATAAAAAACAAATCAGAGACTGATTTGTATGACGACAAAAACTGAAGGGTTAAAAAGGTAAATTTAATTTGTTTTACCCTTCACGCCTATGCTTTCTCCGTGAAATCAAAATTAGGTCACCGCCACCGGCGGCTAGCGTAGCGCAGCAACCGCAGATCCAACCACTGTAACCCCGTCTTTCCGGCCAGTAGTGCATTTAAGTGTCTATGAGTTCAATCTAACCACAAGTCAAATTAAATAGCCAATGGCCACGATTTACGTTGACAATATATCATCAACACGCTCTCCCTCTTGCAAGTAAGTTTGTTTTTAGCTAATTTTATTTTTTAATTTTGGAAACAGCTTCTAGTGTTCATGTTCTTACACATTTAAATATCTATTAATGCTCTTCGGGCAATATTCATCAGTCTCACCTTATGTTTTCTCCTGAAAGTCAATTATGTTACAAATTAATATATTTTTTGAATGATTTATTTGATTTTAATAATACGTGAAGAAGTTTTTCAATGGTATTCACACACCCACAACGTTTTTATTTCATGGATATTTCGGAATGGGATCAGTATTCAAAAATCCTACGAAAGGAACAACCTCTATGCTTTTAAAAAAAAGCAGGAGTGATTGATTTTCTGAAAATTCAAAAAACAAATAAAAATATATTAATTAAAAAAAAGTTACAGCCATTGAATAGTGAGCAAGGGAAAAGATTCCTCCTTCGAAAAAAGCATCTGAAAATTCAAAAAATAAATAAAAATATATTAATTAAATAAAGTTAAAGCCATTGAATTGCGATACAGCTGGATGCTGAGTGGGGTTACTACAGTAGGGAGAGCAAGGGAAAAGATTGCTACTTTGAAAACACCTAAATACGGAAAAGAATAACTTTGCAAACCACCATAAATACCATGTGATGTGTAGGTTCATTACCATATGCTTATTTTGCCTTCTCGATCACCAGTCAAGAACGAAAGGTACACTTGTTCTATAAACTAAATTAATCATGACTAATGTTACCCCTTATTTGACAAATCTTTGAATCATTTCTTGTCAAATTAATTAGTCAGCAAAACCAAAAAATAAAGAAATTTATAGATATAACAGCTGATTATAATGTTAGTTAGGCAAAAAATTTCATATTCTGTGATTTAAAAAAATATGTATATGAATTCTTGTTTGGTGGACACTCAAGTTAAAAGCAATTAAAAGATGAGACTTTGGTAAATATTCTCATGTTATGGCAAAGCTATAATGCAGAATCTCTGGTAATTAATGCAAAAAACACTAGGGATGTGCAACATATTTGTTTAATATTAATACATATGAGTATATGACAGAGATTTTGGTTTCTGTTTTTTTTTTCGTTCTGATTTTTTATCTTATTGTTTAAATTTTTTTTGTAGCCATCACAAAACCGGGTTTGACGGTTTGAAACCCGTATGGTAACCGACCCGGAACCGGTTAATTTTGTCAAGATCGAAAGGTTAGTTTCTACACTTGTTCTATAAACTAAATCATGACAGATTTTCTAATCATTTCTTGTCAAGAATTTCATCAAGTTCACCAACTCAATTAGTTTCAACCTGCATGGTTTTAAACCCTAAAATGACATATGTGTGTTACATTAAACTCACATGTTCGGTTTTAAACTAAATCATAACTGTTGGCTTCTTTGAATTAACTCCAAGTTCATACTAAAAATGATATTCAAGTTGTATATATATGTACACATGCATTTCCTGACAGATAAAAGCATCCACATGTTTCACGAAAAAACAAATAAGAGATCAGCCAAAGCGACATCAAATTATCTAATTAGCAAAACCAAAAATTTAAAGACAAATTGTTGAATTTTAATTAGTTAGCAAAACCAAAAAGTTAAGAAATATATAGTTATAACAACTACTTATTTAATGTTTTTTCCAGGTTTATATTGCTTACATGGGATCTCTCCCGGAACTCCCCTTCGTTGCATCACAATGAAATCATTAAAATGATTGTCGATCCTAGGTATAACTTTGATTAGATTTTTTTAACATATTCTTACTAATACTATATATATAAATATAAATAGTTTTGCACACAAATCACTTGTACGGAGCTACTGAAGAAGCTTCAATGGGTTTGCTGCATTTCTTTCCGATGTAGAACAAAAGAAATTGTCCGGTAAGTGGCTTCGATCATCGTCTAACTAAACGTTGGTTTTGGGATTAAAAAAACTTAATATTGATGTGGTTGAATAATTAACAACAGGTGTTGACGGGGTGGTGTCCGTATTCCCTTGTGAAAAGTTGAAAATGCAGACAACAAGATCATGGGATTACATGGCATTTCCACGATCGGTTGAGCGAAGTCCTGTGATGGAGAGTGACATCATCATTGGTGTCATAAAAAAGCAATCACAAACTCGTTGTCGTATCAATCGAAACAACATCCAAGTTCTTCACAATCGACTGTGAAACACCCGACAACCGTTTAGGTTTAACCACGAGCCGTTCTTTGAAATCTGATTCATGGAGAAAAGTCGAGTCAAATCTAACGGCTACCCTAAAAGAAAATCTTGCGGTTAATTATTGATCTTCTTAAGGAACTAATTAGGGTTTTATAATCTATTAGATGCAAACATCCCAGAAAAATCGAAGCCACGGTTTGTATCATCACCAACAAGACCCGATTGAACCGTTTTGCTTAACCGGGCCCCATTTCCAAATCTTGAACAACAATGGCTACCCCATTGTAACAGGGTTCGACAGTGATCCTTCCGCAGGTTCACCTACGGAAACCTTGTGTAAATATGGCAAACCACAGGGACAATAGAACTTCGATATTTTGGTTGCCGATCATGAGTGTTTTGTTTAATGTGGATCATAAAGTTTGACACAAAGAATGAAAAATTCATAGAGATAAAAGACTCCAATAATTCAAGATCGAGACATATATTGTTCCAATATTATGGTTGAAAAAGGTTGCATTCACCAATATTGGGGTGTTCATCTGGAAATACAGAGATTTTGGTGTCACCCAATCGATATGGTTAAAGTAGCAGCACCATCGAATGTTATAACTTTATCATATTTACTACATAAATCCCTTCATTTTGAAGCCAAGCTGCAAAGAAAAGGAGATGCTCGTAAATAGTTTGGAGATAAAAGGATAATTTGCAAGACTTTCTGTGTATATAATTTGCTGATGCGATTGTTGATGGAGAAGTGGTACAATTGCCATCAAACTTTCACACAACATTTGTAATTATTATGATACTGCTTCTTTTGTATTAGGATTATCAAATTAGTTTGAGTGATGGTATTGGGGTCTATCATTTGTGCCTACTCATCATATACGTACTAATTTGATCATGACAAAGTATCAAAATCAAGAGATAATATGGAGAATTTGTTTTCCATTAAACATTTAGATATGGATGTACTAGTTTTTAAAGATGTTATAACTGTAAATGTTTTACGTAAAATTATATTTTCATTATCATTTTAGAAGTTGCTTCTAATTGCTTTGATTTTCGCACATCTTTTCAAGTTTGTCCGTCATTGTATATTTGTCTTTAATTGCAATAAGACGTGTTATTGTACTTTATTTTTCGGTCGCCATCAATTAATAGAACTATATGCCGTATCTAAAATTTATTAACTAATATTAAGTGTGTTAACTAATTGATCTAGATCAATTGGCCACTAAGAGTTGTTTTGAGGAGTTTGTCTTCAAGAGGTCTTGGGTTCAAGATTTGTTGGGCTATTCTTTAGAATAAAAAAGGTGGTGGAATTTATTCCCCGTAAATGGAGATATGTTCGAGGAATGTATACTGCCCGCTTGAATGTCACTGCATTTGTCGAACCACTAACTTACAAACTTGCCGTTCAAAAAAAAAAAAAAAATGAAGTGTGTCCACATGTAATGTTAGGGTGAGCATTCGGACCGAAAAAACGAATCAAAGTGAAAAGCAACTGAAACCAAAAACATGTAATCGGCTCGGTTTCAATGTTGAAAATTCATCATTTTCGATTTCAGTTTTATCGGTTTCCATTTGGTTTAGTTCGGTCCTTGGATACCGAACCAAAACCGAAAACATGTAATCGATTCAATTTCAGTTTTGAAAATTTATCATATTCGATTTCGGTTCGGTTTTAAGGAGGTTACAAATGTATATTGTGCCTTGAATGACTTTAATAATAATGTAAATACATTTAAGGTGTGTTAAGTTCTAAAAGTGAAAAAGAACAAAAGCTACATAGTTTATTAACATTAACAATATATACAATTTGCATTCCACAATTCACTGTTCATTACAAAATGATCAACGGAGTTACTTTGAAAACGGCGTTTAAAAAATGGGATTTATTCTCTTATATATACATTCTTCATACAAAGGCTACTGTTCATTATAAACCTAAAACTCCGTTCCGTTTAAAACCCACATTCCGTTTAAATTATTGAAAGATGGTCACCGGAAGGAAAGGGTGGCAAGGTATCACGTGGGGGGAAATGCAATGTCTAATCATTTAGTGGAAACATTTATATAGATATAATTTCTTTTTGACAAAAATCTATTTTTTATCTTCAAAAACTAATGTTAATCATCTTTTTAAACATATACTACATATATGTATATATATAATCTCATTTGTGTATACTATGGAGAATAAATAAAGTTCTCTTATAAATAAAAATATATTTTAATTATGAAAAAGAAATAGTAGTGAAAAGATAAAATTTGATAAATAATGATGAGGAACCGTGACTAATCAAATTTATAAGATTGTGATTCGTCTTTCATATTTAGCCCGTAGCAACGCGCGGAAGCTTTATACCCGTTAATTTACAATGGTGGCAAACTTTGGATAGCACATGCACGAGATTAATTAAAGAAGCAGGCAATTCTTAGGGATGAATTTGCGGCCCACATCTCGAAAGGAAGGGACTAGCCCACGTCAGAGAAACGGCCCAACTTATATTTGACGGTGGAACAGTTGAGTTAAAAAGGGATAACATTCTATCTTTACTGTTCATTAGGAAAAAATACAACGAAACCCTAAACCCTAAACCCTAAACCCTAAACCCTAAAGAAAGAGACGGTGTTCCGTTTCATGATTGACAACTCAAGCATGTGACATAGTCACAGTTGTATGCATTAATGCATGACCAATGTTTGATTTTTTCCTCAAGCTCCTTATTCTTTAATAACTTGACATTCACAATTCTTCCACTCAAATACCTATAATATAACCAAACGAATTGGATGCATGTTTTCTAAAATTTGGTATAACTTAATTTTTTATAACAAAATAAATCAGAAAGTTAGAAACTTTACCTCCTAATAAATTATTGTAATTTTTTATATCTAATCCAATATTAAAAAGCTTACTGAAATACGATTCAAATGAGCTCAATATTGCAGTATTTCTTATAAACAGATTTATTATAAAATAACTTGATATAAACTTATGGTTTAAGTAGATTTATATTATCAATAGGTTTTTCTAAGTCATGCTTTAAGAGCGTGAGATAAAAAGTAGTTAATTTATTTCATAATATTGAAATAATAATTACTCTTTACGTTAAAAAGATTAGATATAAAGTCCCGCCGCAACGCGCGGGGACAACATACCTTGTAAAAGCACACTAGTCATTTTTTCGGAAATTATTAATAAATTATTCATTATTTTTTTCTTAACTAGTATTGATAAATAATAACCTCATAAATAAAGGCATATGTTCATGTTGTTACACATTTAAATGTCCATTAAAGCTCTGCGTGTTAAAACCTGGAGTCGTGTTCCTGATTCGACTGGAGCCTTTTGTGAATGATCTCAACCAATTGATATTTGTTGGCTTGTTGCATTCGATTTCTTTTTATTAAAATGTAGCCTTTTGTTGAGGTGCTGTTGAGGCATGTGCACATCAAGAACTGTAAAAGAGAGATTAGGTAGGGTTATGTGCCGAATAGGAAACAAGTCAATTAAAGTAATTGATATTTAGAATTATTGAGGTATGAGCTTGTATATTTGGGTTCAATAATTAAATTGATTAAAGATATATAAAAAAAGGTTATACATAATTAAAAAAATCGTAGATATACAAACACACACATGTATGTAAATTACTATTTGAGTTTTTTGGACAATCCAGATTTTACAGTGAAAATCAAATCCAATCTGAAAACCAAACTATTAATTTGGTTCAAGTTTAAGCCGATCAATAAAACAAAAACTAATCCAAACGATCCAATCCAAATTATTCATTTAAACAATCCAGTTATATCTGAATAGTGAACACCCCTAATAATTGTATGCCCATGAGGAACATATTAACAAAACTCATATTATAAAATTATAAGAGTTTTGATAATAACAGTCTTTAGGTTGTTATTAAGAATGAATAGTCTCTTCTGAAAATGAATAATTAATTAAATTGTAAACCATTTTAGCATGTTTATTTTCATTGGTCAACTTTGTTTCATATTTTTATGAATATTCAACTAGTTAAGTAACCAATTCAACTAAAAGTTTCATTTTCAAAACAGAATATTTATTTCTAATAATAACTTTGAATTATTATTATCAAAATTTTAATTATAATGATTACTAGTAAATATATACTGTTTTATACGGATAAGGTTGTATTTATGCATTAGTTTTTCCCATACTTGATATAAATTGTCTTTACTTTTATCGGTAGCAAGTCGATATCGTCATCTTAATGGGGCAAGCACATGCGACGTGACTGGAATGGGCGTACAATAATTCGAAGCGAGGAGCGTGCCCAACCCACGAACCGTGCGTGCTAAGCGTGCGAACACATGCGTACAAGCCAGATTCTTGGTAGGTACCATCAATTGGTGGACATCAAGACTATGCATGTCACGTGTCAAAAATGACGTGGCTTTAAATCCTTATGACTGGTCCAAAACTTCCAAACCCATCTCAAAGCACAAAAGAAATGTTAATACGAAGTATAAAATTTACTAATTACGCTTTTGCAAAAGACTTCGACACTTTTCCGTACAAAAATACAGGATAATTCTTTAAAGAATTGTTTTTTTTTACTAAGTTTTTCTATTTTATCCTTAGAATTATTAAGAGTAATTGTATTGGTGTTTATTTATATGTTTATCCACTTGATAAATTGATATGTGCAATCATTAATTTGTTCTCATAATATTATTCCTTAATTTTGACATATGTTTTGATCAAGTAAAAGATATATAAGTAGACACGAAAAATAGATACCAATACCATTTTTTATTTATAAAATGATCAATTTTTAAAATATATTAATTCTGTTTTCTAATTTTATTTTTTAATTTAAAAATATTTTTATTGATTAAATGAGTCAAATACCTAATTTTAAAGCAAGATCGCGAGGTTTTCCAACTGCCAAATCACCCATTGTCAAGTCATATTTCGGGTACCAGAAATTTTGCTCCTTCGCCTATTGAAGAAAAAGTAAATAATTGTTCAAATAAACTACACCACTGGTCCAAATTGCCCACTTTCTTCTTCTCAGTTTCAGTTATTCTTAAAAAAAATTAATAATTAATTCTCATCCCATCACAAATTGTAATATATATATACTTATATATTAACCTTGAGAACGATTCCGTTATATGTCAATGGTTGTTCTTGAGGTTGTCTACAACGATACTCAAAGTGCGAAGAAAACATATAACTAAAAAAAAAAAAAAAAAAAGGAGTTGATTGATTATTGCACACAACCTGTTTGCTTTTTTGTTTCAAAGAAAATGAGTAGAGAAAATGGCCATGAGCATCAACCTCTTCTTCCTTCAGCTAAACTAGAAGATCACAATCTCGTCAAATCGACACATTTTTTTGGTCAAAATCACCAAATGGATTCTCAAATTTGCAATGTGTTTTATTTTCATTGCTTGGGTTACTTTCTTGTTCTTACTCCCATCCGAATCTGTGAGTCAATTATCTGAGAAATACGTTGACGCTACCTCTGGATCGGTCTTCTGGGTTACAGGTTTGAAATGTTTCAATTTCTAGTTTAATTTCCATTTTTCTCAATTAATTAATTAATATAATATCTGCTAATTGGATGATCTACAGGAAGTATATTCCTTTATGGTGGTCCTATATTCATCATCGCATTTCTTGCTATACTTTACCTTAGAATATCTGGGGAACAAGAGTATGTTATTAAATACTAATCCACCAAAAAAAAAAAAAATCTTTTTAATCCCTTAAATAATTAAATTAAATAAACAATTACTTTTGTGTAGGAAGAAGAAACCGAAGAACGCGAGTTTCCGATTGTGGACATTTCCGGTTATTGTAGATGGATGGTTTGGGGTTGTTACAGCTGCAGAATTAGTTATTATTCTGGTAGTTGTTGTGTATATAATTTGGGCTGTTTCAATTTATGCATTCAGGAATTACAACATGATTCCCTACTATGAGAGTCAAGGAAAGAGGTAATATTTGTGTAAAAACTACATATTTTATTGAATTTAATTACCTTTTGTGTAATTATTTATGTAAATCTATTATAATTTTGAAATTAAATGATGTAGGAATGTAATGTTGAAGCACACAGGACTCCGTTTCGGGTCAATTGGGTTGATTTGCATAATGTTTATGTTTCTACCCGTTGCAAGGGGATCAATTCTTCTTAGACTTATAAATATTCCATTTGAGCATGCAACCCGATATCATATATGGTTAGGACATTTAACAATGACACTTTTCACCCTTCATGGTTTATGTTATTTCTATTCACGGATATTGGAAGATCGTGTTATACATCAGGTGAGTTTTCTATCCATTTTTTTTAAATATTTTTAAATGACTAGAAGTTTCAAAATTGTTAATTTTTGTTCTGCTTTTTTGTGCAGTTAATTAGTTGGAAAACTAACAGTATTGCCAATCTTCCGGGTGTAATCAGCCTATCAGTTGGTTTATTAATGTGGGTGACATCACTCCCTCAAGTTAGGAGGATAAATTTTGAAATATTCTTCTACACTCATCAACTATATATTGTTTTTATTGTCTGCTTTGCAATGCACGTTGGTGATAAAATCTTCAGTGTAACAGTTGCTGGTTTATTTCTTTATATGCTCGACCGATTTCTTAGATTTTTTCAGTCAAGAAAACCTGTGGAAATACTTTCAGCTAAATGCCTTCCATCTGGCACTGTTGAACTTATTATTTCAAAACCAAAAGGTAAATGGTCAAACCCGGTAATTTCTTTAACGGGTCAACTTGACCCGAAATAATATTTATTTATTACCTTTTTTTTATGTAGATTTACAGTACAATGCTCTGAGTTGGGTAATGATCCAAATTCGGGAATTATCTTGGCTTCAATGGCACCCTTTTAGTGTTTCATCAAGCCCTTTAGATGGTAAATATCATCTTTCTGTTCTCATAAAAGTTGTTGGAAATTGGACAAAAAAGCTGAAAGGACACATTTTGAGTGTCAGTGGGGACCACACTGATCTAGAAAACCTCATTCAACCAAATATAAAGCTTAAGGCGTATGTTGAAGGACCTTATGGTCATGAGTCGCCTTACCACTTAACGTAAGTCGATTTTTTATTTTATTTTTATTTTTATATACTTCGTATATTTTTTTGTGTGCGTTTTGAAACTGATTATGTGATTTTCGAATACTTTGGATCAAATAACTAGTTGTAATACAATGGACTATAAAAGATGGTGTTTGTATATGCTTTTCTGTTTGAAGTTATAATAAGATACTAAGGTGTAAATGTTCAATTTTGTTACCAAAAAATGTAACCAGGTACCTTTTTTGTAACAAAATTGAAAATTTACTCCTATTAATGAGTTAGATATTTGTATCAAAATTGATAGTTTACTCTACTCTTATTAACAGGTTATTAATGTAACATTGACTCGTTTGAGATGCTTTCTTCATCTGCAAATACCTTATTACTTGATTATTTGTTTGTGTGCAGATATGAAAACCTAATTTTAGTAGCTGGTGGCATTGGGATTTCACCATTTTTGGCTATCTTGAGTGATGTTCTTCACCGTATTAAAGACTCAAAAGCTTGTATTCCAAGAAATATATTAATAATTTGGGCGGTTAAAACATCTGAAGAGCTGCCACTTGTCCACTCACTAGACTTGAACTCACTCTTTCCAGACTTTCACACCAAATTAAATCTTGAGATTCAATCTTTTGTCACCCAGGAATCACAACCACCATTGGTACGTATGTATTTAGTTTCTATGAACAAATCATAAAAAAATTGACACGGTTCAGGTAACGGGTCAAAACAGGTTTGGGATTTGGGTTGAAATGGGCCAGATGGGGTTGTGTTGACTTGTAAAACACTTTTCTATGCATTTTTCAAAAAAAGAAAAATTAAATTAACGCATTAACTATAATTATGAAAATAAAAAATATGACAATAATAATCAAAATGACAAAATCTTACAATAAAACGATGGGCAAATGTCATAAAATAGCAATTACTTCACATGGTGGTCTGTTTTGGTAATTGTAAGTTTTTAAGATCCATTTCGGTAGCTACAACTTTTTAGCCTGCCTATCTTGGTAATTATAGTGTTAAGAAACTGTAAAAAAAAGAAAAAGTAATAACCACATAAGGCCAACAAAACTTCTTTTAATTACCAGATTGTGACCGGAAAAAAACTTAAATTACCAATATAGGCCGACCAAAAACATGTAATTACCAAAACAAATCATAAAAAATTTGTAATTACCAAAACAGATCACCACAAAACATTAATGCCAAAGAATTTAAAGTTAATTTTTATTTTATTTTTACTACAGGACGAGAGTGAAATACAGAAGTATGTAAACTCTTCAGTCTTTTCTTCACCCAACCGATCTGGCATCTCTAAATTGGTTGGAACAGGAAGCATCATTTGGGCTGGAACTTATGTAATGGTGTCCACAATTGGTTTAATGATTTGTTTGACTTTTTTAAAAGTGTTTTACATTGACAAATATGATATATCATACCAATGGTACAAAGGGCTTCTGGTATTGTTTTGCATGGTTGCTAGTGTCATTATATTTGGTGGTCTTGTGATTGGTTTTTGGTATTTTTGGGACCGAAAAACATCAGAAAACGGTAAATTAACAGATGAAATTGAAAGTGTTGGTGTACAATATAGAGAGAGTACTACCACAAACAAGAATTCAGTAGATGAAAGTTTTGTTAAAACTGTAAAGTATGGTCAAAGACCGGATTTGAAAGGTATGTTTATGGCATTTTGTTTTTAATTTCTGTTAATTAAAGGTATGAAGTTTTTTTTTTTTTTTTTTTTTTTTTGCAACCATAATGAGGAGGATTTTTATAACCATTTTTAGAAAGTTTTGGTTACATTTTGGTAATATCTTTAATAGGTAAAAAAAAATCCACATTTTTGTCAACAAAGTAGTGAAATACCTTTATAATACACTTGATTGTGAAAAAAAATAGAAGAAAAAAAATACTCAGTACCTCAGATGGAATTTTCATTAAGTTGGGTACCTTTTTGCACAGTTAGCCCTTTTATTAATCATATTTAACACGTTAGTTATTATTTATATAGAACAAGATAGTGATGTTATATTGAGTTAGTTTATATCCTGATGAATACAGAAATCTTTGGAAAGATAGCTGAAGGTTGGGGAAATGTAGATATTGGGGTAATTGTTTGTGGGCCACCATCTCTTCGAACAAGTGTCGCTAAAGAATGCAGATCTAAGAATTTTGGGAGAAAAAACAATAATCCAATCTTCCATTTCAACACTCACAGTTTTGATCTGTAGGTACCCCTGGCCCCTGTATTGTATTATTTAATCAAGTGATATATGTAAGCTTAGTTGTTTCTATATGTAGCAAAAAGCCTTTGAAACAGAGTATATCTTTGTTTTGATTAAATAATTAGTTGTTAAATCTCAAAATTTATAGAAATTGTACGATGAATTGATTTATTTGTTGAAAACGACTTTGTGGATTTCTGTCATATATTTGCGACAATTCAAATCGATCGATCCTAGCTATTGCGACAATTCAAATCATTTTTAGTACCTTCAAAAAGCAACAACAAAGCAAGCACGCTAAATGTGAATGTATTCCTGATCTTCTTTTCAACCAATTAAATTGGTTCTTGTTGTATGTAACTATATGTATATTGATATTTTGATTGATGGAGCAAATTAGACTTGACGTTGATATATAATTGAACATTGTTACTCCATAAATAGCTTCACTAACCAGAGTTTATCAATGAACTTCTTTCTGAATTACTTAATTTGTCGTCTTCATCCAATCAATGAACTCAGATCGAGAGAGAGAGAGAGAGAGAGAGAGAGAGAGAGCGAATAAATGTCGCAATAGCTATGATCGAATTGAATTGTGGGTAAAGTGAAATCGTTAACATAACCCTATTATATTCCTATTTGAGTTTGAGCATATGAATGTGTAATGTTGTTGTTGTATCTGATTAATATGATGCAGTCGTTTTGAGTATTTTGCTGGATTTTGGATATTGTGCAGGAATTTACTCTCTGGTTCAACAAAAAGGGGAAAGAAAAGAGAAGGATTGATGCTCTCAAGTGAAGAAAAGACAAAATGGCATTAATTTAGGGCAGTAAAAAAATGTATAAACTTATTTAGAGAAGAATGATAGTAATAGTGTTAATGGTGAACTATAGTGGCGGTTGTTTTTTCCATACACAAATGTTAGTGACATATTTTTTGCTTACATTGATTTAAGTAGTTTGCTTACTTTGAGAATATGATTATAACTGTTATCTACTTTCTTTCACGTGTAAAAAAATCTATCTGCAAAATCTATAAACAATTTGAAAGTAATATTAGCAATTATACATTAGGCATATATATAACATTTATACCTAATACACAAACTCGAATACAAAATTCATACCCAAATGACTAATACGTCAGTGAAACCTAATATTAGCAGAACGTGCATTATTCATATGGAATAACGATCACATAAGGAATCTAATAATTCAAAACCGCCAAGTGATCTTTCCCATAATCTTCCCTGCTTTAGAGAAGAACACACGAGGTCACTGGAATCAAGCTGTTTAAAGCCTAACCCTAAATGTAGTATAAAAACCAGTTTAAAAAGGGCAGTTGTTCTTTGGATTTTTACCACCATAAATAACTGTTATTCTTGAAGAAATGCGATGCTTTTTCATATTTGATTTATTTTGACTTTTTATTTTCTAGTTTGTAAGATAACAGTTTTTTTATAGGTAAAGTATAGTTTTGTTAAGCACAAACTTATAGTCTTTGTAATCATAGTTACCATATTAGTTATTAATAAAAATTGCTGGCAGATCAGCCCAACATGAGCACACCCATCTTTAGACCAATATCTAAAGTTTATAAATCGCCTTTTGACTTTGTTTTCCAACTAGTTCATTTCACCCCTTTTGCCACCTCTAACACAAATGCAGTGTTTTAAAAACCCCGATGATCCGCCTGATCGGACTGAAGGTAGCCGCCGGTCAGAATGAGCCATCATGATTGGTGGTTATAATTCGGTCAGAAATGGTGCATGATGGTGCATAGTGATTGTGGGTGGCAACGTTAGTTGGTAATAATGGTGAGTGGCGGGGTGAGCAGTGATATTGGTGGTTCAATACAATAATATGTGTTTAGTGATTACTAAAGATAATATGATATAAGTAATTATAGTCAATAATCAACATCTGTTCTAGTGATGATGACGACCCCACTAGCTTCTATCAAATACGGTGAATTATCATAGTGCATTTTGCAGGAGTAATTTACTTATATGTTTAAGAGAAATGATATTTATATCTACCATTTGTTCTTATTTATCTACCTACCCACTTGATACGATAACATATGTAATTTATTAATTCTCTCTCCTAATATTATCCTTTGATTTTGACACATATCTTGATCTAATGCATAAGAAGATAAGTAAGAACAAATGGTAAGAAACAATACCATTACTCTATTTTTAAATATTTTTTCATAACGACATGAATTTTTTATTTTTTTTGGAAACTGCACATTATATAAAAAAAGACCCACCTTAGCAAGAAGCTAAAAGGGAAAACAACAGAGTTTACAATGACAAAATAAAAGGAGAAATGCACCAATATGCCCAATTACAAGATAACTCCTATGGTTCACTCATAGGAAGGAAGTAGTAATGATATTCTCCACAATAGCCGTGTATGCGCGCCTTGTGTAATTTACTGAAAACCACCTCATTTGTCGCCTTCCATACGCTCCAAAATGCATTGGATTATCGATGTTAGAACCTTTTGTTTCTTGGGACAGTTGCCCCAACTCAAATAAAAGGAGCCTAAATCCTAGGTTAAAACCCGTTTTATTCAGCCAGACAAAAGTTCGCGTAGCGGACTGCAACTTTTCCGCGAAGTTGTGCGGGTCTGACGTCATCGAGCCGTCCAAGCAGAAACCTCGCGATCAGTTCATGACAGGTTCGCATCGCGAACCTTAGTTCGCGTCGCGAACGTTAGTTCGCGTCCAACCTCGCGCCCGTGAACTTCTCCCGATCGAACCCCAAACTCTCTGCCAGATCCTAACGATTGCGAGCTCGGGCTCGCGTCGCGAACTCGGGATCCCTGCACTTCTTCGATTTTTCAAGCTTAGTTCCTTCCAAGACTTGACTCGTTTCGACTAATACAAGTCCCAAACAATCAAACACTCGAAAAAACACAACGGTAGACGAAAACTAACATAAATAATATAATTCGTATAAATCCTGAATTAAATATACGAAATTACAAAACATAAAATTACGGTCGTTACACTAGTTATAATAACTTATAACTTTATACACCTTATAATATTAATACATAACTTTGTATATTTCTAGTTTATAATATAATCTTAACTTATACAATTTCTAGTTATAATAAAATTATAACTGTGTACTTTCTAGTTTTAATTATATTACAACTTATACCATAACTACTTATATTATAATCTTTAAGATCAAAAATAACATTTATTTTAATTTACCATTTTTAACTTGTATTTTATATATAAAATTCATTTATTTAAAACCTTATAATATTCTAACTAGAATATCATATTAGTTTAATCTTATGTATTTTAACTTGATCTAATTAAGATACATATAAAGTATGTTTATCCTTTTTAAAAAGCATCGCCTTTTTGAATGTTTATAAAAATTTCTAAAAATATAAAAATGTACGTATGCTTTTTCGAAATATATGTATATGTAAAAATACAACTTGTTAATTTTTAAGACTTTAAACTTAACATTTCTTTTTAATCCTTATTAGTTTTAATAAATCAAACCCTAATCTTGTTTTAATCAATTAAAACTAGGTTTTAATTCTTCTTGATCAAAACATTATTTATTCACAAGACTAGCAGGTTACCCGCGCAATGCGGCGGCGGGTACCCTGTGACTAATATGATATTCTAGATCAAGTAGTGGGTGGTGACGACGGTAGTGATAGTGGCTGCTGGTTGTGGTCGTGTGATTGGTGGGTGATGTTAATTTTAATTTTGTAAAGATTAATAAAGATATCTCATAAATTTCCTTTAATTCGAAATTGACGTTTATTTAAATATGGGCCGTTTTAACTATGTTGAATATCTCACAAGTTTCCTTAAATCCGAAATTGGCGATTTTTGAAATATGGGCCTTTTAGTTATGTTGAAGTTAAAGGTTATATATATATTAGTTGTTGGGATAAAGCAAAATATCAAGTAGATCAATTGATTAACACACAGTCCGTACTCACAAAAGGTCTTGGGTTCCAATCCTGTAAGTAACATTTTTTTTATTTTTGTGGTCTTTAATATGTTACTAAAAGTAGAAATAAGTTTAAGTTTAAGTTTAAGTAATTCTATATTTAGTAGTCCTAAACACATTATAAAGGAGTAAGATTAATCTTAATCAATCCTATCTAAAAAGATATCTTTGTTTAAATTTTAGGTTACATTATAACTGTGAGTTCTGAATAACTCTTCTAACCGTCGATCTTTAGGCTCAAGAATAGTTAGTTCTTATCTGGAATAAGCATATACAAAACATATAATTGCGGAATTAGTTGAACATGTATGTATAGCTAAACAAGTGTTTCATTATTAAAAGCCTCAATTCTATATATAAATACATAGAACGGTTCTTCGTTAAACAGGATCAAACGATCTTGAGGCTTAGGTTTTACACACAAACATGTTAAAACGTGGGTTCTAAGAACATCTAATTCTATGTCATTAGGTTTCTTTATATACTAGAAAACCTAAGACTTACAAGGAAAAGATAATACTAAATCTTTTAAATTAATAAAGATATACTATATCTTTTTACATTAATGATTATCTCCTAAATCTTTATTTAAATTTGAACTTCTATATCTTCGATTTAGGTCCTTGTACTTTAATAGTTTTGACTAATCAAATCAATAATGAATATTAAATAAAAATATTCCTAACAATCTTCCCCTATTTGATTTGACAAAACTTGTAGAATTAGCTAGGAATCTTCAAGTCTCTTCCCCTTTTTGACATAATCAAATAAATCTGAGAAACTTGAACTTCCCCTTAAATGATCAACACTTTTTCTTCCCCTAAAAGTGTGCTATCATTCTTGTGTTCTTCAAGACTATATTAATTACATTGAAAACCAACTATCTTCTATTTGAAGTTGAAGTAGAAACTCAAACTAAGCATCACATTCCGTCGAAATATAGTAATCAGCAACATCATATCTTGTATGAAGGACTTTCTTATCTTAGTCTTCAACAGATCTTTTCGTTAAGATTCTGTTAAATTGCAGTTACAACAATACATAACATCTTATGTAGTAAGACTTTCCACTTCTTCTTCTTCAAATAAAATATAATTAATTATCTTCTGTAATCAATTGATAAAGATCAAATATGTAACAAATAAAACTTTCCTTTATCTTCATCATGCCTTCAACCTGTGTGTGTGTGAATAATGTGATTCGTTTCACATTATTATCAGATACGATCAATAAACCGTGGTATGGAATGAACATGGTGTGTGTCATGCTTTCCAAAGTATGATGTATCAGTTGTATGGAAGAAATCAGTAAAAAAAAATTTCTTCAGAACTGTGTAATACTGATCAGTCAACGCAGCAGTAGTAATATGTATATTACTGATCCTTGGTAAAAATTTCGGTTTTGTTACTGATCAGTAGTATTTTTCTTCATTTACTACTGATCAGTAGTATTTAATATGAATCAGTAGTAAACAGCGAAGATCAGTAGTAACCTGTCGGACCAGTAGTACTGATTGAGCATTGGATCAGTAGTAATCGGGACATACTACTGATCAGTAGTAATGTTGACATTACCAGTAGTAATCGATTAGCAGTAGTAACAAATTACCACTTGAAATTGACCTATCCACACCAGTAGTAACAATTGAAAATTAACATGATATACTACTGCCATTGATAGAGCAGTAGTAAAATTGAAGTTTCAATTTGTACAGTGATTGACAAGTAAATATGCAGCCATTGAAATCGTTTACAAATCGATTTTACAAAGTCCGATTGGTGATTAGAGTTACCGTTTGGTGTTAATTGTGGCCCGGTCCAGATTCCGGCGATTGATCTCCGGCTTCTGGTGGATGTCGCCGCCGTTGATATAGTAAGAATCACCGATAGAGATGAGGCGGTCGGAGATGAGATCAAGATGCTGTAATATTGACACGAAGCAGAGGTGGAAGATGACTCACTTATTTTTGCCACAAATAAATAAAATCATCGCTATTTATTTGTCTTAAACAAATAAAAGTTATTTACGAAGCAGAGGTGAAATCATCGCCGCCATCTTCATCTTTTTAAAATCAAAATTGTAATGTCTTAATGTTGATCATCGATTTATCCTTGTTTCATTCCAGATCTGAGCCACCGTGCTCTGATACCAATTGTGAGTTCTGAATAACTCTTCTAATCGTCGATCTTTAGGTTCAAGAATAGTTAGTTCTTATCTGGAATAAGCATATACAAAACATATAATTGCGGAATTAGTTGAACATGTATGTATAGCTAAACAAGTTTTTCATCATTAAAAGCCTCAATTCTATATATAAATACATAGAACGGTTCTTCGTTAAACAGGATCAAACGATCTTGAGGCTTAGGTTTTACACACAAACACGTTAAAACGTGGGTTCTAAGAACATTTAATTCTATGTCATTAGGTTTCTTTATATACTAGAAAACCTAAGACTTACAAGGAAAAGATAATACTAAATCTTTTAAATTAATAAAGATATACTATATCTTTTTACATTAATGATTATCTCCTAAATCTTTATTTAAATTTGAACTTCTATATCTTCGATTTAGGTCCTTGTACTTTAATAGTTTTGACTAATCAAATCAATAATGAATATTAAATAAAAATATTCCTAACAATAACTTTAATAACTTTATTAAAACTTTTTAATCTAAACCTTTTAGACAAAAACTTTGTCTAGATTTCTAGGCTTAAAAAACTAGTTTCAATAAACTCATTAAAATAACAATTAAACCTTCTTAAACATGAACTTGTTTAATTTTTTAGTTTCTAGATTATCTTTCTAATTAATCATTTTAACTAATTAAACTAAACTATTTTAATGTTCTTGGTCTTATTGTTCTTTGAGGGTTCGAAAATTTTAGGGTAAGAATCATTTTGACCAATTAAACTAAACTAGTTTAATATTCTTGGTCCTAGGGTTCTTCTAGATTTTTCGAAAAATAGGTAGGGAAGAATCCTTTAACCAATTAAACTAAACTAGTTTAATGTTCTTAGTCCTAGGGTTCTTTGCTTATTTTCGAAAAACCAAGAGTCGTGTCGTGTCGGGTTCGTGTCGTGTCGAGACCTTAAACGCGTTGAGACCCCTAAACCCAAACCCGACACGTTTAATAAACGTGTTGAAAATGTTGACCCAAACCCAACACGGTTAATTTCGTGTCAACCCGACCCAACCCATGTAACCCGTTTAATTAACCTGTTAAAATTCACATATAGCTATTAATCATAATAAAAATCCAACAAGAATCTAATAAAAATCCAAAAAACATAACATTAATCCAACAAAAACGTAATATAATTAGATATTAACCTAAATATGCAATAAAAGCTCAATCTTTTCTACTACAATTATTAAGTTATAATATTTACATATTATATATTTAAAAATATAAAATTTATTAATATACATATATATACTTAAACGGGTGATTCAGGTTACTTTCGAATTGAAAATATTGATACTAACCCAACCCGTTTAACTTCCATGTCGTGTCGAGTCAACTCATTTACTTAAACGTGTCGAAACCTCTAACCCAAACCCACTAATTTTGTGTCGGGTTCGTGTTGAGTTGTCGTGTTGTGTCTGATTTTGCCAGGTCTAGTTAAAATACCGCAAAAGACAGAAGACTAATTAATTTCACATAGCATTTAGTCAGATAATCATTTTATAAAATAACTTAAGGTCAATAAACTATTAGGCCGAGTTTTAGGATGTTACATAAATGAGTTGTACGTTTAATTATTCAAGTTCCTCGTATTAAATGTGGTAGAGAATGTTACCGTTCACATAGAAAATTATAATATTTCCCCTAAAGTTTTGTGCTAATTATAATGAGCTAAAATGAACTTAGCTGTAACGACCCAAATTTTTGTGTTAAATAAATTATGAAAAAAATATGATAAATAATGATAAATCATTTAAAGAACATAGGAATTGGTTTCGTGTCATTTGGACATCGTATGAGAAATTACGGACGAAACAAGGTCGAAAAGGGCACTAAAAAGTGCAGCCTTAGCGACTGACCCACATAGCGTCACTATCTGGGCAATAGCGTCGCTAAAAGTGGCGGGGGTGCAATAGCGACCCGAAATAGCGACCAGGGTGCTGAATAGCGACGCGATTTGTCTGATCAGGTCATAAAAATCAGGATTTTGGTCATTTTGAGTTCATTCTTCATCCCAACTCTCTCTCTCTCTCTCTAGAACCTTATACATATTTTGAGTGGAAAAGGTCGTTTGGAGCCGATTTTAGGGTCCAAATTAAGTGATTTTGCTTCCTTTGTTGAAGATTAAGGTAAATCTCTTCTTTCTCAAGCTTTAGATGTAAGATTTGGGGAATTTGGTTGAATGAATGTTAACCCTAACTTTTGGGGTTTTCATGGATGATGAAATAGAGCATGTAGAACTCTTATCTATGATGTTTAAACATGGGGAAACATATTTTTAACTTAGATCTATGCTAGTTATGAGATGTATTTGGGGGAAAATGGTGGTTTGGACAACCTACCATGGATATTTGGGGAAGATGATTATGGAGAGTGTAAAACACTCAAGCTAGCTTAGGAACCTTGTGTTCTTGCTAGATTTGGAATCTCATGATGTAAATCTTGAACTAGAGTTTGAGATTTCATCAAGTTGGATGAACTTGGTGGTTAGGAATGTTATTATGGATTGATAATTGATGTCTAGTTATGGATGATAACTAGAAATGTGATGATTATGTTGATAGGTTGCAAGGACCTAAAGGTTGGTGATATTCCAAAGGCGGAAAGCAAGGATTCGTGTTGATAAACACGATATGGATTTAGCTATCGCTAAGGTGAATACACGAGACTTTTAAAACTGGGTACATAGCAAATGGTTTTTGAAAATACATATGATGTTTTATGGGTCTTTATTAATAAATGATTTTAATAAAGATATGATTGAAAATATGAGAAAAGGTAAATAATAGACTATCTAAGTATGTCTAAAATGATTGATGATTTTGAAAGAGATCATGATAATGAAAAGTGATTAATAACTAATTATTGATATGATGTAAAGGAGTATATTTTTATAATATGTGATTACTAATGATGAAACTAGTTGATTTGATTATGTGAGTACTAATTAAGATTAGTATGTGGATAGATTGTATGATGGCCTTACGGCATTGTTGATAGATGTGACATATAGTCACATGTAATAGCTATGACGGGTAGACTGAAATAGGACAGGTACGTGGTAGATTCGGAGGCATTCTGGTTATCACGGTATCATTAAACTGATGGATTGGAGGTATTCCGATCACCCAACAAGATGTTGGATCTTATTGAATTGGAGGCATTTTGATGAGTAAGATAAGATGGGTCACCTTGCTTGGACAAGGTTACAAAGGGGGTTCTACTGAATCAGAAGCATTCTGGTTAGTAGGACAAAAATGGGGTCTCGTTGGATTAGAGGCATTCCGAACAACTTGACGGATCGAATAGGCTATGAATGAATGTGATAGGATTACCGAGGAGGTGATCGATGTATATGAATGTGTTAGGGTTACCACGGAGGTAACTAAAGTATATTTATATATATATTTTAATATGTGCGATTATTTATATATTATTGTCGGGTCTAAAACTCACGTATCTCACGAGACTATTTTGTCTCACGTACTACGTTTGTTTTGTGGCTATGTACTCAGGTACAGGTTTGAAGTGATAGAAGGTTGCACTAGAAGTGACCTAAAGATATTTAGCTCGGGAGCTCATAGGTAGATCCCGTTTGCCTGTGGTTTTGATATACTTTGTGACACCGTATTTTTGTAAACTCTGATAAAAGTTTTAGTTAAACTGTATTATGGACAACATGATACTATTGAAAATTGTATTTTAAATGTTTTATAAATACGGGTGTTACATTAGCTATAAGTTATAACCTCAATTATTGTTTGACTCTTGTAAGCTGCAACATGTTAATGTTATGCTTCATATATTTTGGTCTTCACTCTTCATGTAGGGGTGTTCAAAACCGGGTACCCGGAAATCCGGGTACCCTAAAACCGGGTACCCGAAAATTCGGGTAGTAGATTTAGGTACCCGTATCAGTACCCGAATTTTCGGGTACCCGGTTTTCGGGTACCCGGATTTTCGGGTACCCGGTTTTCGGGTACCCGGTACCCGGAAATATAATTTCTTTATCACAAAAATTACATAAATGGAAGTCGCCATTGTTTATATATTTAATTTCTTTAAATCTTATTAATAAATTTGTTATTAAAAATTTACGTTATGATTTTCTTTAAAGAAAAATCATTACTAGTAATGAATCTGACTAAATCTTTAAAGACGTCCAATGATTCAAAACCATGATTCAACGACGGTTGTGAGAATTAGATGGTTTGTACGTGAGAATTGAGATAGGGTTTTAAATTTTAGACATTTGTCAAAATGATCCAAGCATATGCCCATATCTAATGATAATTAATGTCTAATAATAATATAAAAAAATATATAAAAATAAGTTGGAAAAATAAAATTCGGGTACCGGGTACCCAATTACCCGGTTTTTTAGAAAAACACTACCCGTATTTGATACCCGGAAACCGGTTACCCGGAATCCGGGTATCCGGATTTTCGGGTACCCGGATTTTCGGGTATCCGGATTTCGGATATCGGATATTTTTTCGGGTACCCATTTTTTCGGTTATTTTTGAACACCCCTATCTTCATGTATAAATGAACCATAGTATATGAGTATTTCGTTTGAATGATAAATAATTTTTAGTCGCAATCGATGAAAACTTCCAACCATTACTTAAAAAAGAAACTAGACAGTTATGATTAACAAGTCGGGCCTCCATGCACGCCCACATGAAAATAGACATTATTGAGCAACGATATCCAACGAGAAATATACATTTGGCTTCTTCAGTTGGTTATACTCTAGTCCAATGTTTTTTATCTGATATAATTTTGTGTTGAAATGAATTTATTCTATATTAATTTTACATTCTTATTAATAGTTGTTAAGACTGTTATTATTATTTTCTTACAATTTATTATGGGTGAGCATGAGGCGGTTTGGGGCGGTTTTTAACTAAAACCAAACCCCGTCCTGAAAGTTCGGGTTTTAAGAATTACACCCCGTTCGGTTTCGGTTTTTTCGGTTTCGGTTTTTTCGATTTCGGTTTTTTCGGGTTTTCGGGTTTTTCGGTTCGGTTTCGGGGTTTTTTTCGGTTTTTTTTCCTTTAAATTTTCCAATTTGTAAATTTAAAAATTAATATTATGATTCAAACTCTCAAACCTTAACACATTTATATATATAAAAATCAACTAGTAGGTTTAATGTAATAATAAATTCAACTCACATAACTTGAATATGATTAATAATAGAATAACATCCAACGATCTTACGCAATGATCTTAGTCCACGTCTTTATTCATAGAATAACTTCAATCATATCTTATATTTTAAAGGTAATTAAATGTCAAATGTTTCATAAATATAAGAATATTTTTATAAAATTTGAAAGACATATAATGGCGGGGCGGGGTTTTCGGTCGGGTTTTTCATATACCCCCGAAAACCGCCCCAAACATTCGGGTTTTTCAAAAATCAAAACCATTGACATTGGTTTTTCAAATTGTTCGGTTTTTTCGGGGCGGTTTTTTCGGGTTTTTGGGTTTCGGTTCGGTTTTTTGGTTTTTATGCTCACCCCTACAATTTATTACAGGTAAGTGTAAGCTAAGAACCTCTTCAATAACTTATTATATTTGACACATCATCTAATAACCTATTAATTAATACCTCTTCAATGGTTAACCTTTTCAAAGAATTTTTCTTATTAATATTACTAATTTAACGTTATTTTATATTAAATGTTACTAAATGCCCCCTCTTAAAAAACCTCCATTGAAGTTGCTAAGAGAAATGGGTATGGTGGCGAGGGAGAGGGGGCGTCGGATGCCACCTCGGCTCGCCGGCCTCGCCACCACACCGTGCGTTACGTGAGCGAGGCCCGGCGCCGGATCGTCGACGAGGGCAGCGAGCCAATGAGCGAGTGACACGTGGACTAGCCGATGGCAACGGCTAATTTTGACCGAATTTAATTTAATTTTTTTTAAATAAAACCTATTATAAATAACTCTTTTAACCATAACCTTTTTTCACACCATCTTCTACACACTCTCTACAATTTCTTACACTTTCACTTTCAAAAACTCACAAAAATGTCTCAACAACATCCCGATTGGATGAACGGTATTCTTGGATGGGGAAGTTCCAGCTCACCCGCGCCCAATCCGTCAACACCTTCGTCCCAACAATCGGTATCGTCCACCCAAAATACCGAAATGCCGGCGACCAATCCGTATGGTACCCAATCTGTGATGCCAACATTTTCCCAAGAGCAATATAATCAATTTATGCTTCAACAACAATTTCAAAACCTTCAACAACACCCCCCCTCAAGTTTGGTCACAACCACAATCTTCACAACCACAACATTCACAACCTCAAGACCCGGCGGCCGTTGGAAAGGGGAAAAAAGTTGCAATCAACTTAAGTCGGACGGTCATTCGGTGGGACACCGCACAAGAAGTGTTATTGGCCGAGTGTTGGGTTAGCGTTTCCGAGGATGCCGAAAAGGGCGCCGACCAATTCGATGATTGTTTTTGAAACAAAATCCTTGTTAAGTTCAACAAGGATGTTGATACGCCGCGTACCAAAGACATGTTGACGGGGAAGTGGATGACTTTAAACGGTAATTGTCAACGTTTCAACGGTATCTACAAACATTTACAACGTACAAGTAGAAGCGGTGAAAATGAGGTTGACTTTTTGGCCCGTGTCCGACAAGCGTACCGTGACGAGTCGGCGTCAAAAAAATAATTTAATAACGAAGGTGCATGAGAAGTTTTGAGAAAATGCCCGAAATGGGACGCCCCCGAGCCCATTTCGCTCTCCGATAACGAAGAACTTTTCGGGGAAGATACGAGACCACGTCCGGCGGGAAAGTCTCGTAAGGCAAAAAAAAAGTAGATCGGAAAGTTCATCCGGCACCGCCGGAAGTGCCACACCGCCGGACCTTGGCGAGGTATGATGGCCGAGTTTAGGCGGAAAAGTGAAGCCGCTCAATCCGCATACGAAAGGTCAAAGGCGCGGGATACCGTTTTCGTTCGGTTGGAAGAATTGAGATTCCTCAGCACTAACACCCACAGGTTGGGGCGCGCGGATAAGGCGAGAATCATCAAGGAAAAAAGGGCAATCCGCGAAAAAATACCCCATCGAGGAAGATGAACTTGACATTGAAGATGACGATGAGTAGTTTTTTTTCGGTATTTTTTTTCCTTTTTTTGGTAATTTTTTTTTATTTTTCGATAATTTTTTATTTTATTTTTTAGGTATTTTAATTTGTATTATGTAATTTTAATTTTAATGAAGTATTATGTTTTTAAAAAAAGAAAAAGAAAAAAAGGGGGTGTGGCCCAATTGGCTTAAGGTGATGGTAGATAGGGTATTTAGGGGTTTTGAATGTGAAATGTGAAATGGTGATGTGACGCAGAGGTGACGCATATGTGGCTTCTAGCTTGGCGTGACCACACCCAATGCTGTGAGTTGGAAGTCATCGCACATAAACTTTGCACATGATCCGGTCACAATCTTTCACTGTGTTATATTTTTCCGTTAAACCGCCGTCACCTCTCTCTCTCCCTTGTCACCACCACACCACTAACCACTCACTGGGAATAGTTTCTCTCTCTAGAATAAAATTGAATCAAGAAGAATAAATTTAGGTTTCCAAATCCTCATGACCCAAAGAAACCCTCTAACCTTGTTCTAGGGTTTCTTTGTTCTTTTTTTAATCTCAATTTCTCTCTCCAATGCATCGTCTTCATCGTCACCAACAAATTTTTAGTCGTTAATCCAATCAGCTTCCATATTTGACTGGATACCATTCAATATGATGCGATTGAAGTTGATGAACCGAGAGATTACATCTCATTTCAAATCTTCCAAATTCTAGGGTTGTGGGTCCAAGGTACGAGCTTTTTCTAACTAGGGTTTTTAAATTTCAACTTTCCATGGCTTATCTGTCATTATTTTTAAGATTATAAAAATGTATGTAGTTTGGGTCATCTTGATGTTGAAACATTGATAGTTTTTGATAAGAAGGATCGAAAATTTGGGAAATTAGGTTTTGTTTTTGTGGATATGATTAAGCAAATACTGAATAAGCTTCCAAGAAAGCCATCTTCAAAATCCTCCCAAAATGACGGGGGGAAGAATGATACAGCTTTTAATTCAATGAATTCGAGTGTTTCTGGTAATAATAGTGGTTCAAATAAGTCCATTAATGGAACTCATACACCAAATGTCAAGTCAATCCAAGGGAAAAAACCCGGTCAACTCGGGTCAACCCAAGTAAATCCAGCTGCTGATGAACAATTACCTAGTTTTCGTGAAGTACCACCTTCCGAAAAACACAATCTTTTCATCAAAAAGTTGAACATGTGTTGTGTAGTGTTTGATTTCAATGACCCATCAAAGAATTCGAAAGAAAAAGACATAAAAAGACAAACTTTACTCGAGTTAGTCGATTACATAACCTCAAATCCTTCAAAATTCAACGAAATCACAATCCAAGAAATCACAAAAATGGTATCCACAAATCTTTTCCGATCTTTACCTTCATATAATCACGATAATAACAAACTTCCCGACATTTACGACCCAGAAGACGAAGAACCAAATACGGACCCATCATGGCCACATCTTCAGCCCGTTTATGAATTTCTCCTACGGTTTTCTTTTCTTGGTTTCGGCGCACACATAGTGCCTCGTGTGTTTAAAGTTGCTCATTTATGTTTGTGCAAATTGGCGATAAGTTGAGATTAATTGTCTTAGTTGTTCCTTCGCTTCAGGAGAAGTGAAGATGATTGGTTGTATGTCGGTTCAGTCGCAATATATGTGACCATAGACAAATTGAGTATGGTAGTGATTGTTGTGGATATCGTTAATGTAAGGCTTATAATTATGAGAGATGTGATCATAGACGTAAATTGAAAAGTCCAAGTAGGACTAGTATTTGTTATGTGAAAAAGTTGAAACTTTTATTGTGACATGTCGGGTCACATATAGTGACTTGTATAGTGAGAGTCAGAAATGTCTCTCCAATGTGAATAAATTGATGTTTAATTTTGTTATAGACATTAATTATGTTGGTTAGTCAGTGTTAATTATCGGAATGACCTGAAATGCTTATGATAAATTACCGAATTGTTTCATATGTTGAATTTGAAGTCTGAAAGGTGACTAATGAATTGTGTGTGTAGATCTTTTTGAGATGACTTGCGATAGTAATAATTGAAGATAAATGAGTTTGTTGAATGATTTGCATTGATTATGAAAATATTTAAGAAAAGTTTGGAGATTGATGATTTATAATTAAATCGAGTGTTTAGATGGGATGGTTATATTAGAATGGTAAATGTTGTTATGACTAGTTGTGCATTGAAATGATGAAATTATCTGGCTACTTGGATGAGTTATGAGTAAAAGTCAAGAATTAGTTGAATTGTAATTGGTTGACTTGAGTATAAGTAAAAGTTGACATTTAATTGAAAATGCTTATTAGTCATAACAAGAGTTTGACATGTTTAATGAACCGTTAGCGGTATGTTTGGAATTGTTATGATAAATTTCTCAATGTTGATCCGTTAAAGGTAATTAGTGTCAAAACTTGATTGAATGCATTTTATAACTGCAAAGACCTTGATTATGATAGTAATCATCTAATAAATGCATGAGTTGGTTTGGTAAATAGTTTAACGTGTTATGGAGATAATAAAACAATTTTGACTATAAAACTTGTTTTGATCCGTTGGGTCATAAAGTGTTAAGGATTTGATAAATGCCTAATTGAAATGTGACTTTAACCTTCGTAAAGGTTGAAATCTCATGTGTATGACTAATTGAGTATAAAAGATATTGCTATTTATGTTACTTTGTTTTGTAATGAAATATGTGGGTTAGACTTAAATTGTGTAACCTTGACTAGTTTCGTCAAAATGTTCAACTTGACTTTGTAGAATCTTGACATCTTTATAATATGGCCAATTATTCATAAAATAGTATATGATTGTTAGAAGTAGGGTTAACTAAGGACTTTGATAGTGTCACGATGAATTACTCGATTTTGACCCATTTGTGCTTAGTATGCAAAATTGATGCGACTTTATCTCATGAAAGTGTAATTTTTGAAATTAATTGATTAAGACTGGAATTTTGATTTGGAGATTCCTAAAATTGTGGGTCCCTTAACGAGTTAATCTATACAAGATTGTAAACTTTGTTAGAATAAAGAAGAAAACGAGTAGGTATTGGAGACTTGAGTTAGTTATTGTGACCGTGTGTAAGAAATTTTTAACATATGTTGGTGGATTATTTTTATGTCATGTGGAGTGCTAACTGAACCATGAATGGTAATTGCTATATGAGTATTGAGATTAATTTGAATGTGTATAGACTAAAGAAATATATACTTGTTAATTGATTATTGTTTTTGGATTCCGAGGACGGAATCCTTTTTAAGGAGGGTAGAGTTGTAACATCCTAAAACCGGCCTAGTAGTTTTAGGTATATTTTGATATATAATAAATATCTTTTTGTCCTTATGTGAAATTATCTGGTTAGTTGTTTAAAAGATGTGATATTTTAACCATGGGGTTAAAATATCTTTTTACTGAAATGTTTAAATGATAGTATGACTTTTACATTTTTGGATTCTCCTTTTAATTTCCTTTCCGAAAATATATTCGTTGTTAAAAATCAGAGCTCATTTGGTATTTTAAATAAATTAATTACGAACGGGACCTTTGATATTGTATTGCTAAAAAACTAAACTAGTTGGAAAGGGGCCCCACCTCACTTTGTTCGACGGTTTGGGATAAGGGGGAGCAGACCCTTATCCACTCTTATTTCCTTGTCTTCATTATCTTGAATATCAAAACCCTCCATAAACCACCTAAACCCACTTACTTGTTCTTGAAGAATTTTAAAGAATACATGATTAAATCTCTCCTCTTTTAGCTTGAATCTCGTTCTAGTGCAAGTCTTGAAGTAAGCTCTCTCTCCTTGTATTGTTCTCGGAGCTCTTACAAAAATGATAAACTATGGTTTTTGTATGGTTGATAAATCTTGCTAAATGTTGTTATAGATAGTATGATGTGTTTGTATAAGCATTTTAGCACAAGGTACAAGCATTTTAGCAAAATGTACAAGTGGGTGTGTGTGTGTGTGAGTGTGTTTTCTATGTGTGTGCGCAGGTGTGTCGTGTGTGTAATTTGGGTGGTTTTGACTTTGTGTTTTGAAGGGATAGTAATAATACAAGATTCTAACATCATAAGTTGTACAAGTAAGCTGTACAAGAATGTGGAGGTTTCCTAAATAAATAAAAAGAAATAAATAGATAAATAAATAAAAAGTTATTTACAAAACATGAGTTATTATAATTCAAATACTTAGTTTAGAAAGGTGTTAATCTTGTTAATTTGGTTATCTAGTTATAGCTTGCTAGATGTGGTGATTATATGTTTGTTTATGACTCCAAATGATGAAATTGTTAGTATATTGTTTGTATGGATTTTATGTCAAAATAGGAACTAGTTATTGGGTTTAAGTGATTAGTTGGTGTAAAATGTCAATTGTGGGTTGTATGACTTATATTGATAGTTATGTTAAAATAACATGTTAGAAAAGTTATTTTTGGTGTTGGGCAAGTTATGATGTAATTTGGTGGAAATGATAGTGCTATGGTGTTTGGATGTTTTATATTTAAAAAGAAATGACTAGTTAGCTATGAATTGCTAAACGATATGACTATAGCTTTAAAGTGGTGTTTGGAAAGTGCTAAGTCAAATATAAAGTTTTGACCCGTTGGGTAAATATTGTGAAAGTTGATTTAAATGTGTTTAGTATGCTTTGACTTGAACTAGGAATGACAATAACATGATAGTTACATATTTTGGTAAATTGTAATATGTTGACTTGTTGTAGTTAAATTCGGGTCTCGGCCCGTTTGGATGTATTATGCTATATTGGTTAGATATGGCTTGGTTGTATTTGACTTGAATTGCAAAAGTGTAACATGACCATGACATGTTTATATGATATTACAAGTGTTTAGTTATTCATGTGGTGCAAGTGTTAGTGTTAAATGTATATTTAACATTGTTTATAATTTGGTGGAATTATATACTAATTCGGTATTCCTTTGGTGTACAGGAACCGGGATTGAGACTCAGAAACATTAGACCTCTGAGTTCGACAAGTGGAAGGTTACAGTGAGTGGATTTAAGCTCCAACTTGTGTTTGGTTACAATTGGTTTGGTATTTGCATACTTGGTAAAAAAATGCAGAAAACGCAGGGCTGTACAGGGAGTTCGCGCCGTGAACTTTAGTTCACGGGCGTGAACTGTTGGCAGAGATTTCAGGGGTTGATCGTGAACTTGTTCGCGGGCAGGCTCCCGGACGTGAACCTGGGTTCGCGATGGGAACTTGCCTGCGATACGTTTCGAGGCCTTCTGGTTTAGGTGGACAGCCCGGCAAATAGACATCCACAGGAATTAGCTTATCGTAATTTTCGTACCTAGCTTGCTTGTTTGTTACCTATTTGCTAGTGTTGACTCAAATAGGTTATGTGCACATATGTGAAGAGACTTTGCTTGATTGGTAGCAACAACTCGGTTTGACTGGGTGACCGAGGTTCGAGAAGTCAGTGTCTGGGCATAGTGTATCGACTCGAATGGTATTCGGACCTTACCTGTATTCGTTATACGCAAGGGGGTTTACCGGGGAGTTGGGTACATGCTTTCGGGTACCGTCGTTGGGCCGACGATGGTTTTAGGCTCCTGCAGGATCACCACCGAGCTTCTTGAACAAACAGTCTTATGTGGTTATGTGGCTTTTCGATCGTAGAGATGTTTATGCTAGCTTGTTGTGCTTTACAGAATTTGTAGATTATATTAATTCACTTAGCTTTGTGCTAATCCCCCCTCGTTGAATCTTTTCAGGTGATCAGTGCTTTGGACGGGATGATTGACCAAGCTCAGTTTGATATGTTTTGTAAAATGAGTCATTTCGATAAGTAACACCGTTTAACACAATTATGTTTGTTTTGGGACTAATGCCGGACTTAAACTCGTAGCTTAAACTTAACTACTTTTGGAATCGCTTCCGTACTTGCTATATATATATATTTAAAAAAAAAAACGCTTTCTAAATTTTGCAGTGTTACACCTCTTCATAAGCCCAAATGTTTATCGATGTATCATCAACAATTGTCGTATTGTATCACACAGTTTGTTGAAAAAGATTTTAAATTGGGTGATACGGTTATTAGAGGATTATTGAAATATTGGCCGATAACTAACAGTTCAAAAGAAGTTATGTTTTTGAGTTAATTGGAAGAAGTTTTGGAATCTACACAACATGCAGAATTTCAAAGATGCATAATTCCTCTGTTTACTCAGATTGCTGGTTGTCTTAACAGTTCTCATTTTCAGGTATGTGTAATTGATAAATTAAGGGACCAAATGCGTAGTTTTGAACATTTTACAAGGACGATTTTTGTAATTTACTCTCTATAAACTTGCAAGTAGCAGAACGGGCATTATTCCTATGGAATAACGATCACATAAGGAATTTAATAATTCAAAATCGCCAAGTGATTTTGCCCATAATTTTCCCTGCTTTGGAGAAGAACACACGGGCTCACTGGAATCAAGCTGTTCAAAGCCAAACCCTAAATGTCAGAAAAGTATTTTCAGATGCAGATCAATCACTGTTTGATGAGTGCTTGATGAAATACCAAGAAGATGAACTCAAAGAAAAAGAAAACCACAAGAAACGTGAATCAACGTGGGCCCGTTTGGAAAATGTAGCAGCAGAAGCTGTTAAACGCAATGAGCCCGAATTGGTCTCAAAGTTTGCTTCACTCACAACTGTAAGCAGCTGACGTGGCATGGGTTTGCCCGGTTTGACTTTTGGGTTTGACCCGATTGGAGTTCGGTTCGGTTGTTTGATGGGGTCGGGTTCATTTTGGAGGAGATATGGGAAAGGTGAAAGTTGGGGTTTTTGTGGATAGAAATGAAGGTAAACCTTTGTATGTTTTTTTTTCTTTTATTGTTTTTAATTTTATTTTTGTTTTTGTTTTGGGTTGTATTATATAAGCCATGGACGTGTTGTAGTATAAAAACCAATTTAACAAGGGCAGTTGTTCTTTGGATTTTTACCACCATAAATAACTGTTATTCATGAAGAAATTTGATGCTTTATCATATTGATTTATTTTGAGTTTTTATTTTTAAGTTTGTAAGCTAACAGTTTTTTTTTTATAGGTAAAGTATAGTTTTGTTAAGCACAAAATTATATTCTTTGTAATCAACTAATCATAGTTACCACTACCATATTAGTTATTAATAAAAATTGTTGGCAGATCAGCCCAACTTGAACATGCAGTATTTAAAGATTAATAACATATTTTTAGATAATTTTCCATATGAAGTGGTTTAAATTTTAAAATAACTAATAAAAAGAAAGAGTAATGGTATTTAGGTCCATCACTTAGAGAATTAATGGAATATATATGTTATCTTATTAAGTGGATAGAGTTATGGGTAGATCCAAATGGTAGGAGTAAATATCATTTCTCAAAAAAGAATATTCTTGAGAATTTAATAAAACACAAACCACAAATTATAAGCGAAAAAAACCAGATTAAAGTCTTCCAATGGCGGCAACATTCAACTGTCGACTAGTCGGACACGCCTACAATCAAAACCCGACAGCCATTTGTTTAATCAGTCAACAAAAACTTGCATATATTCTTCTCTATTCTTTAATCCAATTATTTTTCTCATCATCATCATTCAATTTCATATAGGGAATTTCAACTGAATACCAAACAGAATCGGTCAACGCTTCTTTCAATTCCACGATAACCCTAAGAAATCATCATGTTGGAGCTCAATTTAGGGTTCCGACTAGTAGCGATTTTGTTCTTGAGCTCAATATGTTTCACTTCATTAGTTCAATCCAGCTGTAACAGAGGTTGCGACTTAGCCCTAGGTTTGTATTACGTCGAGTCAGGAAATCTACTCGATTTAATTTCACGAGATTTCAACACAAACAATGCGAATATTATTCGGTATAACCGTGATATTATCCCTAATCAGGATAGTATGCAGTCAGGTATAAGGATTAGAATCCCTTTCAGTTGCGATTGTATAGGCGGTGAGTTTTTAGGTCATGTGTTCAACTACGATGTTAGGTCACAGGATACGTATACAATGGTAGCGGAACAAAGGTATGCGAATTTGACAACTGCTGATTGGATTCAGAGATTTAACAATTATGGACCCAATCGAATACCTGATACTGGAAATCTTAACATCACCATTAATTGTTCGTGTGGCGATAGTTCGATTTCAAAGGATTATGGTTTGTTCTTGACGTATCCTCTCCGGCCAGGGGAGACTTTGGATACTGTTTCATCGGCTGCAAATCTTAGTTCTGATTTAATTCGGAGTTATAATCCGAATGCCAATTTTAATGGAAGTGGATTGGTGTATATTCCGGCTAGAGGTTAGTATTTGAAAATGGTTTTTGATGGTAATTTATGGCAACAAAAAACAATTATTGCCATATGTTTGAAATTTATCCCTGGTTATAAAGGGGGATGTGTTTAATGATTTGTTTATTTTATTGACCAGATGAAAATGGAAATTATCCACCCGTAAAAAACAGGTATATATTTTTTTCCTTGAACGATAATATTAATTCCTAAACTGAGAATTCTTATTATCATCATTTTGACAAGTTGTTTTTCCGATTCTTGTTATTTTTTGCAGCTCAGGTGATCCAGCCTTTCCTTTACATTATTACTCCATGATTTCTTGAATAGAAATGTGAGTTTTTAATATATTAGATTTTTTCAAATAATCAGGATTATCAGGTGGGGCCATAGGTGGAATAGTTGTAGCAGTATTAGCTGGACTGCTGTTTATTGCAGGATGCTTATATTATGGGCTTTATAAAAAAAAGAAAAATGCAGAAACTTCAGCTTTGTTAAAAGATGGACAGGTTCAACTTATGCAGGCTAGTCAAGGTACTACTCTTTGGTAATTCAAAAAAGGGTTTTCCACATTTTCTGCATCTTGGTTTGTACTTGTGTGTTGAATTTTTGACTTTTTTTTAAATTTAGCCCAAAATGGTACTTCAGTGAGAGGTTCAGAATCTGGTGGTGGTCCTGCTGGTTCATCTCCTAGGCTGACAGGTATTACAGTTGACAAATCTGTTGAGTTTTCATATGAAGAGCTTTCAAGCGCAACAGACGAATTCAGTCTTGCTAATAAGATTGGTCAAGGTGGTTTTGGTGCTGTTTATTATGCAGAACTCAGAGGCGAGGTTTGTAATTAGGGTTTTTTTATATATATCATTGCTGCTGCTATAGTTAAATTATTTTTTCTATATAGCTCAATTTGTACAAAAATTACTCAAATAAAACAAGTAGGAAAACTTATTGATCTAATTTTGTGAAACTTGTGCAGAAAGCTGCTATCAAGAAGATGGATATGCAAGCATCAAGAGAATTTCTAGCCGAATTGAAGGTTTTGACACATGTTCATCACCTAAACCTGGTAAGAGCTGTTAAATTTGAATTTTTAAGTTGATACACGGGTTCGGGTCAAAACTGGCAGTTCCTTATAGGGGTGAGCTCGGTCCAAAAACTGAACCGAACCAAACTGAAACCCGATAGAACCGAAACCGAAAACGATGAATTTTCAAAACCGAAACCGAGGCAATAACATGTTATCGGTTTTGGTTCTGTTCGGTTTCGGCCAGTTTTCGGTTCGGTTTTTTCGGTCCAAATGGTCACCCCTAGTTCCTTAAATCTTTTGCGTTGGGTTCACCCACAAAGATTTATGATTACAAAAGTTACTTATTAAAATACTAATCTAATTCTTCTAATAAAGTGATAATATGTTGTAATCTTTGAAGTACACTTTTGACCCGTTTAACCCATTCCTTTTAATGAAGTTTATAATGTTTAACCATTTGACCCGCTAGTCAAAGGTTTAATATAACCTGTTTCTAGGTTAAATGGGTAGATAACATTTTCTAATGCAGGTGCGTTTGATAGGATATTGTGTGGAGGGTTCACTTTTCTTGGTGTACGAGTACATTGAAAATGGAAACTTGAGTCAACATTTACATGGATCAGGTCAATTAAAGCTTTAATACAAGCACTCATTTATCATACTTAATTCAAAGGAATTAATATTAATATTTAATGTTTCTTTTCCAGCACGGGACCCACTACCATGGTCAACCAGGGTCCAAATTGCCCTTGATTCAGCAAGAGGTCTAGAGTATATCCATGAACATACTGTTCCTGTTTATATACACCGTGATATTAAGACTGCAAATATACTCATTGATAAGAATTATCATGGAAAGGTTTGCAGATATTTATATAATCATATTCTTGTTATTTTGTTGGTCGTAGTGATTTATTTATTATTATTATTATTATTATTATTATTATTATTATTATTATTATTATTATTATTATTATTATTATTATTATTATTATTATTATTATTATTATTATTATTATTATTATTATTATTATTATTATTATTATTATTATTATTATTATTATTATTATTATTATTATTATTATTATTATTATTATTATTATTATTATTATTATTATTATTATTATTATTATTATTATTATTATTATTATTATTATTATTATTATTATTATTATTATTATTATTATTATTATTATTATTATTATTATTATTATTATTATTATTATTATTATTATTATTATTATTATTAGGTTGCAGATTTTGGTCTAACAAAACTGACTGAAGTTGGAAGTAATTCTTTGCCCACACGTCTTGTGGGTACATTTGGATATATGCCACCAGAGTAAATTTTCTTCTTTTACGACATTAGCAGTTGGTTAATTATGTTAATTTACCAGAATGCCCTTTGCTAATAGTGTTGGCAATTTTGACCCATATTTGATTAAGGTATGCACAATATGGGGATGTATCTCCAAAAGTAGATGTATATGCATTTGGGGTTGTACTTTATGAGCTTATTTCAGCCAAAGAAGCCATAGTCAAAGCAAATGGCTCTGTTGCTGAATCCAAGGGTCTAGTTGCTTTGGTCAGTTTAACTGATTAATTACTTTTTTTTTAATTAAATAATGACGCTTAGCTTATTCAATCTTTGATTAATGATTTGCAGTTTGAAGAAGTTCTGAGTCAACCAGACCCAAAAGATGAGTTGGTCAAAATGATTGATCCTAGGCTTGGGGATAATTACCCTCTTGATTCAGTTCGTAAGGTAAATCTTTTGTGCTTCAAATCATCATTTAGAAGGAAAATATTACCAAAACTAAATGCTTTTTTGTCCCATGAAAATCAAAGTTGTTTTTAAAATAGCAGTCGGTCCATTTTGGTAATTACAAGTTTTAGCAGGCCTATTTCGGTAATTGAACTTGTTTCATTACTATATGGTAATTAAAAGAAGTTTTTTGGCGTTATATGGTTATTATATTTTCTTTTTAATGCTATAATTACTAAAATAGGACGGCTAAAAACTTGTAATTATCATAATGGAGTTTAAAAACTTATAATTACTAAAACGGACCACCAGTACTTTATGAAATTTGCCCTTTCTTTAAATGGCAACATCATTTTATTTTTCGATGATAACGAGAAAAACATAGTAGAATATTTTTTTTATTGCGAAATGTGCCACTAATTTAATTAAATAATGAGGTTTATAATTGGGTTGGTTACAGATGGCTCAACTTGCAAAAGCTTGTACACACGAGAATCCACAATTACGACCAAGTATGAGATCAATTGTGGTTGCACTGATGACTCTTTCATCATCAACAGAAGACTGGGATGTTGGCTCCTTTTATGAAAACCAGACTCTTGTCAGCCTTATGTCAGGCAGATAGTTGCCGTTTTATATTTATTTATTTTTATTTATAATTCTTTTCCAATGGGCAAATGTAATGTAAATGTATCAAAGCTGTCTTAAGAAATCATGTATGTATGTATGTATGTATGTATTTCTAATTTTATGTTGTAGAGGATTATTGAATTTATTAGTACTGTATGGAAGCAAGAGAAGTACATTTTATATTTTATTTCATGTGAGTTTGAAATTTTCAACTTTCTGAGGGAGTAAGTTTTAATGTTTATTTTTGTCATTTTTATATTCAAATTAACTAATTTTGTCCAAAACAATTTCTATTATTTTTGTTTATTAATCAAAAATTATTGATTTGATCGTATAAAAGAAGAAATAAATATTTGTGAAATCAAAAAATAGTTGAAATAATGACATTAGGAAACCATTTATTTGATATAATTAATTAGTTATGACACTAGCAAAAAATGAATTTATATGTATTTTTCAAAATAATACGTTGAATTAAACTTTAGTGTTCTGAAATAATAAAAAAGAGAATTTTCATTAAATATAAATATATTTAGGCTTTTCAACAATTATGGTAATTACATTTTTTAAAACCAATTTGGTAACTATATTTTGTTTCAATGAATTGTTCTAGTAATTATAAGTTATAACTTATAACTCATTGAATTGGTTATTCTGCTAAAGTGATACAATATTTTTCATCTTAATATTTTTTTTTTTTTTGTTATCAAGGTAAACTTCACAAATAGGAATGTATGTGCTTGAATATGAGTTTTAGAAATCAAATTTAGGTTTCAAAAGTATTCAACATCTCTTTTATGGTTTCAGGTTTAATTTTTGTAATTATTAAATGTTTATTTAGCATTTGTAAATATAAATTCTCTAAACATTTTTAACAATAAAATAATAGTAATTACTAGACTTATATGAATTTGTTTGATTTATTAAACTATTTTTTAGGGTTGTTATGATTATTTGTTACTAATTTATTCATTTTTTAACAACGTAAACTCTTCAATTTTTTTACAAGAAATATAATATTTTTATCTTATAATTAATTTTCTTGAACTCATTAACTTTCTTTTTGGAACGAAATCTTAATCTATACTTAATTTTTATTTATGACTACAATAAGACTTGAATCCCCGAACTTAAAGATTATGAGGCCAAACACCATTTCGTCCGTTAACTATATAATCAAGCAAAGACATGAATGAAAAATAAAGAATTATATTCGATTAAAATACGTGAACTCATTAACTAAACTAGCAGGGTACCCGCGCAATGCGGCGGCGGGTACCCTGTGTTACTATATTTTGGGGCAAGTAAATGTTGTTTGATTTTGTATTTTTCTTCTAATAATAATACGGAACCCGCACTATTCGACAACAACTAATTATTGTCAATTGAACATCTTAGCACTTCCAAAACTAAGTGGAGTAAATTTAAACTCAATTTACATAAGTTTTAGTTATCGTAACAACATCAAATTTGAACAAGAATATTGCCAAAAAATAACCAAATAGGATTTTAAACATCTAAAATCAACTAACCAAAATTGCACTAAATTAAACAGATTCCAACAAGAAAATAACACCATCAATTGAACATCCTCACAATTCTATAGGCTACCCAAACTTCTAAAATTGGTATTAGCTTCTATAATAATTGTATTAAAATTATTATTAGCTCCTACAATATCTATATGCTTCCCAAACTTCTTAAATAACAAGTAATTAGAGAACTTCCAAAATGACATGTCAACAATGATTTCATATCAGGGTTGCTACATTTTCCCGTGGTAGTAATTGGAACTATTAAAATCATTCATATTTGTGTAGCTCGTATAAGTGGATCACAGTTAACCTCAATATATTATTATTTTTCTAGTAAAAGTAAGATCATTTTAATTTTAGTCTCACGGTTCTTGCTAAGGAATAATAGCTTTGCCGAAACTCCTTTTATTTGAGTTGCCTTTTAGCGTTTCAAAAAAGAAAATATCAAGACAAAACAAACACTTGATTTGAATATAGGGGTGATCTCGGTCCAAAAACCGAACCAAAACAAAACCGATAGAACCGAAACCGAAAACGATGAATTTTCAAACCGATAAAATGTTATCAGTTTTGATTTGGTTTTGGTTCGGTTTTTTTAGGCCCAATGTTCATCTTTCTTCCCAAAACCGAATCGAAACCGATAGAACCCAAATCGAAAACGACGAATTTTCAAAACCAAAACCGAACCGATAACATGTTATTGGTTTTGTTCGGTTCAGTTTCGGTCAATTTTCAGTTCGGTGTTTTCGGTCCAAATACTCACCCCAAATTTGAATAGCATTGCTAATTTCCTCATCGCATGGCATATAAAATGGTAAACTTAAGGTGTTAATAAACGATTCCTGAACCAGCCCCTTGTTAAACTCATAACCTGAGTTATTACATTAAGATACTTATTAGTTAATTCTAAACATAGGTAATGTTGTGCCACGTGAACAACTTTCACTGATTCTGCATCAAAAGCACTTGTAGCTTAATCTGGTAGTAAAATCTTTAGGTCTTTCATGATTGATAGCTATTGCAATTCTCAGTTTTTGTCCTCTAGAAATATGACTTACAAATGATCACCAACTATTGTATCTAGGAACTAAATAATTTTCACCATAACAGAGAGTTGTTTAAAAAGAAAGATAACTATATGCAATGATATAATATGAAAATGAATCGAAATTGAACCAGGGGTCTTTATTTGTAAATTTGACAGCATAGGCAATCTCAGCAGCCGTTAACATGCATCTCAAACTTATGCACCTTATTTTTTTGTACATCAAAATGTAAAAATGGTGATTCACCTTCCAACTCGTACACAACAACAGACACATTGTATCCTCTTTAACTGTGAAATCAAAAACATGAACGAAGTTGAGCAATCTAGTAAAGTGAAGTAAAACAAACAACATGAGTTTTAAGACGTACCAAAAGTGTAAATATGGCTTTATCTCATTCTTCTTCCATTTATGTTCTCTTTCGCTGAAACTCGAGACAAATGAGTGAATCATATCCAAACTTGTATAAAAAATAAACTCAAATCAATACAGAAATAAAAATAATATAAAACATTTCTATATTAAATTCTAACTCAGGCATTTTAACAAACACCTAGAATGCTTTAAACCAAAAGGCCATCCTCAGCAACTAAAGCACCCTTTTTGGGATAAAATGTGTGAAGCTTGAGCTCACGTAAGTAAATTCCTTACAATGGTTACTTAAACCACCTAACTACTTGTTCGGAAAATCATACAAAAGCACTATTATCCATATTACTAAATTAAAAGATGAGAGTTGTTAAAGAATCCAGAAAGTACATGGTTCACAATCATGTTCGATTCTTAATGCTAAAGCAGCTAAACTCATTAATATAAACCAGCTTATATTTTTATAAGTGAGTCTAAAAGTAAATTATCTTTTTCCTCAAGATTCAAAATAGTTAGGTATATTTATATTACTCTAGGGTTATCGTTGCAACAAACCAGTATCCCTACAAGGTGTTAATTCAACTTCATCAGTCAGTATATTCAAGCAAATTTAGTAACATCACCTTTCAGTTTGAGGAAGATCGATTGAAATCTGAAACTAAAAACAATACAAAGAGATACTAAAATAGCATCAAATATTTTAAAAATCAATTTGCTCACCAATTTCTTCCAAAAATGATCATCCCAACCAAATGCTTCCATATCTCGAGAGCTGTTTACATCAGCAATATTCAAACAAATCCAAGCAATTAAGCTGAGAGTAAAAATTAGGAAACAAATACACAGGAGAATCGTGCAACTGAAAAACGAAAGGAAGCAGAATAGGAACATGTACATTATGTCACACTGACCGGAAAAGAAGAACAACCGTCGGATATAATAATTTCTTCCGTGGCTGCAACGAAATATTATGGGCATCATAATGGGCTAATTGCGAGTATTATTTAATATAGATATCGAAAATCAAATCTGAGAAAAAACTAACCTAGTTCTACACATAAAAATTGAGGCAGAGGAAGAAGTAAGAACAATCGAAAACTGAGGCAAAGAAAAACTAACCTAATCCCACAAACTCATCAGTACTTGAAGGAACCGAGGAGCATGCGCGAATTGAAGGAACCGAGGAGTTAGGAATAGCAATCGACTACTTTCTTTGAGGCTCCTCGATTCTAGCTTTGCAATGTTCGAGGAGGGGATTCCAACCACCGGATGAAGGCATGAAGTGTGTAGGCTGGTGATAGGCGGATGGGTTAGATTTTGGTGGGCCGAATTCCATTTAATTGTGAAGATGTGTACGGTTTTTCCATTTAATAGAGTTTTGTTTAGTGAAAACAACGCCGACAAAGTCCAGTGCAGTTGGTTGGTTTGTTCGCATTTGAGCTGCGGGTTGGGTGTTCGAATCTCACGTGGGTCAATTTTTTTAGCAAATATAGTAGATTCCGAAAATAGAAAGTATTTGGCTGAATTTTCAGTCTTCTAATTATAGAAAGGTCCTAAATGCTTTATAATGTAGTAGAGATAGTTATGCGAAGACAAAATTACGAACAGTTAACCATCAACATCACGCCACCAGTAACGTACCATAGTGACCACCGCCGGCGACGTACAACCACCGGCAGAGGCAGAAACGGAGACGGAGTTATCTCAAACAAAACAAAATAAATGTCCTCTGAAGTTCCATCGGATCTGATCAAGCAATCTCAGATCGCGTTCCGAGAAGACGCCGGACTATCATCCTATAAACCAACCCTTAAATCACTTCCAACCGTACAAAACTCATTAGAAACATCGGATAACTGCATCAAATGTAAGCATTGTAACGCAAAGCTCCTGCGAGGATCACACTCACTGATTTGCATATACTGTGGCCAATGTCAGGCAAAAGACCTACCTCCTCAACCTATTGTATTCAATTCCACCACTAGTTATCATTTGCTACTTCAATCGTTGAATTTAGATGCTTCGGTTAGTGTTTCTAGCCACAAATTCATCTACGTTTCTTCATTCTTATATTTTCTCATGTATATCAGTCGAATTACACTGAAGGGGCTTGAGGAGATAATTAGTATTTTCTCCCACTATTACTGATTGTAATTTGAGTCTCATCTATCAAGATTCGAGAGCTAGGGTTTAGTTCTGCTTATTAAGTGTGTGATTTCATGTTGAATATATGGTCATTTTGAGATTGTAATCCGAGTCTCTCATCTGTGCAAATTTGGAGACTAGGGTTTAATTCTGTTTTTTTAAAACGTAAGATTCTGTGGTGAATGAAAACAAAGTTAAATTTCAAAGCATTAATTCTGTTTATGTTAGATGCTGTTATGCTCTGAACTAAAATCTCATGTTACTTTCAGGAAACAACTGGAAGTTTTTTTGAAGAAAATATAAGGAACAAAGGGGGAACTTCAGCAGAAGTAGGAATAACTTTGGCTGAGGTTTTAGATATGAAGATTGAATGGAGAGATGAGACTGAGATTCCTGAAACTGGTTTTGTAAATGAGGCCTTTGACTATAACAGTTTATTGAATCTTGATAAAGTTGGATTGGAGAAATTTGTCACAGGTTCAGAAAGAGATGTTTGTTCTGATGTATCTGAAGAACAGTCAATTGGTAACAGAAATGATCAAAATGACGCCTTAACAGATCAAGAAGATCCTAGTCTGTTTGAGAATCATGTGCTTCCTGAGACTGATGCCAGATCATCAGCTTCATTTGAACGTGATTTAGAAATTGAGGATTCTGAAACTGATTTGAACATGGATTCTTCATTTGGAGATGATGCAGAAGTTCATTCTTTTAGGTCACAAAATGAGGATTTTAAGGCTACTGTGAGCAGAGATTCTTTAATTGGAGATGATGCAGAAATTAATTCTAAGAATTCTAATGAGGATTCTAATGTTTCTTTTGATTTGAGAGACAATTCTTCATCACACAATGCAGAGATTGAATCTGTTAATTCCAGGCCAGAAAATGAAGATTCTAAAATTGATTTGAAAAAGGATTCTTCCTCTGTAGACGAAGAAGAAATTAATTCTGTGAAACAAAATGATGATTTGAGGAATGATTCTTCATCTGAACATGATACAGAAACTCAACATATGAGTTCGAGGACACAAAATGAGGATTCTTAAACTGATTTGAGCAGGAATTCTTCATTTGCAGATGACACTGTTGTGAATTCTAGGGCTCATAATGATGATTCTAAAGCTGTTACGGTATCATCTGATTCACTTACACATGATGAAGAAATTCAGTCTGTGAATTCCAGGTTACAGAATGAGGCATCCAAACCTACTGCTGACGTGTCATCTGATCTGAGAAGAGATTCTTCATCTGGTGATGACACAGAAACTCAAATTAGGGCTCAGAATGATTATTTTTTAAAACTGCTTCTGTATCATCTGATTTGATTGGTGATGATTAATCTAAACATGATGCAGAAATTCAGTGAGTGAATATTAGGGCTCAGAATGATGATTCTAAAACCATTGCTGATTTTGGTGGCAATGATTTAATTAAACATGATGCAGAAATTCAGTCTGTGACTATTAGGGCTCAGAATGATGATCCTAAAACTGCTGCTGTATCATCTGATTTTAGTGGCAATGATCAAATCAGACATGATGCAGAAATTGTGAATTCCAGTACACAAAATGAGGATTCTAAAACAAGCAGGGATTTTCATTTGATCATGTTGTTGGATTTTCAGATAACAAGGTATCACAGAAAAATGGATTTATTTTTAATATTTAATGAGGATTATTATTCAACTCTGTATTGAATTTTCAGGCTTATTTTGCAGACTGCTAAAACTCTGGAGGAAAAATTGAAGTTATCAAAGAAGCCATACACATGCATTTATGAATATTTCACCTGAAGGTATCGATGAAAATGAAGCTGCTGCTGACCTGGCATGGTCTCGTTTCCAGTCATGGATTGAATTATAAATTTAACAAGGTATGTAGCTGCTGCTGCTGACCTGGCATGGTATTGTGCTATTGATTAATTTTTTATGTGCAGTGGCGGACATGGTTTGCCGAACAATAAAAAACATAGTTGTCTGATTATTGCGATTTCAAACAACATAATCATATCCAAATACTGATTTTCATAATCACGTTTTGTTACCACTGATTATCTGATTATCCATTTTCAAAACGCATATTCTGTTTTCAATAAGCAATCCCAAACACCCTATAAGATGCTTGATTTGGTTGTGAAGCATTACTTATGGTTCATTCTACTAAATCTCATATCACATTGTTCGATTTTATCTGGTTTTTCTGTCGCTAGACATTATCGAGTTCTCAAATATCATGATTATAAATAAAAAACGAAAACAAACTAATGTTGCATGTTTAATTACACATCGTTCGTCAATAATGCATCATTCGCCTGCAAATTTCTGCAAGATTAAAAAACATATCAAGTAAAAGTTGAAAGATTATATTTTACTAAATGAACTAATTAAGTTCTTTGTTGGAGTTATTTACCTGTTATTGTTCTTGAAGAGTATAAGGGAAACATGTTGGTGGGGTGAGAGGTAGAACAATTGGCGTACTATGTATACGCATAAAGTAATGCTGCAAAAGCGCCAAATATATAACATGGACAAATCAGCGTGTATCACATTATATGAAATTAATTTAGAATTATAATTAATTTAAACAAATATACATAATTATAACAATAGTTAATTGCATATATACTTGCATGCCCTAGTTTAAGATTCTACACTAAAATAGATGCGTACTTTATGCAAGAGACTGATTCGTGCATTTTACTTCATATACTACACTACACAAGTTATCTTTATAATAAACAGTACAACAACATTGAAACAGTAACTATTAATAAAAAAAGATATTTGGTGTACAAATCATCTTCTATTAAGATTCAAGATCATAATTATGGTTGTGATGGAGAGAGAAACAACCAGAGATGTTATCGGAACAGGCACCAATAAGCTGGAAAAGGTACCCCAAAACAATGGAGATTGGACTGAGATTACAAGGAAAAAGTGATGTAGAGTCAAAAACAAGAACACATATTTGTACAGTTGATTCTTAGAATACCATGACAATCTTTTCCAAAACTATGTTGATTCAAAGAACACAAATTTGGAAGAAAAATAATTTTTTATAAAAATCAAAAACTAAAACTTCCAGTGTGTCAAATAAACCTTAAATAAAACTCAAGATTTTTTAATGGACCAAAAGATACAAAAGGACCGAAAACTGGTCAACAAACAAAATAAAAAAAAAAAAAAAAACTTTTAAATGCATAAATTATGCCCATTCTAGTGCTGATGCAACCCATTTTCAAATTTTCTCACACGATCTTGAGTCTCAAGTAACAAAAGGACTTGCTATTACACGTTTAAGCTGCATCAGAAAGGCTAATCTCAAGCAATTGCTCACCATGTTAACAGATGGAGTGAAGACTTTTTCTAAGGGGTTGGATGGAAAGAGACTTATGGAAGATTTTGCTACATGTCGAACTCTAGTTGATGCATATCTTGCTAAGAAATTCTAGAAGATCCAATGGTTTTATAATCTCAGCCTAGTCTAGAACTTTTAAATCTTGTAATTTTGCCCTAACTTCTTGCTAAGGTTTTAATAATAAAATGCCGTTAAAGAAACATATCACCTTCCTTTTTGCAACGGTCTATGCCATGATTAACCGGTTGTAAAAACCATTGTAAAAAAATTCTTAATTAGTTCATATAAATGCTTACCTCCTAAAACAAACAAGTGAAAGTATCCAAAAGAAAGCGTTAATCCAACTTGATTCCTTATATGCTATCCACACCTTAAAAACAAAACAACAGTAAAATATTCTTGTTATATACGGAGAAAATGAGCAAATTACTACTTTTCTTACTTAAAAGTTGCAAATTGTAGGAGAAATAGTCAATCATATATAGGTACTGCTAGATGGTTATCACTTATCCGCGTATAAAATCGATTTACATTATTAATTTTTATTTCCTTGTATAATCTGCTTAATCTGATTTTTGAGAAAGTTAAATGTTTGGGTAAAACATTAGGCTTAAAGTGAATTTGTACTAATTTATCGATTTGGTTAAATAATAATTTCCCAAATCAAATGGATTAAATATGAAATATCTACAAAATTGAATTGAAATAAATTGATTAATTATATATGTTGCTAATAAATAATGGCTTTTAAAATAAGATAAATTATTGATTGATTAAATAAGGGGTAAGTTGTTCATTTAAATCCCTTACTTTTTAAAAAGTTGGAGGCCTAAATGTTTTACATATAAGTAAAGATTCATTTCATTTTATAAACGTCTTAATTTGATTGTGTAGAAATTTAGCTGTTTGGGTTAAATATTAGCTTTAAATTGAATTTGTATAAGTTTATCAGTTTGAGTAAATAGTAATTATTCAAAAGAAAAAAAATCAAGCAGTGAAATGTTTATTAAATTGAGATCTGAAATAAATTTGATTAGTTAAATATAATTTTTCAAATAAGTTAAATTATTTGATCGATTAAATGAAGGAGAAATTGGTCATTTCAAGTTTTAAATTTTTATAAATGAATCACCATATATACTTTATAAACAAAATAGTAGATATATATAAATAGAGATAACAATATTTTCTATTAAATATTCATATACTATCTTACTATCCATTTGATTAATACCAAGTTAAAATCAAAGAATGAAATTTGACAACAGAATTAATGAATTTTACATGTCAATAATTTTATAAGTAGAAAAATAATAAATTAATATTTAGTAGAAACCAATAAAAATTTTCATATGTAATATGCATTATGAATGAAAAAATACCGAAAAAACAGCAACATGGTTATAGATGTCTATTGTCGTTGCTACCTGGCACCACCTGCGAACATTAATATAAATTTATGTTAACTTCCACCTGAACTAGAATAAGGACATGGCCTATGTCACTTTTTTTCCTGAATAAAAAAATATAAGGTTTTTCTAGAGACAGAAAACATTGATTGAAGTTATAATTATCATTTGTTTATCTAACTCATGCCCTAAGGGCATAAGATAAGACACATTAAATAAGCTACAAATTTCCTAAAATTGTATCATTAGTCATCAATAAACTTAAATTTTAATTAATATATGATATTCATTAAATGCATTTTTAATTATTAAGGAAATTTATAGTTCATTTTATGATATCTCATATCTTTAGGGATGAGTTAGAAAATCTCAATTATCATTTTTCATGAAAATTGCATATAGTGATTGTCAAATTCATTAATGTATTATTCAATATGTTAGGAACATTTTATCCGATTAGTGCGTATCTCATGAGTTACACAAACACTAAGAAATAAATGAAGTTTACGTCGAGAATTTTTCGGCATGGAATGGGGATCCATCCAAAATGAGCGCGTAAATAAAAAGGCCGAGTATTAAGCACCCTACTGCAGTAAAGATTACTCTTGCAGATACAACAGAAGGTCCTTTTATCTTTCCCGTGACATTCCTAATTCAAAAGTTTAAGCAAAAATTAGAAGTAGATTGATATCATTTATAACACTTTTATTACAAGATATTTACAAATATTCTTAGTTCGATCTTACCCTTTTTTATGTCTGGCCAATACGAAATACAATGGATCTTGCGAAGATTCTTCAGGTGATAACTTATAGAACAGCATAACGATGTATCCACAGGAAGCGACGCTATACATAGAAAGAAAATTCAATATCTTGTGGTCATGTTTTTGAATTCCATAACGAAAAATATATAGCAGCTAATACAATAATATATCTTCTTTGATTGTTAGAGATATAATTAAAACTAGAGGTGGTCATTTTTTACCCTGACCCAGAATATGAGCTGAGAGCGATACAAAAATAAACATGAGGCAAACAAGTTTCCCATAAGTTTTGCATCGATTAAACTGACATGTTTAGGTTTGGGTTGATGATAATTTAAATGGGTAGACCCACCAACCCGATTAATAATTAAAATATGTTTATACTTTAATAGCATATAGACGAGTTGTGTTCTAAGTAGTCCAAGAGTTTTGTATAGTCCTAAGGTATGAATCTTAGTCATTGGATCAAAATAGTCAAGATCAAATCCCTTAGCCACTGACACCTCCAGCCGCTGCCAACCACCGCCGATCGCCGGCGGCGGCGTTGGTGGTGGCGGCTTAAAATGGTGGTGCTGGTAATGTGGGGGGTGGTGGTATTGATGTATTGAAACACATGTGATTCACTAAATACATGGGTTCCAAAATACAGACGAGAATATTACTTCGAATCACATGTGTTTCAAGTCAAGAAACACATGTGATTTACTAAAAACAGGAGTTTCTAAAAACAGGGGAGCATACAACTACGAATCACATGTGTTTCAAAAGGTGAAACACATGTGATTCACTAAAAACATGGGGTTCCAAAATACATACGAACATATTACTTTGAATCGCATATGTTTCATGTCATGAAACACATTTGATTCACTAAAAACATGAGTTTCTAAAACAGAGAAGCATATGAACTGCGAATCACATGTGTTTTAAAAGGTAAAACATAAGTGATTCACTAAAAATAGGGGTTCCAGAATACAGACGAACATATTACTTCGAATCACATGTGTTTCAAGTCACGAAACACATGTGATTCACTAAAAACAGGAGTTTCTAAAAACAGGGGAACATACGAACTACGAATCACATGTGTTTCAAAAGGTGAAACACGTGTGATTCACTAAAAACAGGGGTTTCAAAATACAGACGAGCATATTATTTCGAATCATATGTGTTTCAAATCACAAAACACATGTGATTCACTATATATTGAATACATAACCACCACCGCTGGACACCACCACCACTGTCGGTCGTCGCCGCCGGTCGCCACCTCCAGCCAGCGTCCGCTGACGCCGACCGCCGCCAGCGTCGTCCGCCGGCGGCCGGCGGCGGTGGTGTTGGTGGTGGTGGGTTATTGATGTATTGAATCACATGTGATGGTAGTGGTGGTGTTGGTCTTGACCTTTGGCTTTTTCTTGATCCAAGGGCTATTAATTGTCCATTGGGACTTTATAAAATATTTGTACTACCTAGAACAAACCACGTATATAGATATATGTGAAAAATAGATACGTTGTAGTAGGTTCTACATACACATTTAAAAAGTTGACATGTTTGACCTGTTTGATCCATTGAAACCTCTAACATGCTTAACTCGTTTGATTTAACATGTTATATATGTCATGTTTTAGTTAAAAGTAAACATATTAGGGTTAAAATATTAAATTTGTTTATATAAGCAAGTTAGTACAAGTTAGTTTCATGTTGTATGTTACTATGTTTATGACTCACAAACCCAAACCAGCAAACCTTAACTGAATTGTAGGTGTGTTCAAAAATAACCAAAAAAACAGGTATCTGAAAAAATATCGATACCCGAAATCCAGATACCTGAAAATCCGGGTAACCGGTTTTAGGGTATCGAATACGAGTAGTGTTTTTCTAAAAATCCGGGTAATCGGGTACCAGGTACCCGAATTTTATTTTTCAAACTTTTTTTTATATATATTTTTTATTATTATTAGACATTAATTATCATTATATATAGGCATATGCTTGGCTACTTTTGACAAATGTCGAAAATCTAAAACTTTATCTCAATTCTCACGTACAAACCATCTCATTCTCTCCTTTGTTGTTGAACCATGATTTTGAATCATTGGATATCTTTTAAGATTTGGTTTGATTCGTTACTAGTGACGATTTTTCTGTAAAGGAAATCATAATGTGAATTTTTAATAACAATTTTAGTAATAAGATTTAAAAATTTAAATATATAAACAAAGGCGACTTCTATTTATGTTAATTTTTGTTATAAAGAAATTATATATTCGGGTATCGGGTTCCGGTTTCGGGTACCCATACAGGTATCGGGTGCCTAAATCTTCTACCCGAATTTCTAGGTACCCGGTTTTCGGGTACCCGGTTTTGAACACCCCTACTGAATTGCCCTAGATTTCATGACTTAATTTATTTACCCAAAGCAAATGTCACTGTACGTTATAACGATCAAGTGAATGAAAGGATTGATTCTAACTAATGTTAAACATGTAAACGTGCTAAAAAAAGATTACCTTCCTACCCAGGATAATAAAATCATAAAAACAGCTCCCACGATCCAGCTTGATTCCTTATAAACGGTCCAAGCCTAAAAACCAATTTAAGATCGCATATGATACGAGTTTGGGTCATATCGTTAATAAAACGAAGTTTGGGTCATACCGATATAATAGCGAAAATTATGAAAAAATCTAGCATTGCCACTTCCAACCACCTGCAACAAATTTCACAGCATTACACACTTCGGGCTGCTTTTACAAATTTGTAAAGTTTAATAATATGTCAACAATCAAGTGATATAATATGATCCAAATAGATCGGCCGATAAATATCATTTTTTTAATATAAAAATTATATTATTTCATACTAAATAATTGATATGTTGAATTCCATTAATTTTTTTCTTAATCTCATCATTTAATTTGAAGATTTGTATTGATCAAATGAACTGGAAAATAAATATGGAACAATATCATCTCTTTTTAATAACAGAAAGAAGAATAATTTAAATATTTGAAGGTGCTTATTGAGTTATTGTAACTACTAGTTACCTATCATGAAAGAGGTTGAAACAAGATGGTATACCATCCATGATGACTCCATCTGCAATCGCAGCCGCCATCACACAAGCCAATATGCTAAACAATGTTCTCACCGCAACTCCCACCGATACCACCATTATTGATTGCTTCTTACTTCACTCTGCGTGTGATGGAGTGTAAAAATGGCAGAAAGAAGATTTTTTTAAGAATTTATGTAAATTGCTTGATTACCCTAAGCTTGCATATATATAAGTTGGATCAAGTGATCACGACTTAAAATTTAGTGAGGACCCATTAGGATTGAAAAAAATGAGTGATCTAAGATTCATTTTTTTATCTCGCGAGATTATATGACATTTTGGTAATTATTATTGAGATTTTGGCAAATCCCGACAAAGGTTAAAAGTTACGAGGGTAAATTGGTAATTGGAAAAGCAAAAAAATTTCTAAATTTTGATGCTAGCACCATGTATCACCTTCTTATTGGTTGTGCACTGTTTTTTTCCCAGCCGCTTGTATTTTCTATCTATAACTTTTTTCACGTAAAAAAATATGGAAAAACAAAATTCTTATACTTTAATTTTCTATAAAATGAGCACATGAATGTAAATTTGATGAAAGAAAATAATTTTTTTAATAAAAATTGAAAAAAATGTAAAAATTTTGTTATCTTTGCAAGAACCGAAATTGCCAAGTAGTTTATACGATTATTTTAGTGTATATTCAATAACTATTTTGAAAAATATGTTTGTTAGAAGAACTTATGTTTCGTTTAAAAGAACGAGGGTTATTCTAGCCCACGCGTTGCGGCGGATCTTTATATCAAACTTATTTTAATTTAGTATATTTTTAAAAGTTTTGCTAATAACATTTTATAGATTGTCAAGACCGCATTTTGTTGCGGATTTGTTTTACAAAATAACTTATCATAACCTCATTGAAGGTAAAATTTTAAAACGTGTTCATTAGATATAGTAATCACTCGTCCATTCGGCCTTCTTCTCGGGCCAATTTGGAAGTAACCACTTCTTTAAAATGAAATTGTATATTTTATTAAGATGTATTCTATTCGTATTCATCAAATTTTATTAGATTTCTTTAGCAATTCGAGTAGTTGTTGGTCGTGTGTTGCTACGCAACTTTATATTTATTTTTTTATATTGACATATTTACAAAAATTTATAATGTTTAAGATGTTTCCGCTATGTTTAAAGGAGTTTTTTAGAAACTAAACATTCTTATTCTTAAGTTAAATTAACATGTTACCGTAATATTTTAGTAATTTTTAGATAATTAGGGGTAGTTAAAATATTTATAAGTATTTAATAAATCGCCCTTGATTTAGGGGTGGTTTTGAAACATTTAAAACTCCATTTCATTCTTTAAATTTCGTTCATGACTTTTGTAGGGAACAGAATAAAAGTTAAAATATTTATCAAATCACATTTAATTTAAGAGTGTTTTTTAAATATTAAAAGCTCCGTTTCATTCTTTGAACCCCTCCTGTATTTAAAACAATGATACAATACTTGTAATGATTTGAAATATCCCTTTAATTTGAAATATTATTATTCAAAACTTATATATTATCTAAAATGTTATGATTCAAATATTACGATTCACTATGTTTATTAACCCAAATGTCTTTATGATCCAAAACGATACAATTAAATGATCCAAAACGACACATTCGATGATCCAAAAATGTTTATACGAATAAAAAATGTGATTATCCTTAATCTTATCTTTTTTTATGATTAAAAAAGATGTACTCAACCCCAACATTTTTATGTTTATAAAACACATAGAAACGCAAAAAGCTATTGATAAATATTAAAAAACTAAAATTAATACAAAAACACTAGATATGTATCTTTAGTAGGATTTAAAACACAAGATATGTATCTTTAGTAGGATACAAGTACTTATCTTTAAAAACGGAAAAAATGAAAAACAGAAAAACCGAGTACCTATCTCAATTGATTTTGAACATGCGACTTTCATGTTATTAATAAGGACTCTAACCAACTGTGCTATTACTATAAATATTAATTATTTGACTACATCACTCACCACCACCATCTACCATCAGCATCCACCATCACCGCCTACCATCATCACCGCCTACCACCATCACACTACCACTTGGTGCTAAAATTCAAAGTTGCGACAATGATTCAATAACTGGGTGCTAAAATTCAACAATTCATCACTTATATATATTTTTTTAAAGAAAATCTTCCCACAAGTGAATGCCACGAGATGGCTTCAATAATAATTATGGTCAAACTCTTATTGTTAATCACATACTGCTAGGCTACTGTAACACCTTAAAATTTAATTCAAAACATTTGCCTAAAATAAATCATTTTTCATAAATAGAAGAACTATTCCAAAATATGAATTTACAAAAACCTTTGGTATGAAAATCAGAGTAATAAGTTTGGTGTTACAAAATAGATCAAAACCAAAGCTAAGCATAAATCCAATCTAAGTTCTTCTACTCTAGGCCCCGCATCTCTATCCATGCGTACCTAAACCTTCGATCCCGAACCTGAGTACATAGCAAAACAAACAAGGAGTACGTGAGACAAAAACGTCTCGTGAGCTACATGGGTTTAGACCCGTCAATAATAATAATCATAAGGCATATAAATATATATACAAGTAGTTCATCCATCTATCTAGTCACCCTATTGTGACTCTATGATCCTTGTTTTCCTAGCAATCATATCTAGTTATCGGGACATCCCCAACTAACTAGAACCACATTAACTCATTAACCGGGGATCCCCCGCATTAACAAGCTTCAAGGTAAAGGCAAGAGGGAATCATCCAATCTACCTATACCTGCCTTACTCGCCGGACTACTTCCAGTTAGCAAGACTTCTATCATGGAATGGGCCGATGGGGATCCGCCCAAATGCTCCCCTTTCCATACCTCATGACCGGAGATCCCCCGCGTCATCACATCATCTCAACCTTACTATAACTCGACGGTTATATCAATCAAAGCCTTTGCCTATCACATCAATCATCAACAAGTTAGTTAACTATTTTCAACAATATACAACTAACTTTATTTACTAAATTCTACACGATTATCAAATAGACTCGACATATATAATAACAAGTATTTTCATGGCTATGTACTCAATAAAGTCCACACGTACTCACCTTAGCAATATAATGCTCCAACCGTATTCTTTCCGCCGGTTTCCTTGTTCAATCAATTCGGTCAAACTCCAAGACTTCACCGGAAGCCTAATTCAACAATCACACAATGTTCAAAATCACATAGTACTAGTAATGTATCCATAAATCACTAGATACCATCAACTAACACTTTCCCCCAATTATGGTGATTTACCAAACCCTAGGTTTAACCAACCCTTAAGATTCTTACCAATCGAAATCATACACTTGTTTCCTTTGTTAATATATCATCTATTAAGTGTATACATCATTTATTCACCATAAACCATAACCCCCAATAACTAGGGTTTCAAACCCAACCATCAAAATACATAGATTTAAAGCTACAAAGATCAAGGAGTGAAGATATACCTTTAATCTTCACCTAGGAGTGAAATCTATCAAGCTTTGATGAACAAATCGACCAAGATCAGCACTTGCACTCAGAAATCGCCAATGGAAGAAACTAGGGTTTTGAAATGCATTAAATGAGCCAAAACCCGACTTTAATGCTGCACGACAGGAGTTCACGGCGCGAACTCCACTTCGCGTCGCTAACTTTGCGTGTCTGACAGTTCCCGATCGCTACCTAGGCGTGAACCTCATTTGCCAGAAACCACGAATCCCTGAAGGGAGTTCCCGATCGGGAACTCCAAGTTCACAGCGTGAACTTCTCAAATGCAGCAGGCTGCACTTTTCGGTTGTTGTCTCGACCCGGTTTCGCCCATAACTTTCTCATACGGTCTCCAAACGACACGAAACCAATTCCTACGTTCTTTAAACGATTTATCCTTATTTATCATATTTTTATTCAATTTATTTATTTACAAATTTCGGGTCGTTACAGCTACAAACAAGGATGATACCAAAAAGTTTTTTTAAAAGGGGGCAAAGTTTTGGGTTGTGAGTTAGGCTCTCGAGTGAGGTTTTTTTTCCAATGTAAAATCATAAACCAAATCAAACAATTTTTAGTTTGAAGAAAGTATAATCGTAACTAAATCAATCAAAATCGAAACTCACGTTCTTAGTTGTCTAGCGAATAAAAATTCAGAAATTTATCAATGTGAAATATAGAACACAAATTTATAGTGGTAGATTTTGTATTTAAAATTCGTATTCTTAACCCTATTCATATTTAATTTTGTTATAAAGTTCGTATTCTTAACATCCTCGTATTCAGTTTGTTATAAAGTTCAAATAATTTAATTTTTTTTAAAGGGTTCATATATAGATTATGTGAACTAACATGTCCATAGCTAAAATACATGTGTAATCTTATAAATAGTAAGCATACCATTTTTATGGAAAAGTAAAGTAAGAATTAGGTCAAAAGAAAAGAAAAATAAATTTTGAAATAAAGAGAATTAAATAATTAATGGATAAAGTTTGTACATTATATGCAAAAGGAAGAAATGAGAAAAATGAAAAAAAAAAAAAAAAAAGAGAAAAAAAAAAAGAAATTTTCCTTTTGTTGCTAAAATTTCCATATGGAAATGACGCGAACTCAATATTGCATATCTCAAGTAAAGATACAACATTCTTTAATAATCGTCCATAATCGATATTGTGGTGCTACTCTTATAGTCAATAATGCCCTCATGTGCATTGCACGTGAGGGGCTTTAATAGAAAAAGTTAACACCATTTGACCTAAAGGACCAAACGTGCAAAATTGGTAAACATAAAGGTCTACACTTGTCGAAATTAAAAGATTAGGACCAAACTTGCAATCTAGTATCACCTTAAAGGACCATTTGTGTAATTAACTCTTCTTTAATAATCGTCCATAATCGATATTGTGGTGCTACTCTTATAGTCAATCTAAGTATATATATAGAGGACACTTGACTTTAATCTATGTATTTATATTTAGAACATGGTCCACTTCTTATATTACTCTCATACTGATATACTTTTCTTTTTAAAGATCTGTTACAAATGAATTTAAGATGAAGGATATTGATGTTAACGCAGAAAAAGGTGAAATAGACGCAAAAAAATGCATGCATTATTGATTTACACTATTATGCATAAGTGATTAATCTTATATATATATATATATATTAATCATTTTTTCATATATACGAAGTATATGTTTTTTTCTATGGAAGCGTGGCAAAGGGACAATGTAGTGGTTTAGAGACGGACAAGGACAACACAAAAAGCAGATTAAAGTAATTTAGCAGACATGGAAATCCAATTAGAATCACATAATCTATATTTATTAATCATTTTTTCATATATATATTATTTGTCTTAATCTTTTGTAGACCCAGTATCGAAAGAGATCGTTAGCATAAAAGTGACATTTTCTCCTTATCACAATAAACAAGTGATATACGAAGTGTTTATATTTTTTACAGTTTCAATTTAAATTATATATTTTAATAATTTTACTTAGTAAAAGTTAGTGAAATCCACACAACTAAGAGCATCTCATCTGCAAAGTTTTATAAAAAAAAAATAAAAAAAAAATAAAAAAAAAATACTTTTTTATAGATCATTTAAATATATGTGACATTCTAGCTATAAAAAAAAAAGTTTTGCTTCAAAAGCCTTTAATTCTACAATATTTTTTTAAAACTCCAAACATGTTTTATCTAAATTTATATGTATTAGAGCAAAAACTTTTTTAAAAACTTATTTATTAATATTAAGTGTAAAGTCTATGTGACAATTTTAGTAAGTTTTTGCAATAATAATGCATGAGAGATGTTCTAACTATTTCTTTAAATATAGTAAAGTAACCATTTTACCCTTATTTTTAAACAGTATTATTATCATTTTATTCAAGATAAGCGGGACTTAGTTTAAGGTCATCACCTCTATTGACAATTAGGAGACTAAATATGCTTCTCAAATGAAGGTTCAAAGACTAATATCTATATATATATCCTTTGCAAGACTTAACTGCTAAACATTTATCGGAATTTTGTTGTGTTTTTTATCGATCTCTATTCATGTGGAGAATTGTTGAAAAATATTATGTTAATATGGTTGTTATACCAACTTTTTGAACTTGTATAATTATATGTATATTCGTTATGTACATAATTAATGGTTGGTAGCTTTGCGTTTTCCTTTATGAGAGTTAACGATGAGTTAAAAAATGTTCAAATTAGATTTAGTTGAGTTGAACAAAAAATGACCGGAAACTTATTTGCATCAACCTTAACCTGTTTATTTTCGTGTCGGTCTCATGTCGGATTTTGTGTTTTTAGAAATTGCCACCCCTACTTATGGCTTGAAGATTGGGTCCAAAGCCGGAAAATTATGAGGCAGTCAGGTTCGTGACTTATTAATCAATCATGATGGTAATGGTTTCGATCTAACTATTGGAAAGCTAATCAACAAACATCACTGACTTGTCAAATTATCAGTTATTTTCACCTTACGTTTGTTGAAGGTATAATCTCTATAAATACCGTATAGTTGTATTTCCAGTTAAATTACGATTTTGTTGTGATACTTTTTAAGATCTGGATACTTATGATAAAGTATTTATTTTATTTTCCGCTATCTCCTAATGTATTATCAAAAAATGTGCTTATTTAACTCAGTGAAACTGTAATCCTACACATATACGTCACTGACTTGTAAAAATATCACTTATTTCACCTTATTTTCAATTGTTTTTTTTATGTAAAGTATCACTTTTCTATAAAAAGCATGACAAATACTATAGAGAATTATAGCGGTATTGTTTCGAGATATACAACCCAAAAAGGAACAATAATTGAGCATGTATGTAAGTTTAATGAGTGTTGTATTTTATGTGATGCATATATCTTTTGCGCCTTTCATCAAGGTTATGCTCGGGGGAGAGAAATTAAGATGGAGAAATAGAAATAAAATCATTTACATCGTTTGATAGTGACATGGAAATAGAAATACGGATAAATCCTTTTTCTCAGAATATCATGTCCTTTGTAATTTGTATTGTTAATTTTATCCATTTTGCGAGGAAATGCTAAGCAATGAGTTTATTGAAAGAGTATTTCTCGGTATTCTTGTGAATAAATTAATTTAACCCAATTTCATTTATCGTTTTTGCTATCAAATGGAGGAACTGATTTTTTATTTTTTATTTTTTTTTTATCTATTCTCCATCTCAATTTTTTGAAATTACCAAATAGTAAAATATCTATAATTTCTCTTGCCAAACAATTAAATCCTAAAATTATCATTTTTATAGGGGTGAAAACGAGCCGAGCCGTTCGTGAGCTACTCGGGATCGGCTCATTAAAAGCTCGAAACGAGCCGAGCTTAAACGAGTATAAGCCGAGTCTGAGCTTAACTAAGATCTCATTTATTAAACGAGCCCAAGCCCGAGCATGATCCACTAAGATTTATTAGGCTCGCGAGCCTAAACGAGCAAATATATATTAATTATTACAAAAATATAATTTTATATTATATATTTTTATATTTATGTGTGTATGTATACTATACATATATATATGCATATAACATAATATAAAATGAAGTGCTTACATAATATATTAAATATTATAATTAAATAAAAAATTATATATTTTGTGTATATGGGAGCTTAAACGAGCCTAATCGAGACGAGTCCGAACATGCGAAAACCTAAACGAGCTGAGCCTGAGCTTTAGATTTAAAGCTCGAAACGAGCCGAACTCGAGCTCCTTAAAACTTAAACGAGCTGAGCTCGAGCTCAGCTCAGCTCATTTACACCCTTTTTTTTTAATCTTATTTGACCTATAATAATGTTAAATATTATAAAAATTACACTTTCATATTAGAAAATTGTCAACATTGGAATAAAAATATCTCAATAAAAATGATAAAGAAATAGATGGTGGGTAAGCAATGGGTGTTTGGATGTATTTTGTTAAGGTTCTAGAAATTGTAAGGTGTGGTGGTGAACCGTGGCGGGTCATGACGTTTTTCAAGACGTGACTTGACGCTACAAAATTTTAATATATATATATATATATATATATATATATATATATATATATATACTAGCTTCATAACCCGCCCGGATGGGCGGGTATGCTTCAAAATTTATTATGTAGAAAAATACGAATATACATTAATAATGTTAAAGATTACGTAATAATGATGTACATAAATAAATGTTAAATAAAATTCGATACATGAAGAAATGTTACATAAAATTTACAAACGAAATAAGACTTCTTTGTAAACGACATTTGCTGTTGAATTAGTGTAATTCCCATCTGTGTCACAACAAATGACCTTCAATCCGTTCTTGTTCTTAACTCGTGATACAGCCACATAAAGCTGGCCATGTGAGAATATCGGTTTTTGCAGAAACAAACCAACCCGAGACAACGTCTGGCCTTGACTTTTATTAATGGTCATAGCAAAGCATACCTGAATAGGAAACTGCCTCCGATTCAATTTGAAAGGCATTTTGTTGTCTGAAGGGCACAATTTATAAGATTACATCATATTAATTATGAACAGACAAAGACAACAACTAACTAAGGATCCAAGGAAGTTTTAGAATCTTTGTTGTACCAACTTAATGAAATATGTCTAGGCGGGTTTGTAGACCTGTATAACTTTTCTAAAAGTTCTTTCTTTAATTTTCTCTAATGGCTCAAATGGGTAAATTAATAATGAGCTAAAACAATTAAATGATCGATTTTTATATATAAAAAAGCCATATTCCAAGAGCAACTCCAGTTGGTATGCACATGTAGAATATTCCCAACCAAGTTACAAACTTGAAAAAATAAAATGTAGAACTATTGGGTGATTAGTTGGTAGAAGATGGATTGGTACCTGATTAAGTCATTTGTTATATTATATAACTCCTACGACCTGTCAACCATTCCTCATTGCAGTTCATCTTCATTAGCATCATCACATGAAGAAATTGCAACTCAACAAACAAAATTCAAGCATTAAAAGAATTATGTGGAGGTGACCTAATCACCAACGCACAGTAATATTTGCAAAATCAGAAAAATAAAAACCCTAGCTAAATAATTATCAAACATGTAAAAGGAAAATATAAAGGTATATTTCATAGCCCGCCCAATTGGGCGGGCATGCTTCGAGAAATTAAAAGGAAAATACCAACAAAAAATAACTTAAGAAATAAATATAGTAATCTATTATTGAAATGATGCTAAACGTGTTTTGAGGACCAAACAAAGGAAAATTGAGGGCCTCATTAACAAAACAAAAGAAAAGTTTAGGAACAAAAATGCAAAATACCCTAAGGGACAAATTCTGTGATTTACTCAAACAAAAATTAAGGAAAATGAATATTAAATTACTTGTGAAGCAACTGAAGGATCCACAACTTCTTCATAGATGCAACAATCGCTGTTGAATATCTCATGATTTTATATTCAAGATAATTGAACTAATTTTGATAAAACAACAAAAACTTAATAAATAAAATTATAAAATACATGTAAAATTAAAAAGTTACAACTTACAAAAATACCATATTTTCTATTCTGCCATACATGAACCTTCGTCCAGATGCAGGTTGTGATTGAACAAATTTCAATCGAACACCTTCTAACAGTTTCCCAATAGACTATTTGCTCCCATTTGTTATAGACGTTATGTCAAATGAGTCAAAGTTTGAAACATTTTGTGATGCATGAGACTATGAGAAGTAGGACCAGGCCTCTATAGCATTGTCTTGCTCATCATTATATTCCATGTGGTAAAACTGTGGTTATTGATTCTATATCATAATTATTATAGTTTGATTAATTAAAAGATAGTAATTAACTTTCAAAATAGCCTAAATTGTATAGTATATGCAAACACTTAAAATTACTATTGAAATAATTTAATTTTAGTAATCAATTAATCATTGTTGACACCCTAATTTTTCATACAAATATTTGGGCTTGCATATATATATATATATATATATATATATATACACACACACAAAGTTAATTTAACCAATAGGTTATCATTTTACCACAATTCTTTCAAGTCATAATATGAACGAATAAAACCTACGTTCTTATCTTGATTAGCTTAGCTAAAGGCAGCAATGGGACCTATGGATCGGGAGTCCCATACACGAAAGTTGTGGTGAGAGTCGAACTTTCAAGTTCCGTCTTGATGACAGGATCAACCCACAATTTCCAAAGTTTGTAGGACCGACCCGAGCTGTTAACTTGATTTGTTCAAAGGCTCGAGCAGGATAATACTGAACGCACCCAATACGGCCCCGGTTAAATCTCTAAGTGGCATTAACACAAATTTTAGTGAAACTAAAAAAGTAAAAAAGAATGTGTATTGTAATATTGCAGCCAGAAAATAGATGCACAAAAGTTATTAGCCTATAAAAACATTATAGAAAATACTGAAAATATATAAAACACATATAAAAAACTAAAAAAAAAAAATTCACAGTTTAGGGTCAATATGTATGTAATTGTTGACTATTATACCATCTAAAATCATATTGTTAGCATATAAGAGATGCATAAAATCTTTATAAGGTTATACATCTAAAAGGGCTAAGGTATAACAATATTCACAGCTGCATATATCACACTTGCATCAAGCATTCATAAAAAATGATTCACTAATAAAAAAATCAAAAAAGTTACTTAAAAAAATTATGAATTGTGCAGAAAGAGGCAATAAATGGATTTATTGTACATTAGATAGATATATGGATTGATTTAAGGTATGTATTTTAATTTTTAGTGAAACTGCACTTTGACCAATCATAAGGTGAGAATCTATCAATTTATACTAATAACAAAAGGCAAACTCCTCTGAGCAAGGGCGTATAAATTTTAAAGAATTTGTGTGTAAATTTATAGTAGATAGTCTAACTTTTTAGTCAAATGACACTTTTGTGCAATTATAAAGTCAAAATTGTCATTTTAAGAAAAGAAATTACAATTTTGAATAATAGTAAGGACAAAACATACAATTATGTGATTGCACATATACAAAAACAGTTTTCGTATATAAATTTACTGTACATTCAAAATAGTTTTAAACACATGTACCAAACACTTAACTGCACATGAATTTATAAGATTTACACAATTCACAATTTACGTACATAATTGATTTGAATCAATTAATGGATTTGAAATAGTCAAACTGTTTTGCTACTAACAAAGGTCAAACTGTTTTGAATAAATGTACATAAATTTTAAAAAAATAAAAAATATATTAAACTATAGTTACAAATTGAAATTAATGTAATTACGATGAATTAACTTCAACAAATCCATGCAGATTACCAATGATAAATTCAAAATTTTCAATTTACACAGAAAGTGCTGTTTAGAGAACATTCATAAATTAAGAAAAATACCTTAAAAAAGTGCTATTTAAAGTAAATTTTATAAATTAAGAATAATACAAAAGTTTAGACAACCAACAGTTAATATCAAACTAACATTGAAAAATTGATGAAATGCATCAAAAAAATTTAGTGCATCAAATTGTAAAAAAAGATGCATTAATCTGGGGAAAAAATCTTTAGTGAGAATTTCAATAAAAACCCTCAGTAGGAATTAGAATTATTACCTTCTAAAGGGCGCACATAATTGCATAAAAAATTTCCACAAATTTGTGATGAAGATGGATAACTTCTTTGCATTTGAATCTAAATAGGACGGTTGACAACCTGTAATAACTGGAAAATGAACAAAATCAGAAACGAAATCAAACGAAAAAAATTGTATGATTACAGCCTAATGATCTTGACTCACATTTTCCAGATGGTTGTGCAAAGATGTTACAAAAGAAACCTTAAATTTGAAACAACGATCAATTTTATCGGAATCGTGGGTAGTAACAGCTCTCGACAGCCTTGAAAAACCCTTAATTTATAAATTTAGGGTTCCGAAATCGATATCTCATCTTCATTTAGGATAGATATTCGATTGGAGAATCCATCTCCAACTTCTCGCCAGAGAATGAACTGAATCGATTGAAACCTAGATGATTGGGGGAAAACACAAAATCAATATAATATAACCCTAACTATTCTTGTTCTTAGTAATCATCTCGTACAATACAAAATCACCACAAAAGAAAACCTCAATGTCGCACAATCGAAATTTGTACAGATCAAAATAACTTCGAACTAACCCTAATATCAAACTAAAAACACTCTGGTAAATAGAATTAAACACACAAGCAGTAGAAAATTAAAGAGAAACGATATATATAGACAAGCATCAAATACTTACACGCCGGTGATGGTTATTTCTGGCCAACAGGCAAGAGAGCGTCGGGTTTGAAGACGTGAAAAGGGTTTTAGTGAAGAAGTTGTCGTTTAGGAAGCAGTTGTAGAGGGTGGTGAAGAAGCAGTTCAGGAGTTTAGGGTTGTGGGTTGCAATTCATAAATTTAGGGTTTCCATCTGATTGTAGGTATTGAGAGCGTTCTCAAACATGCCGTAGATTCGGTGATCTGTTGACCTAGATGATTGTGAATGGATGATGGGAGCGGAAAATCCAGTGGGGCGACCCGGATGAAGGCGGCAGTGGGGTGGTGGAGTCATCGTACTTGCGTTTGGCGGAGGAGAAGTCTCCGCCGGACGAATACTGTGCTTCCTCAGCCATTCAATGGTGGATAAAGAGAAGCAAAAGGGTTAAGAAAACCCTAGAAAAAGTTCGACGATCGAGAGAATCGAATTGTGAGGCTGGAGAGGAAAATTTGTGCGAAATTTGTGCTGAAAATATCGGACCAATGGGAGAATTACAGGTGGATTAACGGACCAATCAGAAACTTGCAAACTGATGATGTGTCAAACTCTAATGTGGTCTACCTGCATATATAGGGGAAGATATATATATATATATATATATATATATATATATATATATATATATATATATATATATATATATATATATATATATATATATATATATATATATATATATACCCCGATTCAGCGCAGAACCGTTTAAAGGTACAGAACCGCAGAACCATCCTAACATCGAATGTTTTCTATGTTATACATAAGCTGTATATTTATATACACGTTGTAACACATTTACACATCCAATGTTTCCAATTTTTTATAATAATATATTTATATATTATGTGTATAAAAAATTGGAAACATTGGATGTTATGATGGTTACAGCATGTATGAAAATGTACACCTTATGTATAACATAGAAAACATTGGATGGTAGGATGGTTCTGCGGTTCTGCACCTTTAAACGGTTCTGCGTTGAATCGGACCCTATATATATATATATATACTAGCTTCAAAGCCCGCCCGAATGGGCGGGCATACTTCGAAAGAGATGTAGGAAAATAACAAAATAGTCATATTGTTGAAATGACATAACTATCCATAATTGAAATGATGATAAACAATTTTTGATACATGAATAAATGGTATAGGATGCAATCTAATTATCTTGATTGAAATGATGATAAATAATTTTTGATACATTTTCGAAGGAGTGCTAATTCAGGAAATGTTAATGAGAATTTAAATTCTTCATTCAAGGATGCAATCTCATTATCCTCAATTTCCTTTGTTCTTTTCGTTATAGTATCAGCAGGTACTCTAGCTATACAAACCTTTATAGCAAAATCGCATCAATTTATATATAGATAATAGTAATTACTTGTTAATTTATTAATTACTAATTATTAAATGAAAAGGAGGAATAAAAGGTGAACATTTGAGTATTATGAAATAAAGCTTGTTACCCTAGTACAGAAATCTGGAGGTGAGTAGGCATCAAAATGTGTATGTGGGAAATTATAATACCATCCTTCACTCATATACACCGTTACCTGAAAACTATCAATCAATATATATTTTATTGAAATATGAATCATGTGCAAGTGTATATCTTCTAGGTTGAGGTTGACGTTACAAACAAAATTCATAACTTACAAAACACTCCAGCTGGAATTCGATGGAGAAGAGAAAGAATAATGATGTCATTTTTGAAGCTATGAATTAGAAATGTTGCAAACGCTCTGCAACCACATATGAACAAAAAACCGGTATATGTTACAATACCAAGATGAGGAGATTTTTAAATATAGAAGTAAAAAAAATGTATTATTATCAATAAAATTAGTGCTTATGAAGAAAAATTATATTTTTTATTTTTTATAAAATGTACATGTTTTCAAAACTCGGAACAACCTTGGATGCAGCACTCTTCCATCTAAAATATTTCTATTACTTCATCACTTTGCATATAGAAAAAAGAAATGACACTGTTTCCTTCTTGTGCATGTGTAATATGCGTTTGATAAATAAAACCAAATTTGTTTGAACATAAATTGCAGCATTTTGCATATCACCTTTCTACTCTCCTAATAATTTCACTTGCAAAAATAAATATTCATCAACATTGCATGAAGACATCAATACCATAAATCCCAGATGGAAGCTTTAATTTACAATACACAACTTCAAAAACTTGTGAACAATAAATAATTAATAATAAGCATTGTTGCAAACAATATTCGCAAACAATAGTTTGTAGGAATCTAAGAAATATCCCAGATAGAAGTTGAAATTTGACTTACATATATCAAAAAAATATCACAATGTATTCAAAAGATTAGTGAGCCAAATATTAAGCAGACAAAATACAGAACCAAATGCTATATTTTTAATGAAGGTATCATAAATTACAAAACTACATGTAGAACCAACATGATGTTTAGATAGCACTAAACACATAAAAACCTTTAAAGCACAATTTATCAAAAACCAAATCCCAATTATATATAAAAATCCTTAAAATGAATGTTATGAACAAAGCTTCAGGTGGAGGTCTTGAATACATAAACCTAGGATTCTAATGCAGAGTCAATTTCAAAATTGATTAAACTACCGGAGAATAAATTATTCAATTAAACTAATCAAATTTTAATATGGGCAAACATAAGAGAAGTCAAATTCACAATACTAATCAAGTTCAATAATAGCATTCATGAGATACTATTGACATGCTTACGCTATAAACTGAAATACATTGTGGCATGCTTATTGAAATAATTAAGTAATTCACAATACTAATCAAGTTTTGATGACCAAACATCTAAATATGACTCAAGGCTACAATAGGATCTGGCTTCAATTAGGGAAATATGAAAATCGTAAACTTGTTGTCACTACTCATTAGGGATTAAAGTCATCTTAAAATTGAAAATAAGTGATATTAATACATGAAGCATACCGGAAATGCATCCACAGCCTCCAATTCCACCTAGAGCATAGACACAATTCGTGCCTTTTCCACCATTTTTGGTGGTCCCGTAAGGCATTTTGCCACAACTGCATTACATACATCTTTGACATAACTGCAACTATACATAATAACATCATCAAACATGATTTTCATCACCACTTTGGCAGAACAAAATAACTACTAATATAAGCAATTGAATTTCATTTAGGAATTTCACCAAACACTTGGTGTGCATAAATAGTCATCATCAGAAATCCATTCAATTTGAATCCCATATTACGGGATGCAAACTAAAAAGTGCTTGCTTCAAAAGGGTGATAGAAGTTAAGTACGAACAACTGAAAAGTTAATTAATGATTCGATCTTTTTACCTTCAAAACGATGCATGTAATCAACATTGAGGCTTTCAAATTGATGTCTATAACATAGACGCTTTCAAATTGATAACACTTCTACTAATGATATGTGTGTTACGTATGAAAAAATAGTTGATTTACCTCGAAGTTTAAATTCAGTATCGTGGCAATTGCTGGGAGACGGTATTCTATGATCGCGATAGTAGTTCTCACGTCTCCATGTTCGCCAGACAATTCCATTTGCCCATTTTTCCAAATTGTAGATGTAATAAGAAAGTGGTTATATAATAGAAGAGGTTAGAATCGATGAATTTAGACCTATTCAAGGAGAATCAAGTAGAGAGAGAGGCGAAAATCACCGCTTCATCATATTTTTAGGGTTTATTTCAAACTGGAATGAAAATCACGTACACTTAAAGTAATGAGATACCTTCCTCGTGAAAATCGGGAAATCACTAATTGATGCCTAATCGAGCGCACGAATTGCTGACTTTGTGAGGAAAATTGTTGACCAATTATGGGATTACACGTGGAATAAAGGACGAATGAGGGAGCTGCATTAGGATGAGTTGTCAAACTCCAATCAAATGTACCTGCATATATATATATATATATATATATATATATATATATATATATATATATATATATATATATATATATATATATATATATATATATCAGATCAAAATAATTATGGATCTATTAATTTATATAACAATTGAAGTTCACAAAAAGTGTTATATCAAAATTTATAATTATATATGTCATCATTTTTAGAAAAAAAAAAAAATTTCCCAAACCGTCTTACAAAAAACTCATCATAAAGCGCGCGTTATGACGTATTATCTCACGCCACTCATAACCTAGCCATTTACTTTTGAATTATTACTTCTTAGAGCATCTCCAATGAGAGCTTTTTCTAAAGCTTTTTACCTATTCTCTAGGTCATTTGAAGATAAATGACCTTCTAGGAAAAAGCTTTTGCTTCAAAAGCTTTTTCTTCCATAAGTCATTCCTTACATACACAAAAAGCTTTTCCTACATTTAGATGCATTGGAGCAAAAACTTTTTTAATAGCTTTTTATGAAAGTTGAGTGGAATATCTACATGGCAATACTAATAAGTCATTGTAATGACTTAATCATTTGGGATGCTCTTATGAATATATCAATGTTATCCGCTTATCCATACATGCGAGATGCGATGAGACTTTTCATATGTCAAACTCACCAAAATGGCACTACTCCACCATTCGTCAAAAGTCTAAAACCCTTACCTTCAATTCTTCCAACCTCACCACAACTTTCACTCCCTGTTTTGCTCGCCTCCAGATTAGATCCATGGCTACTTCCGAGATGAAGAAGATTCAAATTCAAAGAGAAGACACCGTGAGTTGTTTCTTATTTCCTTTTTTCTATTTAAATTCCCGTTGTTCTGCGATCATCACAAGTTTAATAGTCACCTATATACATGGCCAATCCAATCAAATTTTGGGCATTGGCGGAATTTTAAAAAGAGGTCCTAATTCTCATTTTCATTCACAAGAACTTCATTATTATCATTTTATAAGTTAGGACAAATACTTAAACAAATACAATAAGACAAATAAACAATCAACATAAGGATTGGAATTGATACGTGAAGCTACAAAGACAGCAGATTGCTATGAAGTATGAACAGCAAGACTTCACTTTTCAGAAACCCTAAACAAAATTAGTTGCAATAATGTCATAATTAGTTGCTGTAATCATATGGAAATATATCTACATTGCTGCAAAAGTAACTATAATCCAGAATTATCCAAACTAAACTATCCTATACTAACTACTGTGAATCTGTGATTAACTGAGAATTTAATAAGATTTCGAATCAAATAATATCCATTGACTACCTAATTAGCCATTTAGCCGAGAAATCGGACACTTTGACAAAATGGACAGGAGCGATTGATTACTGTGAATATATGATACTGGTTGGTTGATTGAATTGAAATCGACAGGAACCGAAATCACGAAGGGTTGGTCGAAATGGACAGGAACGATTGATTATTGTGTTACCTATACCGATCGTTTCAGGAAAGGAAAAAATAGACCCTAAATTAAGAAAATGGATTAATTGGACTTACACTTCATATCATGAAATTAAAATAGAGACTTATTTTGTAACTAGACAAATCTAACAAAATTAGGCCCTAAAGCCTGCTCCAGGGACGCCTATATATAAAGTTTAATTTATGCATTTGTTTTGTATTTTGTCTGGATTCGATGTGCGTAAAAGAGGTGTGAACTATCGATTTTTATAGAAATGATGATTTCTATGAGCTGACTTGCTTGCTCGATCATAATTAGTGGTTCGGTTGAAGAATTTAATAGGTTTGAGCTATAAGAAATGACTATTATGTTAGGTTTTTAAATATCTAAAGTTCTAAACTAGTTGTATTCATTCTGCATTATTTGACACTGAACTTATAATTGTATGTATTTATCACAGACATTTGACGCATATGTGGTTGGCAAAGAAGATGCTACTGGAATTGTGGTTCTTCAGGAGTGGTGGGGAGTTGATTTTGAGATCAAGAACCATGCCCTTAAAATTTCAAAACTTGAACCTGGATACAAAGCACTTATTCCCGAGTAAAATTTATATCTTTGCTGGTTCAAGCATATCAATCTATAACCAGCAACCGATTATAATAAACCAATTATCTGTTATTAATTAATTTGATTTGTGTGATTTCAGTTTGTATCGCGGAAAGATCGGTCTTGATGCTGCAGAAGCACAACATTTGATGGATGGTCTTGATTGGCCAGGGGCTGTAAAGGATATCCAGGCTTCAGTTAACTGGCTCAAGGCCAATGGCTCACAAAAGGTGTAACAAATTTCTTTTTCTTTTTATAAAGTAATTGTTTAAATATGAACTTTAGTTTTAAGTTTATTTTAGAATATATATATATATATATAGGTTGGTGTAACTGGGTATTGCCTGGGTGGTGCTCTTGCTATTGCAAGTTCTGTTTTAATCCCTGAGGTTGATGCTGCTGTAGCATTTTATGGAGTTCCTCCTGCTGAGCTGGCAGATCCGGTTAATGCTAAAGCTCCTATACAAGCTCATTTTGGAGAACTCGACAATGTTGTTGGATTTTCAGATATTAAGGTATTAATGGCATGTTTGGGAAAGCTTATTAGTGGGGCTTTTAAGCTTATTAAGCTTAAAAATACATGATTATTTGAGCTTAATAAGCCCCACTAATAAGCTTAAAAGCCCCACTAATAAGCTTTACCAAACATGCCCTAAATCTGAACACGATCATCATTTTTCTTTTTATATTGAATTTCTGGGCTTATTTTGTAGACTGCTAAAACTTTGGAGGAAAAATTGAAAGCATCAGGGAAGCCACATGAGGTACATTTTTACCCTGGAGTGACACATGAATTTATGAATACTTCACCTGAAGGTATTGAGAGGAGAAAGAGTCAGGGAATGATAGATGAGAATGACTGTGTTGCTGACCTGGCATGGTCTCGCTTTCAGTCATGGATGAATCGTTATTTGTCAGTTTGAAGTTGCAAGGATAAATGAATTATGCAGTTATGAAACAATTAGTAGTATCCAAGTAATGATGGAATGAAATACCATCCAGATGATCAATGATTTGGTGATTTTGTTGTTTTAATGGTGTGAGTATGTCTATAACGTCATGTATTTGTATCCGATATGTAATTGTACATGTATGTGTGCAATCAGACAATTATGTATGACCCGGATGTTTTTTTAATTGAGTTTAAGGAAAAAAGGCAGAGATGACGAATTTTCAGTTTATTCATATATGAACAAGTATTAGTATATATATACAGGGTCCGATTCAGCGCAGAACCGTTTAAAGGTGCAGAACCGCAGAACCATCCTAACATCCAATGTTTTCTATGTTATACATAAGGTGTACATTTTTATACACGCTATAACACATTTATACATTCAATGTTTTCAATTTTTTATACACATAATATATAAATATATTTATATATTATTTGTATAAAAAATTGGAAATATTGGATGTTAGGATGGTTACAGCGTGTATGAAAATTTAAAGCTTATGTATAACATAGAAAACATTGGATGTTAGGATGGTTCTGCGGTTCTGCAGCTTTAAACGGTTCTGCGTTGAATCGGGCACTATATATACATTTATGGTAAATAAAATATTATTAAAGTACTGTTCATAACTTAAAAAATAAAAATTAAGGATAAAAGTTTTCAGCCATGGTATTGTTTAACTCTAGCCGGGCGGTGCACTGTTTCTTTTTGTGGGCCTTGAATATTTTCAAAATTCACATAATAACCCATCTATAACAAATCATTTTACTTTCTAATTTTAATCTCTAAATTTTTAAAATTCATACTTTTAACTAATTTTAAAATATATTACTTATTTTGGCTATTAAAATATATTTGCCACCAAAACTTTTATAAGTTATGTTATTAATCACTTAAGTTAACTATCGTTGGAATTTAAAATTTTCAAAATCATTTACGATTTAATAACCTTAAAGTTTAATAAAATATGTTATTCTCACTCATTTCACAGTAAATTTTGATTTTCCAATAAACAACCTATAATAGTATTGTTGTTAATGTTGTAACTATAACACCAATTTATTGTTCACGAATACAAAAAAATTCCGATTAAAAACGAATATTAAAATCCGCAGCAACGCGCGGGAGCATATCACTCGTTATTTACATATATGATTATATAAGACAAGATTGTTTGTTTTATTCATATATGAATAAGTATTATTTATGCATGATTATATAAGACAAAATTATTTTATTCATATATGATTTGCCAAAATGGGTGACAAAGATTTTATTTCAACTTCTCTAAGTTGTAATTCAACTCAATGGAACAAACTTTTATTTATATACACACACTCATGGATATATTACTTTTCATTCTTTCATGCTAACTAATTATGCTAATGGAACGCAATAAATAATCTAATTTCGTCACTCATTTTATTACCTTAAATATTTCGTTCATTTGATATTTTATTCCGTCCAACCAATTAAACAGACACTAGAAGAGCTCTCATACTATATGCTGTCTTTTTCTGAATAGTTAACTATGACAACTAGAAATTTATCTATTCAATTAGAATAAAGATTGGTAGAATACTTGATACAATCTAACATTCTGTCTTTTGACATGTAACACATTGTTGGTCAATTGATTCATTGTTTTGTCGATAAAATGCTTATGGAAAATTACCATTGGATCCATAAAATGCCATTATATGGAATATTAGTGCTGTTTATTTTAAGCACCTTATCTCAATGACTAATTCTGGCAATAACCGAACTTGAGTGTTAGCCTAAACGAGGAAGTTTAGGTTCGCGCTTTGCTGCGAAATTTCAACGCTTTTCTTATTTGTTCATCTAGTTATAGGAATTATTTAAAATAAAGTATAATATTTAATAACGTAATATGAAATATATTCATATTAACAAAAAAGATTACAATCATAGCGATGATAAATTAATACGGAGTATTAATTACTGTACATTGTAAGGATTTTGCTCTTTGTACGTTAGGTGTTAATTTAAAATGACATTTTTGTACGAAATTAGGTTCTAAACTCTTTTAGTTTTTTCAAGTTTTTAGTTATGAATAGAAATAATAGTGTGAAAACATGTCTAATGTAGTTAAAGGGAAAAACTTTATTATTTTTAGCAAAAAGTTTAAATACTCGTACTATTTATAAATTTCACCCTTGTTTTAGGCTAGTGGGTATGGGCACCACATGTGGTGGTGCCCTTTTCCGCCACATCATCGCCACCTCACACCCCCACACCACCACCACACCACATCATTTGGTGGAAATACCCACCACACCACACCACACCATTTTATTTTCCAACTCATTATTTCATTTCCATTTATTTTTCACACAAATAATATTTTATATAATTTAAAATTACATTACATAAAATAAAATTAAAATGACAATACTTTAAATTAAAAGGAAAATACTAGAAATTAAACATTAAAATACTAGAAATTAAAAATTACAATAATTAAAATAAATTATTACTCTTCATCGTCTTCATCGTCGGCGTCTTCATCGTCGGCATGTGCGTTGTTGTAGAGATGGTCCGCCAAGTCCTGTCGAAGTCGTTCGTGTGTTGTTCCGTCTCGAATGTCGACAACCCTGTGCAAATATTCTGCACTTCCCGGTACATACAAAGCATGTCGGGGACCGTCCGACACATATGGAGAAATCATCCGACCAGTATCTTCGTCAGATGATGAACCAAGATAATTCATTATTTGTGAGTTGGGGTATTTTGGTAGAGTTGTGGTGTGTTTTGGTAGTAAAATGAGTGAAAGTATTTAATATATATAGGTAAATAATTTAAAAAAAAGTTTTTTTTTAAAAAAACCCAACGGCTATATAGCCGTTGCCAACGGTTATATTTGGCCAAAATCTCGACCACCACCGGCGTTTCTTCCCGTGGCCCGTGGGCTGGTTCCGCCACGCCGACCCCCAACGTCGTGGGAGGGGGCGGTGTTCCGGTTTCGTGCACGGCGTGGCCGTCCTTGTCACACCCCACGCCGGAAGGGGGCGTGAACCCATACCCGATCGCCTTAGGGGGTTTTTCAAATATTTATAGACTGTTACTTTATTGTATATTTACAAAGTCCACCCTTACTTTAGGGGGATTTTCAAAAATTGTACTCCTTTGCTTTATTGTACTTCCTTCGTATCAAAATAAGTCACACAAATTACCTTGCACGTTTTTTAAGGTAAAAAATTAAAATAGAGATTAAAATAGATTAAAGTACATAGTTAGTAAAGAATGTGTCCCACTTTTCTTGAATAAAGTGATATTAATGAGTTTTAAAAATAAAAGTAAGGGTATAAGGGTAATCTCATTATATTAAAGTGGATAGTTAGTGGGTATGAGTCCCACTATTTTTACCAAATAAAGAAAGTTTTTAAAGTGTGTCACTTATTTTGATACATCCCAAAATGGAAAGAGTGTCACTTATTTTGATATGGAGGAAGTACAACGTAGTTTAATACTCCCTCCGTCCCTAAATAAAGTTCTCATTTCTCCTTAAATTTTTGTCCCTAAATAAAGTTCTCATTTCATAAGTTGATGGAGTCCACTTAATAAAATAATATAATTATCATGGACCCCACTACTAACTATCCAATAACTATCTTTCTCTCTCCAATCAACTTTATATTTTAATCAAATTTATTAACAATTACTCCACCACTAATTTTCTTCTTAAAAATTGTGCCCAAGAGAAATGAGAACTTTATTTAGGGACGGAGGGATTACTATTTACAAATCCACCCTTATTTTAGGGGTGGTTTCAAAGATTTATGCATAGTTGTTTTATTTTTACATTTACAAACTCCACCCCTATTTTAGGGAGATTTTCAAAACATTGTATACTTTGCTTATGGGAAAGAATTGAAGATCCCTTCACGCTCTCATCTTAAGAAAAAAAACAAAGCAAACAATGAGAATTTTACATATCTCTTTCACGCGCCCCTTATGACACGAACTCCCTCCATCTCAAGTTCTCTTTTCTCTTGGGTACAACTTTTTAGAAGATAGTTAGTGGTGGGGTATTTGGTATTACTTTTGATTAAAATATAAGGTTTGATTGGAGAGAGAAAATGTTTTAGGAGATAGTTAGTGGTGAAAATGTTGGTAATAATATTATTATATTAAGTGGGCTCCTTAAGTTTGAAAAATGAGAACTTTATTTAGGCACAAAACTTGAAGGAGAAATGAGAACTTTATTTAGGGACGAAGACAGCATTACCAGGCGCCCTTATGAACAGTAGATTTTTGAACGGTAAATGTATTTATAAGTAACAATAAAACTCAAAGGACTTAAAATAGATAACAATCAAACTTGCGTTTACTAAATTGCAAAAGTAAAGCAGTTAAATGCTCATCAAAAGTCAGTGCCTTCTTCAACGACTCGCATTTTGCTCTCTTTACACTCCACTTTCATCGTTTCTGTCAGATCATAGGTGAGTTCAGCCTTTTCTTCCCCAATCTGCCGTCGTTGATCTTTTCCGGTTAATTGAATTTAATTCTTGTTGTAGGTTAATTTGTGTATCTATAACTATAATCGATTAATCGCTTACATGTTTTGTTTAATTTTTGTCTACTAATTCGTAATCATCGTTTTGGTCGCTGATGGAAATTTAGGGCAATTAGTTCAGGTGTTTTGAATTGATTTAGGTATTGTGATCTACGTACATCATAACTAAAGCTCGGGTTGAAATATTCATGGAAGTTAACGAATAACGATTGCTTGTTTTTTTAGGTTGTAGAATATAATAGAAGATTACTAGTCTGTTTGTGGTTAAAATGGCTTTTTTTGGATATTTTGAATAATAAAAATTGAGTGTGGATGGAATTAGACTCTAGTAATTATACTATTTGAATTGATATCTTACACATGATACTGATAGGATATTACGGTTGCTGAATTGCATACTAGTTTGAACGATACATAATTATAATTATATATAAGATCTCCCTAATTGGAAAAACAAAAAAGTCTTAAGTGAAATATGATTTTTCTTTTTCTTTTTTAGTTTCCAATTTCATTATTTGACCCCTAAGGCCCTAAAATAATATATTCGCTGCAGTTTTTTTGGTTTAATGTGGTTATCCTTTTTTTTTGTATAAGTGAAAATAATTCATACTAATTTTTTATGAGTTCCTTTGGGACAAAAAGATTTTTATGCTTCAAAATCAATATTTGTGCATTTTGTGTTTCATTTTGCTGGGGATCTTTTTTTGTATCAACTTAAAGTTAACCGTCAAAGGCTAAATTTAGCAACTAGAACTCTGAAGCTTTACAAATCTATTTCTTCATACTTCATTTATTGTATTTGACAGAAGGGTTGTATCAAAATTTTGCTATTTGACCTCTCATGTTGCAATTTTTGACATTGACTAGTGTTTATAACTAAAACCAATATCCAACAAGAAACTTTTTGTCATGATTACAGAGTTCAACATGGGTACCACAATCAAAACGAGCTTGTTTGCCTTTCTTCTGTTGTGTATCTTATCACCTACTGCGTTTTCTGCGACTAATGGTGGATTGCTTCGAGTTGGACTAAAAAAGAGGAAAGTGGACCAATTTAACCAACTTAATAATCAAGGTTTACCCATGGAAGGAGCTTCTAGAAGGAATTTTGGCTTTCATGGTAATTTCAGGAATTCTGAGGGTGACATTATTGCACTAAAGAATTACTTGGATGCTCAGTATTTTGGTGAGATTGGTATTGGAACTCCACCTCAGAAATTCACTGTGGTTTTTGATACCGGGAGTTCTAATCTTTGGGTGCCTTCTTCGAAGTGCTACTTTTCAGTGAGTTTCTTGTTGTTGACTGTTTGACTTTTATAAATCAGGATCTTTTTCATTAATTGAAGTTTAGGTTTAATGATTATAATATCAATGCAGGTAGCTTGTCTTTTTCACCCAAAGTTTAAGGCGAGCCATTCAAGTACCTACAAGAAAAATGGTATGTTCAATTGTGATGTTTTTTTTAAAATTTTTCTCAATTATTTGCCTTTTTCGCTCAAAGTAATTGCTAATTGTTTTCACTTTTATTTCAGGGACATCTGCTGCAATTCAATATGGAACTGGAGCAATCTCTGGATTTTTTAGCGAAGATTCTGTTACACTCGGTGATCTTGTCGTTAAAAAGCAGGTAAAGTATGAGAAATCATGCTTTTAAATATATTGAAGTGTAAATTACACAAATGGTCCTTTAGGTTTGTACCATATTACATATTTGGTCCTTTAGTTTCATAAATTACATTGGTAGTCCTTATTTCTGAAACTATTGACACGTTTGGTCCTTTACCTAAACTATTGACGGGAAAAATAAACGTTTGTTTAGGTAAAGGACCAAACATGTCAATAGTTTCAGAAATAAGGACTTCCAGTGTAATTTATGAAACTAAAGGACCAAGTATGTAATATGGTACAAATCTAAAGGACCATTTGTGTAATTTACTCTATATTGAATTAAATGTTTGTATTGAATCTCTTGTGATATGTCACTTTTTTACAGGATTTTATAGAAGCAACCAAAGAGCCTGGTCTCACTTTCTTGGCAGCCAAGTTTGATGGAATTCTTGGTCTTGGATATCAGGAGATTTCAGTTGGGAAAGCTGTACCTGTTTGGTAGTTAACTTAATCTTTTGTGTGTCTTTAAATGGGTTCCAATTTCAGATATTGACAAATTAAAAAATTAAAAATAGGTACAACATGATTAATCAAGGTCTTGTTCAAGAACCTGTGTTTTCCTTTTGGTTTAACCGTCATGCTGATGAGGAAGAAGGTGGTGAACTTGTGTTTGGTGGAGTTGATCCTAATCATTTTAAGGGTGAACATACATACGTCCCTGTGACCCAAAAGGGCTATTGGCAGGTCAGTTATTATAACTTTCTCTATATCTATTGTGCTGTATCTAATGTATTAGTTTGTTTTTCTTGTCATTAGTTTGACATGGGGGATGTTCTTATTGGAGATAAAACTACTGGTAATAAATATTATGGTTAAAATGTGGATTTATGATCAGAAAGGCTGTTAAATTTATGAAATTTGTATGATTTCGTGGTTCCATTTTCAGGATTTTGCACTGATGGTTGTGCTGCAATTGCCGATTCAGGAACTTCTTTATTGGCAGGTCCAACTGTAAGTTTGACAATATGCTATTTTGACTTTTTCATCATTGACAAGATCCTATTTCAGCGTTAAAGCATTCCATTACTGATTACAGTCCTAATGTCCACAAAACATTTTTTAGCATCAAATATGACATCTTTTTTTATCTGTGACTAATGTTCTCTGAATTCTCTTAGACTATTATCACTCAAATCAACCATGCAATCGGTGCTGCTGGAGTAATGAGCCAGCAATGCAAGACAATAGTTAATCAGTATGGAAAGACTATAATCGAGATGCTTTTGTCTGAGGTTGTTTTATTTATTTATTAAATTTTATTTTTAAAACTTGTGATAATCTAACCTAACCACAACTTTTTTGTATAGGCTCAACCTGATAAAATCTGTTCCCAAATGAATTTATGCACTTTTGATGGTGCTCGCGATGTTAGGTCAGTCACACATTTAAATCAACTTTTGGTATCTTCATTTGTTACTAATTATAAAATCATGAGCATATTAGCTGACAGTTATTTTTGACAGTCCAATAATCGAGAGTGTGGTTGACAAGAATAATGGGGAGTCTTCTAGTGGGTTAAATGATGAGATGTGTACTTTCTGTGAGATGGCAGTTGTTTGGATGCAAACACAAATTAAACGAAATCAGACTGAAGATAACATAATTAACTATGTGAATGAGGTAAAGTAACATCCAACATCAAAAATTAAAAGAAACTATTTTGGTTTTATATTTATTTATTTATTTAAATTACAGCTGTGTGATCGCATACCCAGTCCAATGGGAGAATCTGCAGTTGAATGTAGCAGTCTTTCCTCCATGCCTAATATTGCATTTACCATTGGTGGTAAAGTTTTTGAGCTAACCCCAGAACAGGTGATGATATTACTTTTCTGGCCTTTTTTACTGTTTAAATATCTTTTTCTACGTGATTAAATTAGGTGGACATTTTAAACCATAAATGGGTCAATTCAGTTATGTTTTTATCTAAAAGGAAACGGGTCGAAGGTAAATTGTAAGTGTATTCATAATACATAAAACCTCCTAGGTTATTTTATTCATAATACATAATTGCCATTAATAAAAAAAAATTAAAATAATACTCCGTAATGTAATTATGGAACTTTTATGTAGTTTTTGGAAATCATATTCGACATGCTAATCATTCACAAATAAAAAAAAATGGAACTCTTTTCGTTAAAAGTATTTCGGGTTGACCCATACCAAAGATCACTCGTTTAGATCCGTTACTTGCCAAGTGTATTTTGCTATCTTTATGATTTATTATTGATTATTTTAATCAATATTTTTTTTCCTTGAAAACGAATCAGTATGTGCTGAAAGTTGGTGAGGGAGAAGTAGCACAATGCTTAAGTGGATTTACTGCTCTGGATGTGGCACCTCCTCGTGGACCTCTATGGTACCCCACTTTAAATTTCATATTTTATGGGGTTTAATATGCTTTTAGAAATGAAATAATATTGTTGATTTGTTCCAGGATTCTGGGAGATGTTTTTATGGGACAATACCACACAGTGTTTGATTATGGTCAATCACGAGTTGGATTTGCTGTAGCTGCTTAGAATCATGAGTTGGATTTGCTGTAAATATTCTACTAAATAATGTCTGTCAGTGTTTGTTTTCAGTTACTCAAGTATTTGTTGGTAGATTGTGTGGTGGTCTGTGATAGAAACTGGTATTTGTTTTTACCTGCTACCTTTGTGTGTGTGGGATTTTCATTTAAACTAATTTTCCTGTTTTTTAAACCTTAACGAGCTGATCTCGAGCTTTACACCCCTAATATTACTTTGTTGGTCTTATTTACATACTTCGTATAATTTAATAAAAATATTGTGAACTATTGTATTAATATCGATTACAAAAACTAGAACAAAATAATAGGTGGACCAATTTCTATGTTATACCTCCAAAAGGTTTAGAATTGCAGAGAAATTCGTATCCTTCGAACACCAACTCATCATTCCCCAACGGCCATTCCTGTGAGAAAGGAGGAGTGTGACCAATATCTATAAATAACATTGTGTCAAATTTATCGTATAACAATTTATTTTTTTGTTTTGTTTATGAACGACAGACTTCGATCATGTACAATAAGTGAAGACTTCAATATTTGTTGTGCTTATCGAACACAGATATGTGATATATGCGTATATCTTTTATAATAATATGATATTGGATGCGTATATATGTATATATTTCTTTTGTCTAACCTGATATGATATTAGACGTTGTGAACACGTGCATCGAGTGTGACTTTACACACACCAAACGCAGAAAATATCAAATAAAAGTTGATGAGGGAAATTAATATCTTAAGTGACACGCCTAAATACTTGCCTTTGTTTTGCTTATTTTTACTTTCATACTTTTAACGTGTTTATTTGTTTGGTGTAATAATTGTCACCTTGTTTACAGAGGTAGAAAAAATCGGTTTGTGATCCGCAAAAATCGGATTAAAATCTTTATGATCGACTTGGATCCAAATCTGCCAGATTGGGAGAGGTTTAAAACCAGAACTGCAGATGAGGACGTGTTACAACGAATCAATCTAATTTCATAAATACATACGATGTGATATGCTAGGTCTAATTGAGCAGGCACGGTTCATTATAAAGACTTGTCAAGCCAAAATGTTAACGTCTTTGAAATCGTAAGTGACCACCAACCAGAAAAACAACCCAATATTTCACCAAAGACTAGACACAAACAACCTATGTGTAAACTTATTGTGCTACCATGTGTCAACAACAATAATAATCACATCAAACTATCGTTTTCACTTTAAGGCTAAATGTTTATGTAAAGACATCAAACCGAGGCTGAAAACGACCGTTCCTTATGCATTAGTCTTGCATTGAACCTTGAATTGTTGACATTCATGTGTTTCTTGAGGTTTGGGGGCCTTTCTTTATAATCATTAAAGTAAATCTTGATTTAGAAGTAATAACCACCCATAAAAGACAATTTAATAACGAAATGATTTGAAACTTCAAAGGTTACTAAACTTACACTTCATTCCAAGTTACAAGAAAATGAAGCCAAAATATGGTGAATGATTTCAATGGAGAAACGTATACCACACCAAATCATAACTTCAAATCAAACTTATACTTTATTACTATTAAAGGGTCAATACTTTGCTAGAGTACAAGCAATTTTTACTCAACTGGAAAAATCATAGTTAGGTGTTCAAAGTATCTAATATCTAAGTTACATTCCATAAAACGTTAAAAAAAAAATTTAAAAAATTACAAGTTTAACTCTTAAAGTTTGTTTGGTTGGATAAAATGAAATAATAATAATAAAATATAAAATGAACATGATGACGGGATGAGTGATAGAATGAAATGGTACATTACATTCCATTACCATGTTTGGTTAGTATAAAGGAATGAAAAAAAAAGTCATTAAATGTTGTTGACCGTATAGATTATATATATATGTCTTGTTAATTAATAACACAATATAATATATAAAAATTTAAATTTTCAAAAATAAATAATTTAACAATATTAAAGATTAAAATTTTTAGATTAAATTATTACTAGAAATGCATTTTGTAGTTATTTTGAAGAATAAGTAATATATTAATTAAAATATAATTTCAAGTAAATATATTTCATAAGTCCTGAAATAAAAATTATGTTAAATTGTAATTTTTCATTACATTCTGGAAGGAATGAAAATCCTTAAAGGAGAAATCACACTCATGATGAAATGACCATTTTAAACACGTGTTTTTTATTCCTTTTCATTTATCAATCAAACACTACCTTAAAATTATTTTATATACGAAGTATACATTTATAATCAACCCTATTATTTATCAATCCTCGCAATTTGTACACGCTTCGTTTTCCCCTGTGATATTTTACATGTTGATATACAGTTATATCACTGGTTCTTATGGTTTGATATATCATTTGTAATTAGTAGGCGTGTTTTTTGTAATTTCAGGTGTTGTAGCCTTGTAGGTGGAGTTTTCATTTTATGCTTTGTACTGTTTTGCTAGTTTTCTAGCTTTTATATATATTTTTCGTCGGTTTTTTGATAGGGATGATGGTCATGCCGAAGCTCCTGTCCGAATACCTGTTTTGCTGTTAAAAAAAATATTTTACATGTAACGAAGTATCTTGGTATCTACCCTTTTAAGTCATATGTACCGTCTTGAACTTTTCACACACACCATTGACCTTATACTGACACGTGGCAAACACCCTTTTCGTCCGCCTAAAACCTGCCAAAACTATGCCATGTGGACAAATAAACAACTCTACAACAGAGAGAAAGATTGGCCACCTACGGACTTCTCACCCAACCAAATAACTAACAGCTGCACACACCTTTTTAACAAGAGAACACAAAGCATTCATTATATGACACCTTATTTAAACCCAAAAACAATTCTCTCATATTCATCCAAAATTCACCAAAAAAAAAAAAATAAAATAAAATCCAACCATGGGGTGGACAAAAGGCCATGTTCTTGGCCGTGGCTCCTCTGCCACCGTGTCTGCCGCCACCTCCACCGCCACAGGAGAAATCTTGGCCGTCAAATCCGCCGTCCTATCACAATCCTCCACCTTGCAAAGAGAAAAAAAGTTTCTGTCCATTTTAAGTAGTCCTTATGTAGTAACCTACAAAGGGTGTGAAATTACAAAAGAAGACAACAAATTCATGTACAACCTAATGATGAAGTACATGCCACAAGGTACCGTCATCGATGCCATAAAAGGACGAAATAACGGGCGGTTTAACGAGTCGGAAATATCGAATTACACACGACAAATTGTACAAGGTTTAAAGTACCTCCATTCATACGGTATAGTACATTGTGATATCAAATGTGCAAATATATTGGTCGATAATAATGGTGTAAAGATTGCGGATTTTGGTTGTGCAAAATGGGTAAATGAAAGCGTGCTAATTTGTGGCACGCCAATGTTCATGGCACCTGAAGTTGCACGAGGTGAAGAACAGGGGTTTGCAGCTGATATATGGGCTCTTGGTTGTGCGGTGATCGAAATGGCTAACTGTGGTTCACCATGGTTAAATGTAACCGACCCTATATCGGTTCTATACAAAATTGGGTTTTCGGGTGAATTACCGGAAATCCCGAGTGTTTTTTCGCATAAAGCAAAGGATTTTATTAGCAAGTGTTTGATCAGAGATCCGAAAGCCAGGTGGGGAGCCACTGAGCTTGTAACTCATCCGTTTCTTGAGCAATTCGATTGTGACACGAAGCAAATAATTGGTCAAGATCAAGATTGTTGTTCAACAGGTTCACCTACAAGTATACTTGATCAAGACGTTTGGAGTTCAATTGAGGAATCAGCATCAGTGGGTGCTGATTTGATTGAGCCAACATGTTCACCGTACTCTTTGCGGCAAAGAGTCGAACAGTTGGTGGGAAACTCAGAAAAGGTAAATTGGAGATTGGAATTTGAGGAGGAGGTCAATTGGATGACAATCAGAAGTAGTGGGGCGGTGGCAGGTGATGAGATGGTGGTTGATTGCACCATGAATGGTGGTGAGTTGTTCATAAAATCATTGGATTGAGAATTAAAGAGTGTTGTAGAGTAGGTAGAAAGAGGGCAGTGTTATTTGATATTTTTGATCCATTTTCGGTGAATATTGTTTATGTTGTGGTTTGTTTTTGTTTTAACTTCGACTTCTAAGTTTTTTTTTCCTGGATTGTAATATTGACATGTTTAATCTTACGGAGCCAATTTTTAAGGCAAAAGCTAAAGATGAATATTTTCAGTTTATTTAGTTAGAGCTCTAGGTTGCTTAAGTCATGTTAAAAAAAAATTGGCCTTTTAACATGTTTTTGTAACGATAACTGACATTTAAATGGGCAGTATGCGTTTCTTCGAACTCTGCACATATGGTGAATAAATCCTACCACCTATTCACTTAAACTCGAGATATTGTGAAGGGTTTTTTTTGGTTTAACACTCATGTTATTTGAGCCCTCTTTGGTATTAAAGACAAATAGGGTAGTAAATGGGTCCGCTGGATAGCCGTTAACTGCTTGTGAACTCTTATTTTCAGCGTATAGTGATTTTCACTTTGGCGGAAAAATGGTGGGGATGGTGGTATGGTATGACGAATGCTAAACGAGTTTGACGAGAGCTTTGACGGATCATACCGAAAGCTCTTATAAATGAGTTAGACATCTTAAGTTCATTGAGAAAAGTTTACTCACGATGGTAGCTTCTGATGAAGCCAGCTGATTTTTTCAGCATTTTGGAAAGTGATATCTGAACTATAAAAATTTATTCATACACAACAACCTATATTTAGGTATACTAGTTTCAAAGCCCGCCCAAATGGGCGGGCATGCTTCGAGATATAGAATACATAATAATGAGAACACCATAGGAAATTAATAGTCAATTATTATTGAAATGATAAATAAACGTTTTGTTATACATGAATAATCCGTAAAAAAAACTTAAAGACAAAAAAAACTTCATTGTATATGATGTTTGTCATTAAGTTTGTTTAGTTGTCAGCTTGGTCGCAACAAATAACTTTCAAGCATTTCTTACTTTCCACTTTTGAGACAACGAAATAGAGTTGACCATGTGAGAATACATGTCTTTAAAAATCTCTGCACACAAACTAACAACTTTAGAATCAGCACCTACAACTTCAAATTGAAGGCGCCTGGGGTTTTGTATAAGAAGCCTGCACAAAATGTGACAACCATAAATTATAACATTTTTAGGTATTTCATTTTATTAGAATCTTTCTAAATAAAGATTAAAATTAAAGTTTACTGGAAAGATTATTGTATGTTAACCCCTGCCGAAGGCATTAGGTTCTTGTAGTCAAAGTCCATCTGCGGGCATTTTAAAATAAATGCTTATTGGAAAGATTTTTTTATCCAAAAATTGCTTGAAAGTTATCCGTACAAAATCAAATTTGTAAACACATTCTTTCTCTTAAACTGACCATTTTGTTGTTTTAGGTTGAAGAAAGATCATGATATCAATTGCATACCCCTTCAACAATTTTGCAGCCATATGCGGATGTCACCTTTTGAATAGCTATCTTGGTTCTGTAATAATAAAACATATTAATTTATCAATCCTGCCAAAATTAGCTCAAATACTATTACTATGCTAGATGAAAAATTACTACTTCAACGATAAAAGAGTGAATATCTTGTATCATGTTAACAATGTAAAAATACCACAACTGTGGAATTATGTATCAACATTTTCAAACTTATGATTACTAATTCTCTTCATATTAAAAATATGATAATATGCAAAAAGTTAGTTACTTTGCTGCTTATAGGGATCGTCCTCATGGTGAATATCAATTTGATCAATCCATATTCATGAGGATATAATAATAATAATCAAGGGAAAAAAGATATACCTTTTCTTTAGGAATATGCTAACACTTTCTGATTACGGGATTATGCTAACACAAACACTTACTCTGATTCCACCCGCAACCTTTAGACCAAGTTGCAGGTTTGAGGTACATCAAAGCCTGAAACTGTGAGATTGGATCATTGTCGCGTTTTGAAAGTTGTTGAAGTACTTCCACATGACTAAATAAATCATCAGCCTTTACAGGAACACCAAAAAATCCAACAATACTATTAGTTGGCCATAACTCCTAAAATAGAAATAACCCGCACACATATTATATATAATAAAGAAATGTAAAGAAGCTTAATTGGATGACAACCTTTGCGTCTAGACTTCCTGCATTCACTGCTCATCAAAAATCTAAATTTGGGCCTCTAACTTCAACATACCCACTAACCTCAGCTGCTATTCAACCGATTTAGCTATCGTTTCCAAATTTCTTCACCTAGAATACAAAAACTAAATTACCTTGGATATAATCACAAGTGAAACTATTGAATACTGTGAATATAAACAAACAAAAGGCACAAGTCACCATAAACAGAGAGTATCATATGCAAAACTAAGATAAAAAAGAATTTAAAAAAACTAAGATAAGAGTATCTATACTAACAATTAGAAGGATTTTCAGGTTCAATCTCAATTAATGATTTATAACCCAAAACTTTCGCTGTGTTAACCACTCACAAGAGCTCCCCCAACACTTGGTCCAGGTTCTAAAGGCATTGACTTTATGAAAACATCTCAACCGTCGAATTAATTTTGTAAACACTAATCGCCTTATTATAGATATCCAAGCCTTTTTCTACTAACCCTGATCTGCTGTATGTAGAAAGAACTCAAACCACATGTATTGCATCTCTAATCGATTTTGTTTGCTAGCATTTTATCATACAAATAAACTGATTCTTGACCTTTTCCATGTAATCCATACCCCGAAATCATACAACCCCAAGGAAGTGCATCTTTTCTTACACAATCGCTCGTTTTGCATAGCTCAAATCACCATTCTTGGAGTAAATATCGATTAGAGAATTGCATAAAGATGTGTGAGTTACAAAACCCTTTTTGATAAAAAAAAAATATGAACCTGTTTTACTCTGTTTTTAGCATTTCACGAAATAGAACCACAGTTTAATTAGGATCCTTATTTTGTAGATAACAATTCATCATTGCGGTCCACATGAAAACATTTTTAATCCTCATTCGGTCAAATATAAGTCGAGTAAAATTTATTTTACCAGGTCTTGCATACATATCGATTAAACAGCAGTTTAAGTGAATATTTGAACCTACATCAAGATTCATTTAGTTTCTTATAATATAAAAATGAATGTCTCTTCCATGATCAAACTTTCCCGATTTACTTTCACACAATGGAAGCAGATTCGATAATGTAAACTCGTTAGGCTTTGATCCTTCTGTTAACATGTAATTAACAAAATCCCAAACACGATAATCGATAACCGATTTTTCACCATTAAGACATCCTGACAATGTTCCATGAAGAAACAGTTCTTTGAGGCATTTCATCGAACAGTTTACGTGCACTTTGAATTCAGTCACATTTGTTACCGGTCAATGAGAAACGTGATTATCTGCAGTTTTCAACGCAGTGCAATCTAAATCATTAACAATTATATTTTTCAAATTAATTTAGGGATGAACACGTGATATGCTTTATAACCGCGTTCAGTTCCGGTGACTGCCTACGAAATCTAAGATCGTTAAGTGCAAATTCGTGCAGATAAACTGAAATATAGATCAAAATCCGTAATGAAAAATCGCGTTAAATCCACTGACTTACTTGATATGCTGCAAAAACATGGAATTGAGATACACGGGATTAGGATTGGAAATGGATCTTGGAGCACCGGAGGTGGAATCAACGCCACAACCGTTGATTGGATTGTGAGAGATGATGGTCGGAGTAGACGACCACCACGAAGAGAGAGAAGAACATCTCGTCCTGGCGACTCGCAACATGTCGTTGAATTTCTGTGATTCTGATTTAGGGTTTCTTCGAAGGGGAAATTGATGTAATGAAGAAGATAAAGTGATTTATTATGAACACCATTTTGTTATTTGTTTGATGCAAAGTTGAAGTGTGGCACATTTTATTATGAAGAATTATGAAGAAGATAAAGTGATTTATTATGAACACCATGTCGTTGAATTTCTGAAACGGCTTGAAGAATATGTGGGAGACGATGGCGAGAGGAGAGAAGAGCAGAGGACCAATGACGTAATTACACGTGGCATTGGTAGCCAATAGAAATGATCTAAAATGCTGAGTTGTCAAATAAATTTCATATGTAACCTCATATATAGGTTAAGATTTGTAGCTTTAATGTACAATATGATGAGAGAAGTAATTTTTATATGTAGATATCACTTCTCTTTTTAGTATGGTTGTGGGGTTGGTTTGTTAAACTTTTTTATCTTAAAATTCACATCTTTAGAGCATTGGGTGCCGATTCGAAAACCCACGCCAAAAGCATTTAACATATTTTAACACCATGTGCTTGACTTGTGTTAAACGCATGTTATAGAGCATTCACCAAACGCATGTTATAGAGCATTCACCAAAACTATGACGGTATGTTAAAACCAATCAATGCATGTGAAGGACCCAATTTGGGTTTTAACATGATTTTAACCTCCTTTAATACCATACCGCTCTTATGTTAAAGTCATGTTAAATAGTCAAAATAACTTTAACATGAGTTTAACATGACAATGACACTGTGTGCAATAATGATCTGACGAGGATTTCTATCGAGTTTTATTAAATTTATCTTATTAGTTTTTAAACCTTGAACTAATTATTAATTTATTATTTCCGATTCAAAAAAGTGATCAAAGTAGACTACATTAAATTCAAATCGAGAAAGTTGAAATTAATATTGCTCATGGTTAGATTGATTAATTTAGGGTGTATGTATAAATGTATAATGATTGATTTATAAAATAATTAACGTTTATAAGTATTCGATCTTAGTGAATCATGATACATCTTCATCTTTTTTCCTACGCGTTCATGATCACTTCATAGATTCTGAACATGGATTACATAACAATAGTGGGATGACTTGGTGCTCGATTACAATCGGTGTGGGGAGAACAACTCGTTTCCGAAGGTTATCACATAACAATAATGTGACCAATAGTCTTTATAGTGGGATCACAAGTATCATCTTGAGGCAAGAGCGTGTTTGTGTTAAGAGCGGTATAAACCATTAGAACAGCTGAAACCATGACCGAAAGTGCGGAAAGAAAAAGCATAAGCAAATGAGCAATGCTACTTTTGGTCTCTTGAGCATATTCTGTTGAAGCCAATGCCAAAACTGTTAGGGGATATGAATATGCCCACCATACCACATTGAATTTCTTCATTGACTTCTTAAATATTTTTGGCCTTGTTACCTATTTTTAAAGATAACAAAAGTGTCTAGTTAGTTTCATATAGAAGTTAAACATTTTAGTTTCATATTGTTTTTTTATATAAAGGTGTGTTCTAAGAAGTCTATCAATAAAACAAAGTTTCAAGGAACAAATGTTAATCATTAGATGAAAAAATAGTCAAACGGTCAAGATCAATCTCTTAACCATCATCAAATCACATGTGATTGAATACATAACTACCACCGCTCGCCACCACCGCCATCTTAAAAGAATTAGATTGTTTGGTAATAGAGTAGTATTATAGGGTTCTTTTTTTTTTTTTTTTTTTTTTTTTTTTGTTTTTTACCAATAACAACAGTAAAAAAAAAAAGAACTTTGTATGACAATGATATTATATCAATGTTATAAATATATTAGATCATACATATCAATTAATCACTATTAAAAAAAGCAAATGCTGAATACACACTACTGAATCGAAGCTTCTTTATTTTTCTGCCAACAATTAAGTATTATTTTTCCCTACTAAAATCGGACTCGATCATAGTGATCTCAATTAATAAATTACTAGAGAATGAGATTTTATGAAAACAAGTAAACTTGGTAAATAAATTTACTTTGTATTTACAAAGAAACAATGAGAAAAAAAAATTAAATATCGTTTTCTAAATAAAGATATAATTTCAAAATCATTTTATATTTTTCAATTTTCATTCCTAAAAGTAGAGAACTAAAAAATGTCATGAAAAATATATAAATAAACAAAACCAATTTTAAATCTGTAAATAAATAAGAATAAGGAATTGGAAAAATAACAATAAGCCCTTGGAGATTGGGCGGGCCGGAGAACCCATGGGCTGAACAAAACATTTATGTCGATCTTATCCTTTTTAACAAACAAAACTAACAGCGTCTTGTTTTTAATGGTAACTCCGGAAATAAATAACTTTTTATAAAGGGTATTCCCGTTATAAAGACTTCCCGGGTGGTCGAATGCTTCTAATATACACCATCTGACTGTTATCTTGGCTGTTTTCGAACATTCCCATAAACATATGGTAAATGTTTGCCTATGGAAAGATCGAACCCGTAATCGGAAGTCATTAATTCTCAGACTTTCCACCTGACAAATCAATATGATATAATATGTTTCTTTGTAGCCAACTCATATTCGATCATTCAATTCATATGGAGAATCATTAACTTGTGTCTACCCTCCTAAAGAGGAAAAAATGTTTAGTGTATTTGAAAGGGAAGAAATGTTACGTAATCTTCTTGGACCATAAAAATCTAAAAGCTATGAAATTTAAAAAAATATGACATGATTTGACACCAAAATAATAATTAATAATTTCCTTCTGACAACTATACAAATAATATAAAACAACAGTCAGTACCGGCGTGCTGCCGCAGTGTCCACACCGGCATGGTCCGTGGTGGGTTGTATGGAATGATTATGTGGTGGTGATCACAAGCGCAATCGAGAAATGTGAAGGGTTTTCTTTTTCTTTACTTCTTTTAAATTAAAAAATTGAGTTGTGGTGGATGTGATCCATAATGTGATATTTGTGATGGTTAGTGATGTTGAATGAACATCTGATGTAACACTCTGTGATGGTTGTAGTGAGCTTCAGTACATGTTCTAATAGCGGTGTACACATTAGAAATGTGAAAAATACGTGACAAAAACATAATACCGACAAGTTGTACCGATAGCGTGCATACATGGCACTATAACATAAGAATTTTTTCAGTATGATATGGTATTCGATACACATATTCTCAAACTTTCTATACAAATACAATATACGGCGGAATAAATACAGTACGTTTTCCTAAAAAAACACGAGAGAGTAACACACTAACACCAAAGTACAAAGAAGTTAGGTGAAAGTGAGGGAGAAAGCTACTTCAATTCTAAATTGGTCTCTTTCCTTTTCTTACTCTGTTTTCTTTATTTTTGAAAATGGCTTCAAATCCCCACATCATATTTTAATTACTTCCACAAACTTTTCACTGAGATACCCTTAAAATCTAACAAACTTTACAACTTTAACAACTTTGGTTTTAGTTCGAATCGAAATCCATGTTATGTATTATCAAATTTTAATTTCTTCCAACCAAACAAAGTCACAAAAGGCAGCGGGACTAACTGATCCACAATTCATCTACACCCCACATAATTACATACAGTGGTTTAAAACCTTGATTGAACGAACCGGCCAGTCGAACCGGGAAACAAGAAAGTAGCAAGTCAGAATGAACAAGTTATATCAATAGTTTTAGCTCGGTCGGTATCAGCCCGTTAGACACAAAAATCTTGTTGAACCGAAAAAAAATTAATTTTATAAAAGAATTAGATAATAGACCAATGGGATTTTTTTTATAGTTTTTATAACTTAAAAATGATAAATTTAGTTAAAAATAATTTTTGAAAAATTTTCAATTTATAATGTTATTTATGTGTAGTTTTCCAACTTTTTCGCGTTTAACTATTACATAATTATTACTCCATCATAAATTGTCATCAATATTGTCAATCAGTTCAATTCGGTCCAACCGGTTTAACCGAATTTAAGACATTAGCTGATTCAATACCAAAACTAATTTTTATACCTTGATTATATATAACAATAGATTGTCCCAACAAAAAAAACACTACACAATAGGATCAAATAAGTTAGTGAAAATTACTCGGGTTGGAAAAGATTAACCTACATATACTTGATATCTATATTTTCGTGTAGCATTTTACCTAATGTTTTAAGTATATTTAAAAATAACCATTAATAATATGATTTTATTAAAATAAAATGAATTAAATATTTCATTATTTGTCTCATATGAGTTATGGCAAATTTCTGTGTTAAAATATCTTTTGGCAACTTTACCTATAAGCGGTCCAATTTTTATATGATGTTGAAAGGAAAGAAAATAGAAAACATACCAGGGACAAAAAGAGAAAGAGAGAAAGATAAAAAAGCATCTTTGACGAAAAGTCAAACCTCCCGGAGATAGAGTCCCAAGCTAAACTTGCCATGCTCGGAGCAGCAATGAACAAGAACATAACCGGCCGGAGCATCGTCGGAAGTAAACTATTTCCCGACATCCTCTGATAAAGCGTCACAAAAACTACTAAATAATGTATCATCCCTAACGCAAACATCATCATAGCACTCTCCTTCCACCCCATCTGAGCCGCAGCTCGAGCTCCGACGAAGTTTCCGACCACAGAAAGCTGGCTCGCTGGATTCGCCACCGTCGATAGAATCCGATTCCCTTTCGTGAACCACTGCCCGTATATCTTAACGTCAAGAACAAATATCGGAACGACAAATAACCACCAAAGATAAAGGTAATAAATAGTTTTTGGTGTGAGAAACGGCGCCGTTTGAAGCAATAAGAGCCATGAAATCGAAGGGGCAAAAAGGTAATTAACTCCGATATGGTTTAGGAACTCGTTTTTAACCATATTGGAAAATAATGCGCATCTTAAGATGTACAAAATAGAGAGTGATGTTAAAGTGAGCAGCGAGAGTGACCAGAGGAGGAGGAAGGCGGCGGAGGGAAACACGCCGAGCATCCTCCGGTAAACATGAGCGTTTTCCGGCGGGTCTTTGAGGGTTTTCCAGAGAAGGGTTTGACAGCAAAGGGAAAGCGTGATGCGAAAGTAACCTGCATGACAACGTGCTAACACCGGAAAAACAAGGCCTTTGATTAGGATCAAAATGCCATCGTTGTCCTCCGATTGAATTATAGTTGAGTCGACGGTTAACTCAATTTGTGGCGGTGGTGGTTGTTTGTTATGCATTGTTATGGTTTTAGGAGGCGGCGGTGTTGTTTGTGTGTGAATTTTGAGTTTCAAGCATCTCAGGGTAGTATTTATAGAGGCAATGGGCCACTGTTGTCTTGGTAGAAAAGTCCACTTACAACTTACGATGTTATTGTCTAGAGTAAATTACTGTTTTTGTCCCTGTGGTTTGGTCATTTCTGCGTTTTTGTCCCTATGCTTTTTTTTTCTGTTTTTTTGTCCCTAAGGTATGCAAAATTCCGTTTTTTTATCCTTCCGTCTACCCTCCGTCTCTTTTTGGCCGTTAAACCCCTCACATGCCAAACATGTGAGGGCACTTCTGTCTTTTTGTTCAAAACAGTTGTACCTTACACTTTAAGAATTGTACATATTCATTCTTCTTCCTAGTTCTTTCTAAAACCCAGAATATCCAAAATACACATGATCTTCCATATTCATCCTTTGAACAAGCAAACTTGCAACCCCATCCCAACCCAACCCGTCCAAAATACAAATCGTGAACAAAAATATAGTGTAAACAAAAAATTCAAGCTTCTGATTTCTTCAATGGTATGTCTTCCCCAATTTAGTGTAGACAAAAATTCAAGCTCCTAATTCAAGCTTTAGAATTACAACAATTTCACCTCAATACCTTCTGATTTCTTTGATGGTATCTCTTTCTTACAACATGTTTATCTTGATACATGCGTCAGCAACCAAAACCTCAAAATAAAACCCTTTTCGTCTTTCTCCATAGCGATTTAAATAAGTCTTCAAGTGTTTCTGTCAGGGACGAAGAAGATGGCTCCGGTGAGGTCATGACCACGAAGAAGATGATTTGAAGTCGTAATTTTGTCAGAGATGGCGAAGATGGCTCCGGTCAGGTTAGAGACAAAGAAGGTGATGATTTGAAGTCGGGTTTTTGTCAATCATGTCGAAGTTTGCGTTTATTCCCCATCAGTATGGTCTGGTGCGTTTATTCTCCATCAATATTTGAAGAAATGCTTGTTTTGAAAACCCTAGGTTGAGAAATGCTTAAATTGCCTTATGGTGGCGGTGATACAAAGGGGAGGAAATGGGTTGGAAGAAAGGGGAGGAAATGGATTTGGGTTTCTTTGATTTGGATTTGGGTTGGACGAAAGGGGAGGAAATGGATTATGCTTGTTCTTGTTCTTGGAGAAAGGGAGGAAGAAATGCAGGTTTTGAATGAATTACCGGAAATAAGGAAGAAGATGAAAAGAAAAAAGAGAGAGAAAAGAAAAATTAAAAGGAAAAAAAGAAAAGGACGGAAAAAGACAGAAATACCCTCACGTTTTCCGCACGTGAGGGGTTTAACAGACAAAAAGAAACGGAAGGTGGACGGAAGGATAAAAAAACGGAATTTTGCATACCTCGGGGACAAAAAAACAGAAAAAAAAAGCACAGGGACAAAAACGCAGAAACGGCCAAACCACAGGGACAAAAACAGTAATTTACTCTATTGTCTATACCGCTCCCAATGGTAAAACAAACTGATATCGTTAGTTGTTGTCAAATCAGCGCCACGTTAGCTCACCCTCCAACTGACACTAAACTGACGTACTCATGCTAACAATACCACTTCCCTTTAATTTTTTGGGACCCACCATTACAAAACACATACACTCAAAATGCCCCTTTGGACCCATCCAACAAACCGGCGCAACCCTTGCCTCTCGTCTCCAAACTTGCGGAAACCAAACTGCCGGAAAAACAGACGGGCCGTGCCAATGGTGGCGGAAACCAGCGCTAAAGTTGTCTGGCAGTGGTCTTATGGTTATCAATATATACAATTATCATCCCTTAATTAAAATGCAATATGAACAGTTCGAAGATATCAAGAGGAAAATAGCAATTGTATTACACGATGATATGGTCAAGATAGTTATTATAGTCTTTATTATGTAATTAATTGTATTAACATTGTTTCCTTTATTTTCATATGTAACGGTTGTAAATACATTATTTAAGGAATTAATACAATGTCCACTTTAAGTGGCAAGGTTTTGACCATAGTAAATTGTCATGGTATCCGCCTCTCTCCTCCACCCCTTCTCTCTCTAATCGATCCCTACCCTTCTCCACCACAACCTCCGCAAACCCTAAAACACATATGGCGCCCAGAATTGTTTTTACGATCTTCAACATCATGTCATCTTCTGCTTCCTCATCTTCAACCACTGAAAGCCTCTTCTTAATAGACACGTTACTCCACATGATGATGATCAAACTAAACTCTTCTAATTACCTTCTCTGGCGTAATAACATGCTACCTATTTTCACTTATCAAAAGCTAATCGGTCATATTGCCGGCACAATTTAATCACCGCCGTCCACCATAACTGTTGACGACACTGTTCAGCCGAATCCCGCAGCCCTCGCTTGGGCAGAAACCGATCAGCGGGCAGTCATTTTATTACAATCATCTCTTACCGAGGAATCCGCCGCTGAGGTTCTCGGGCTTACACCGTCGCATCAGATTTGGTTGGCTCTAGAAGCGGCTTATAGCAACTCTTCTGTCGAAAGAGTGCATTCTTTACGAGATGCTCTTCGTGGTCTCACTAAAGGAACTTCCACAATATCCGAGTTTTGTCGCAAATTCAAGTCCATTTGCGATCAACTATCGGCAATTGGTCATCCCGTTGACGACATCGATAAGGTACACTGGTTTTTATGCGGATTAGGTCCGTCCTATGAAACTTTTTCGACCGCATTCGTGCCACAAAACCCACATCTAAAATCTGGGATTTAATTAGCCAATCGGAAAGTCGTGAAATGTTCCTATTATCTTTGCATGTCACTCAATCCTCCACTGTAGCCTTTCATGCACAACCCCAATCAGCCCCACCCTTAAACAATAATAATAGGAAGCAAAATAATTACAGGGGCAACAATTATAGGGGTCGTGGTAATAATAATTACCGTGGTAACAATAAAAGGATACCCCACTGTCAACTTTGTCGAATTAATAGCCATTATGCATCTTCATGCCCTAGTCTAGCTATTTATGCATCACAAGTTCCAACCAATAATGACTCTCTAGTTAAGTCTTTTCATGCTCAATGCCATGTTACCACAAATGCACCCGATTGGCACGTTAATTCGGGTGCCACTGATCATATGACAAATTCATGTGATAATCTTCATCAAACGGGACCCTACAAAGGTAACTCTCAAGTTATATTTGGGAATGGTAAAACTCTTCCTATAACTCATACAGGTTTATCTCATATTAATAAGAATATTTCATTACATAATGTTCTTGATATACTTAACCTCACCAAATAGTTACTTTCAGTGAGCAAATTAACTACCGATCATCCCGTTGATGTGTATTTTCTCAACCATTTTTTAATATTCAGGATCGAAAAACCAAAAAGATCCTTGCTAGTGGTAAATGTGAGAATGGACTCTATGTGCTCCAAGATGATCACCAAGCTTTTGTTGCTACTAAGACTCTCAAAAAGGAGTCTTATGAATTATGGCATACCCGTTTGGGTCATGTCTCGTTTGATGTTATTTCAATTTTAAAAATTTTGGGTTTTTTGTTTATTTCATCTTTGTTACCTAAACCGGTTATTTGCACTTCGTGCCAACTTGCTAAAAGTACTCGTTTACCTTTTGATACTAATGATTCTCGTTCATCTTATCCTTTAGACTTAACTCATTGTGATTTATGGGGCCCTTCGCCAATATGTTCTAAGGATGGATATAGATATTATGTTATATTTGTTGATGATCATTCCAGGTTTACATGGTTTTACCCTCTAAAGACAAAAACCAGTTTTTATTCGGTTTTACAAACATTTATAACCCTTGTTCAAACCATGTGTTCGAAAAAAATTAAAGTTTTTCAAAGTGATGGTGGTACGAAGTATGTAAATCAAAGGGTTAGAAATTTTTTGAAGACAATGGAACCCTACATCGATTCTCGTGTCACTACACTTCCTCCGGATCGTCCAACACTTTTATGTGACAATAAGAGTGCATTATTTATGACACAAAATCCGGTGTCACACAAATGGGCAAAACACATTGATCTCGACTACCATTTCATACGAGAACTAGTTCAATCTAATAAACTTATCACTAAGTTTATTCCTACCAATCTTCAAGTTGCCGATATATTCACGAAAAGTCTGCCACGATCTCAATTCGAGTCCTTTCGAAAGATGCTCCGCTTAGGATCGCCACCTTTTCGATTGAAGGGGGATATTACACGATGATATGGTCAAGATAGTTATTATAGTCTTTATTATGTAATTAATTGTATTAATATTGTTTCCTTTATTTTCATATGTAACAGTTGTAAATATATTATTTAAGGAATACAATGTCCACTCTAAGTGGCAAGGTTTGACCATAGTAAATTGTCAAATTGACTTAAAGCAACGTTCGAAGATTAAATGGGCTGTTGAGGGCGATGAAAACACGAAGCTTTTTCACGGTTACATTAACTGTCGTCGCATGTCTAATTACATCCACGGATTTTCCAGTAACGAGGTTTGGATTGACGATCCGGCGTTAATCAAAGAGGCGGCTATTACGTTCTTCTGGGATAAATTTGCGAGCCCCCTGCAAATCGTCCTTCTTTTTTCAGTCCCGACTTCCTGAAATTATCGGATGTTCAGGCTGCTGCGCTTGAAGCCCCTTTTTCCGAATCTGAAATTAAAACGGTTGTTTGGGACATTGGCTCGGACAAGGCACCCGGACCGGATGGTTTCCCTGCGGAATTTTTTAAGAAGTTTTGGGATCTCATCAAGGCAGATTTATTTTCTGCTTTGATGGCTTTTCAGTCTACCGGTACCTTTGGTAATGGTTGTAACGCTTCTTTTTTTGCTTTGATCCCTAAATGCAGCGCGTCTTTATCGTTTGCTGATTACCGCCCCATCAGTTTAGTAAACAACTTATACAAGATTGTGTCTAAAGTTTTGGCAAATCGTAGCAAAACTGTCATTAGCCTTGTCATCGGTGTTGAGCAATCCGCTATTATCTGTGGTAAAAGTATTCTTGATGGCCCATTCATTGTCAGCGAAGTAATCTCTTGGTTGAAGAAGACTAAACGTAAGACTTTGTTTTTTAAAATTGATTTCAATAAAGCTTTTGATCCCGTTAATTGGGATTACCTTGATGAGATTCTTGGTCACATGAATTTTGGTGGTATTTGGCGTAAATGGATTATGGGCTGCTTAACTTCTGCTAAGGTCTCGGTTCCGGTTAATGGGTCCCCTTCAAACGAATTTAAGATTAGATGTGGGTTGCGTCAAGGCGATCAACTCGCCCCTTTTTTATTCATTATTGCCGCCGAAGGGTTCAATCTGAAGGGTTTCACATGACACTGATCGACCACTTGGGTCAACCTCCTAGTATACTTGGTTCGACCATACTGACCAAGAACATGAACTTGTTCTTGACCGGTTAAAACCAACTAGCTGATTCAATCCCTAAAAGCGGAACTGGGATTAAACCTAATCCTTAAACCCTAAAGGATTGGGATGTTGGATAACTAGATTAGGTTAACAAGAAAGAAACCTTGTTCGAAGAACTCGAACACACACATACTTGTGTGTTCGTCGACTACTACCAAGAACCCTAGGGTTCTTGGTTCGACTTCGAACAAGAGGAGAGGAAGAAAGAGTGTTCCATGAATCATACCTTAGGTTAATGCTTAAGATAAATCCACTGATGATGAACACGACGAACGATCCTCTAGATGATCACTTGCAATGATCTTGGATCTTCGAAACTCGAAGAACACGAAGAACGAATGAAGAACACGAAGAACACCAAGTGTGGTGTTCTTGGTGTGTTCGGCCGAAACCCAAAAGAGAAGGAGGCTAGGGTTTCGAAACTTATGATCAAAGGAATAAGGGAACCCCATGTATTCTATTTATAATAGAAAGACTTACACTTAGGGCCCTTCTAGTTTAATTAAGATTAATCTCTTAATTAAACTTATCCTTTACACTTTAAACCCTTATAGTTTTACTAGTTTATTATTGTTGCACTTAACTATCAAATGTCTAGTATTAACACACTATAATTTTGGTACCCATATACACGAAATATATAGACTTGTATTTATACTTTTAATAATTAATTACATAATAACCTTTATATAATTTACACAATAATATTATCCAATTACTATATGATTTAATAGCTTTAAATCATATCATGGATAACCTTTAATTAACACATTGTATATTTACTCAACTAGTAAATGTACAACTACTTGTATTAATTAGTTAGTTAAACTAATCTAGTAATAAGTTAAACTTAACTTAATACTTAACTGATTCATAATGACTATTATGAATCATTCCTCTTCGTAGTATCGTTGCATAACTTATTCGTATTACATGTACTCACCGGTGTGACCCTTAAGTGTTTCGTAGGCATGGATGTATCATCATAGGTTGACTGACTGTGCACATAATTCCCTCACAATCTTTCCATGAAGAGGGCTCGGGAAGTGGGCATTTTCAACGCTCTTCATCTCCCAAACAACGGGCCTCTCATTTTGCACCTTCAATATGCCAATGACACTATAATTGTCGGTGAGTGGTCGGATCAAAATGTTGCAAATTTTATTCGTTTAATGAGATGTTTTTATCTCTCTTCGGGCCTCAAAATAAACATGGCGAAAATCTCTTGGGTGGCTTGGAAGATTGTTCTTAACCACAAGTCCAACGGTGGTCTTGGAGTCGGTAGTTTAAGAGCTCTTAATTATGCTCTTCCAGCTAAATGGTTGTGGCTTTTAAAACGGAGCACAACTCGTTTTGGAAATCAACGATTCAAGCTCTTCATGGTACTAATGGCGGTTTGTCATGTATCAATTCGGTGGGAATATTCCCTGGTACTTGGAGAAACATCCTAAAAATCAACAAAGAATTCAACAAAGTTAATATTTCCCTTGATTCTTTGGTCACCGAGGTCCCGGATTAGTTTGGGGGTCAACCTAGGCAGATTTGGGCTCTTGAAAGCAGTGGCGCCTTTTCGGTCTCGTCTCTTAGACACGCTTTTGACGATCTTTGCCTTCCTAAAGCTAGTATCGTTATTTTTACGTGGAACGATTGGGTGCCCATTAATGTGTGCATTCATGCTTGAAAAATCGGTCTTCTCCGTATGCCGACCAAGTTAAGCCTTGCTAATCGTGGTGTCACTTTTTTGTCCCTCACCTGCCCGCTTTGTGATCACGATGACGAATCCGTTGATCACTTGTACGCTTCTTGCCGTTTCGCCCAGAATCTGTGCCGCCGAATCGGGAGTGGTGGGGGCTTTCCGCCGACGGCGTCACCACAGTGGATTCTATCATCGGGTGGGGAAGTTTGGCTAATCTCGTGAGCAAAAACCTTAACGCTTTCACCGGTTGTTATTTATGTGTTTTTCTAGGTGTTGTGGAAAGTTCGAAACAACAAGGTGTTTAATAGATGTTGTACTGTGTCAGTGGATATGTCCCTTTCGGACATTCAGACTCATGCCTTTCTTTGGATTAAGAACCGGTCAAAGATGGTGAATTGGGGAAATCAGTGGCCGGTTTGGTTAACTTCTCCGGGCGATTGTTTTTAATTTGGCTCTTGTTTATAGGTGTTTCGCTTGGCCTTTTTTCTTTCTTGTTGTTTGGTTGTACGTTTGGATTTTGTTCTCTTTTCTGCTAGTTCCTTGCTAGCTTTTAATAGAATTTTCTTCTAGGGTAACTCTTAATAGCGTCTCCTAGTAAAGAACACTCTGTCTTTACTTCTTGGGTAACGTTGTTAGGCTTATCCCTTGCAGCACGATATTTGTGATAACGAATACGAGCATGGTAGAAAATATCAACTCCTGTATTCGAAATCGTTTTATGACTTCTTGATTCAAACTGCTGTGATAAACGACAAAGAACAGATCAGTTCGTTTGGGCACGGCCGTGCACTTGCCAGTTTTTTATCAAGTCAAAGGACCTATAAATATCTCTCTTAAAGAGGAGGTGCAATTGCCATCTTGTATATTTCGATTTAAAAATACAACTTCCTTTGTACCCAGTATCGCCTCGTATGACAAACGTATTTCAGAATTGTCTGAGTTGAACCAAAGCACATTAGTCACTGTATCCTAAACCAAATACCTCAGGCTTAAGGACAATCCTAGTGAACAATACTTTTGAACTTTTCAACCACGAAGTATTGTCACGGTGGTCAATCCAATATTCGTTGAGCCTCCAACAGAATATCACCGATATTTGGTTTACACAAAACTTGTGTAGCTATCTTCGAAGAACTTCGAATCTACCACCAAATACCGCGATGACGTTAACGTCCCATCAAGGTTCCCACCAAGACGAGTAGTCACGGATTTTATATCTTTTTGAATAAATAGACTTTTATTCATGGATGATGTAAAACATACAAAGTCTGAATAAGAATGATACTAATTCATGTACTATTCCTCAATGGACATAGGTACTGAATTATTACTGGATCATTACTTATTCATTTCGTTTGTGTTGATTACTTAATGATTCTTACAAACTTAATTGTAACTTTATCACTAAACCAATCATTTCTATTAAACTAAAGACATAAGACGAGTATTTAGGAATACTATTACTTTTGTCTTTGCTAGATATTGTTCTTGCAACAATCTAGAACATATTCTAGTCTTGCCTTTTATGTAATTCGGTAAACATAGGAGGATTGGAAATTAACTCCTTAGTTTCTTGAATTAATAAAATTATCCTTGTAACTAAAGCTCCTTTTTAGTTACTTGATTTGTAGATATTCTTACTAGTTAAAGAAATTTCTTTAAATGACTATGTTTTCCACTGAAGGGTTAACAACCTATTAGATATGCAATAATTAATCACAAGACTTGTGATCACGCTATTAGGTCTGCAATAATCTAATCAACGATCATTTATTATTTCTCTTAACTCTTTGGCTAACGACTTGGTAAAACCTTTTTGTTAATGTCTTACTAACTTACTGAATTCACTAACATCTATAATGAATTACGTTAGTCTTAGCTCCCACTTACTTTTATGGAACTTAAGCATCTCTTAAACTACTTTGACCTAGTCAATAACTTGTAGTTTAATCTTTTAAGAATTCTATCAATAATTAAGATCATCCTTTGGATTTGCGAATATCCAACATTCATGTTTAGGGAATTATGATCTTTATTGATTACAGTATCTAACAAGTATGAAACACTTGAAATGAAACTATCAATTCTTAAACACATTAGTATTCTTTTTAAGAGTCTTATTTAATGCCAAAGTCATTTACTTGGATTTCTTAAACATCCATTATTCCTATTAGGGAATTATGACTTGATTAAATATTGTATTTATTACAAGTATAAAAGACTTGCAATAATACCTTTTAATTCTCAAATACTTTAATATAGTTTGTCCCTTTTAAGAGTCGTTTAATGTCTAAGTCATTTTACTTGGATTATACGAATATCCAATTATTACTACTAGGGAATTATGACTTCATTAAAACCTTTACTACAAATGTAAAAGACTTGTAATAATACTCTTTAAAATCTATCTTGATTATATCCAATATAATCATACTATATTAATACTAATACTTTAAAACTTTCTATCATAAGTAATGACTATTACTTAAGATGTTTTAACTAAGTTCAATAACTTTTGAACCTTATGCTTCCATAAAACTCTTAAACACTTTCATTAGAAAAACTTTCTAATTACTAGCATCTAAGTACCTTGAGCTATCAAGACATTATTCATACAACAATCAAACAAATATATATATAAAACATGAAATATAAGTAAATCAAAACTTGACTTACAATCTAGTCATAATCTTTGACTAGTGTAATTATCACACATTCACACAATATAATTCAACCATGGATTCGAAATTTAATTAAAACCAAAATGAAACTTGTTTTAACAAAAATAAAATTATCCAAACAATAAAGTAAAATTGTTTAAAAACGAATCCACCAAGATACTGAATTATAAAAACTTGATGCTCGTGGGATCATCACCATCTCATGCTGGTCACTATCACTTTCCATCTCCTCCTGCAATAAACGATTGCAAAAGTTAGATTACTCGTAACGTAGTTTACAAGTATCTTAAAGTGATTAAGAAGTGTGGTTGTGTTACCTGAGGAACTTGCGTTTCCTCCACTACCACTTGCACCCTTTGGACAATTTCTTTTCCAATGCCCAGCCTCACCACACTTGAAGCACCGGTTCTCGGTCCTCTCAGTGTTAGGCTTAACCTTCTTGACCTTTTTTTGACACCTTTACCATTTGGCACTCCTTGGTTAGGATAGGTTTTACCCTTTCCTTTACCACCATGCCCTTTTCTCTTATTCCCAGTGCCACCGCCATTACCGATCAAGAGAACGTCCTTAGATTTGGTCCCCAAACTCAACTCAGTTGTCTTGAGCATGGAATGTAGCTCAGCAATGGATTTCTCCATATTATGCATGTTGTAGTTGACCACAAAAGACTTGTAGTCATCAGACAACGAGTTGAGTATAGTATCTGTTGCCATTTGCAACGGTATGGGGTGACCAAGTCTAGCGAGGTGATCCATGTGTCCCTTCATTTTCATGACGTGGGCACTCACCGGCGTTCCTTTGACCATCTTGAAAGAGTTGAAGGCTCGATTGATGTCAAACCTCTCAGTGCGAGCTTGCTCTTGAAATGAATCCCTAAGTTGCTGGATCATCTCAAATGCAGGCACATCCATAAGTCCCGCTTGTAACTCAGGACTCATAGTGGCTAGCATTAAACAGCTCACATCAAGTGCATCACTGACATGCTTATCATAAGCTTGCCTCGTTTTAGCTCTAGCATTAACAGCAGGGGTGTTTGGTACTGCTCTCTCCAAAACATACCACTTTCTCTCATGCCTGAGCACAATACGAAGATTGCGCTCCCAATTGAGAAAGTTTGACCCAGTCAACTTGTCCTTTTCGAGGATTGAGCGAAGTGAGAGATTGTTGGTACTTGTTGTCGTAATCACGTTTGTTGCTGCCATCTACAAATCAAACCCAGTTTAATTAGTAATCATCAATAAACATTCTCTAAAATATATTATAAACCCATAATTAATATTTTAGGCCTAGGATCCATATAACACATTCTCGCCGCAAGGTTTGGGCACTTCCCGACGAGACATGCTATTTCTGGTAGGTAACTATCTTACCGATCGTATCAAGACTTGACACGATTCCTAGGGGTCGTAGAATCTTTAGACTTATAACTTATTACAACTTTGTATAATCTAATTGTACATTTCTAAGTTTAGCAATAAAGTCTAGTATGTTTATTCTACTCAAGTACTTTTTGGGCCGGGACTCCCGATTATCACCAAAGTAGATCAGACCATCTAAGACAGTGCGATGCTCTGCGCCGGGACTCCCAGTTATCACAGAACCTTACGCACCCTAACACTCGTAATGCTTTGAATCCATATCTAAGGTTCTTTATCCTTACAATATGAATATCGTTTAACAAGTGAGGTGTTCCATTAGGTGGATAGTACTTAGATCTAAGATTTTATTGGGTTTGTTTAAGTCTTAAACTAAACTTAAACTTTTATTCCAATCTTAATCCTTGTTTAAAATGTGTGACTTGTGAATTGAAGAGTTCTACAAGACACCTTTTTAAAACTTAAGAACTATTCTTTAAAACTTATAGTTTCAAGAATTTGCACGATTTTACATGTATACCTAAAACGAGGTGTACAAAACGTTTTACTAGGTTTTTTGTGAGAAACCTTATTTCTAATAAAACTTACTTGTTTTATATTACTTGGAAAACTTATAAACTTATGTTAAACTTTAAAAACTTTTATGATTCATGAACTTGAAACATAAACCTAGTTTAACACATCTAGTTTTTCATATGTCTAATAATCAAATCAAATATTTCTTATGACTTATTAGATTCGACCAAAACTTATGTCTTAATGACACACTTACAAACTTTGTGATTTTCTTGTGTAGCTCCCACTATCTTCAACAACCATGATGAAACTTAAGCTAACACAATCACCGGTTTATACTTGGTGAAACTAATAAACTTATTATATAAAGACTATATATAATAACTCTTAGTTTGTTTAAACCGTTCTTATATTTAACTTAAACTAGTTAAATATAGGTTCTTGTTATTTGTACTTGATCATTAATCTAGTATATTACATAACTTGTAAAATACTTATATTATACTTGTATAATTATCTAGTTATAACAACTTATAACTTTATACATCTTAATATATATAACTTTGTATATTTCTAGTTAATCATATAATTTCAACTTGTACAATATCTAGTTATAATGAAATCATAACTTTGTACTTTCTAGTTTTAATTATATTATAACTTATACAATAACTAATTATAATATTATCCTTTAAAGATCAAAATAACATTACCCTTTTTAATTGTTCCAATTCATCTTGTATTTAATATATAAAATTCGTATATATGTATATTTCTTATAATAAACTTGTAACATTCTAATAAGAATATTACATCTAATTTATACGTATTCATTTTAACTCGAACTAATTAAAATGTATATAAACTTATTATATCTTTTAAAATTCAATTTTACTTAGTAATTAAAAAATTCCGAAAATTTAAATACATATATATAAATAATTAAATACACCTTGTTAATTTTAGAACTTAAAATCAACATCCTCTTTATTAATTCCTTAAATTAATTACATGAACCCTAATCTTGTTTTTTATCAATCAAAACTAGGGTTTTGACTTTCTTGATCAAAGACATCATTTTGTTTAAAAGACTAATCTCTTTTTAATCAATCCTATCTAAACAATAAACTTTGTTTAAATTCTAAGATAGATTATAACCTTTAATAAATTTATTTAAACTCTTTAAATTAAACCTTATAGACAATAAAACTTTGTCTAAATTACTAGGTTTAAAGAACTAGCTTTAATAAATCTATCAAAATAATAATTAAACCTATTAGACATAAACTTGTCTAATTAACTAGGTTTTAGATTATTATCCTAATTAATACTTTTAAACTATTAAACTTAAACTAGTTTAATGTTCTAGGGTTCTTTAGGGTTTCGAAAATCTTAACACTAAGAAACTTTTCCACCAATTAAACTAGGCTAGTTTAACATACTTGGTGTCCAAGTTTCCTCTAGATTTACGAAAATCCTAAGGCTTTAGGAAAGAATCCTTTTGATCAATTAAACAAATCTTGTTTAACATACTTGATCCTAGGGTTTTTTCTTGGTCACGAAATTTCTAAGGGATTATGGAAAGAATCCTTTTGATCAGTTAAACATATCTTGTTTAATATACTTGATCCTAGGGTTCTTTCCAGGGTTTCGAAAATTGCTAGGGTTTTCTAGAAACCTTCTTGACCAATTAAACTTAGACTAGTTTAATGTTCTTGGTCCTAGGGTTTCTTCTCTCTTTTTCGAAAAACATGAAGAAGAAAGAAGAAAACTTAAAACAAAAAAAACTTAAATTAAAGTAAACAAACAATCTTTGTTAATCTAGTCTAGATCTCTAAACCAGCGCTCTGATACCACTGAAGGGTTTCAAATGACACTGATCGACCACTTGGGTCAACCTCCTAGTATACTTGGTTCGACCATACTGACCAAGAACATGAACTTGTTCTTGACCGGTTAAAACCAACTAGCTGATTCAATCACCGGTTTATACTTGGTGAAACTAATAAACTTATTATATAAAGACTATATATAATAACTCTTAGTTTGTTTAAACCGTTCTTATATTTAACTTAAACTAGTTAAATATAGGTTCTTGTTATTTGTACTTGATCATTAATCTAGTATATTACATAACTTGTAAAATACTTATATTATACTTGTATAATTATCTAGTTATAACAACTTATAACTTTATACATCTTAATATATATAACTTTGTATATTTCTAGTTAATCATATAATTTCAACTTGTACAATATCTAGTTATAATGAAATCATAACTTTGTACTTTCTAGTTTTAATTATATTATAACTTATACAATAACTAATTATAATATTATCCTTTAAAGATCAAAATAACATTACCCTTTTTAATTGTTCCAATTCATCTTGTATTTAATATATAAAATTCGTATATATGTATATTTCTTATAATAAACTTGTAACATTCTAATAAGAATATTACATCTAATTTATACGTATTCATTTTAACTCGAACTAATTAAAATGTGTATAAACTTATTATATCTTTTAAAATTCAATTTTACTTAGTAATTAAAAAATTCCGAAAATTTAAATACATATATATAAATAATTAAATACACCTTGTTAATTTTAGAACTTAAAATCAACATCCTCTTTATTAATTCCTTAAATTAATTACATGAACCCTAATCTTGTTTTTTATCAATCAAAACTAGGGTTTTGACTTTCTTGATCAAAGACATCATTTTGTTTAAAAGACTAATCTCTTTTTAATCAATCCTATCTAAACAATAAACTTTGTTTAAATTCTAAGATAGATTATAACCTTTAATAAATTTATTTAAACTCTTTAAATTAAACCTTATAGACAATAAAACTTTGTCTAAATTACTAGGTTTAAAGAACTAGCTTTAATAAATCTATCAAAATAATAATTAAACCTATTAGACATAAACTTGTCTAATTAACTAGGTTTTAGATTATTATCCTAATTAATACTTTTAAACTATTAAACTTAAACTAGTTTAATGTTCTAGGGTTCTTTAGGGTTTCGAAAATCTTAACACTAAGAAACTTTTCCACCAATTAAACTAGGCTAGTTTAACATACTTGGTGTCCAAGTTTCCTCTAGATTTACGAAAATCCTAAGGCTTTAGGAAAGAATCCTTTTGATCAATTAAACAAATCTTGTTTAACATACTTGATCCTAGGGTTTTTTCTTGGTCACGAAATTTCTAAGGGATTATGGAAAGAATCCTTTTGATCAGTTAAACATATCTTGTTTAATATACTTGATCCTAGGGTTCTTTCCAGGGTTTCGAAAATTGCTAGGGTTTTCTAGAAACCTTCTTGACCAATTAAACTTAGACTAGTTTAATGTTCTTGGTCCTAGGGTTTCTTCTCTCTTTTTCGAAAAACATGAAGAAGAAAGAAGAAAACTTAAAACAAAAAAAACTTAAATTAAAGTAAACAAACAATCTTTGTTAATCTAGTCTAGATCTCTAAACCAGCGCTCTGATACCACTGAAGGGTTTCAAATGACACTGATCGACCACTTGGGTCAACCTCCTAGTATACTTGGTTCGACCATACTGACCAAGAACATGAACTTGTTCTTGACCGGTTAAAACCAACTAGCTGATTCAATCCCTAAAAGCGGAACTGGGATTAAACCTAATCCTTAAACCCTAAAGGATTGGGATGTTGGATAACTAGATTAGGTTAACAAGAAAGAAACCTTGTTCGAAGAACTCGAACACACACATACTTGTGTGTTCGTCGACTACTACCAAGAACCCTAGGGTTCTTGGTTCGACTTCGAACAAGAGGAGAGGAAGAAAGAGTGTTCCATGAATCATACCTTAGGTTAATGCTTAAGATAAATCCACTGATGATGAACACGACGAACGATCCTCTAGATGATCACTTGCAATGATCTTGGATCTTCGAAACTCGAAGAACACGAAGAACGAATGAAGAACACGAAGAACACCAAGTGTGGTGTTCTTGGTGTGTTCGGCCGAAACCCAAAAGAGAAGGAGGCTAGGGTTTCGAAACTTATGATCAAAGGAATAAGGGAACCCCATGTATTCTATTTATAATAGAAAGACTTACACTTAGGGCCCTTCTAGTTTAATTAAGATTAATCTCTTAATTAAACTTATCCTTTACACTTTAAACCCTTATAGTTTTACTAGTTTATTATTGTTGCACTTAACTATCAAATGTCTAGTATTAACACACTATAATTTCGGTACCCATATACACGAAATATATAGACTTGTATTTATACTTTTAATAGTTAATTATATAATAACCTTTATATGATTTACACAATAATATTATCCAATTACTATATGATTTAATAGCTTTAAATCATATCATGGATAACCTTTAATTAACACATTGTATATTTACTCAACTAGTAAATGTACAACTACTTGTATTAATTAGTTAGTTAAACTAATCTAGTAATAAGTTAAACTTAACTTAATACTTAACTGATTCATAATGACTATTATGAATCATTCCTCTTCGTAGTATCGTTGCATAACTTGTTTGTATTACATGTACTCACCGGTGTGACCCTTAAGTGTTTCGTAGGCATGGATGTATCATCATAGGTTGACTGACTGTGCACATAATTCCTTCACAATCTTTCCATGAAGAGGGCTCGGGAAGTGGGCATTTTCAACGCTCTTCATCTCCCAAACAATGGGCCTCTCATTTCGCACCTTCAATATGCCGATGACACTCTAATTGTCGGTGAGTGGTCGGATCAAAATGTTGCAAATTTTATTCGTTTAATGAGATGTTTTTATCTCTCTTCGTGCCTCAAAATAAACATGGCGAAAATCTCTTGGGTTGCTTGGAAGATTGTTCTTAACCACAAGTCCAACGGCGTTCTTGGAGTCGGTAGTTTAAGAGCTCTTAATTATGCTCTTCCAGCTAAATGGTTGTGGCGTTTTAAAATGGAGCACAACTCGTTTTGGAAATCAACGATTCAAGCTCTTCATGGTACTAATGGCGGTTTGTCATGTATCAATTCAGTGGGAATATTCCCTGGTATTTGGAGAAACATCCTAAAAATCAACAAAGAATTCAACGAAGTTAATATTTCCCTTGATTCTTTGGTCACCGAGGTCCCGGATTAGTTTGGGGGTCAACCTAGGCAGATTTGGGCTCTTGAAAGCAGTGGCGCCTTTTCGGTCTCGTCTCTTAGACACGCTTTTGACGATCTTTGCCTTCCTAAAGCTAGTATCGTTATTTTTACGTGGAACGATTGGGTGCCCATTAATGTGTGCATTAATGCTTGGAAAATCGGTCTTCGCCGTATGCCGACCAAGTTAAGCCTTGCTAATCGTGGTGTCACTTTTTTGTCCCTCACCTGCCCGCTTTGTGATCACGATGACGAATCCGTTGATCACTTGTACGCTTCTTGCCCTTTCGCCCAGAATCTGTGCCGCCGAATCGGGAGTGGTGGGGGCTTTCCGCCGACGGCGTCACCACAATGGATTCTATACTCGGGCGGGGAAGTTTGGCTAATCTCGTGAGCAAAAAGCTTAACGCTTTCACCGGTGTTATTTATGTGTTTTTCTAGGTGTTGTGGAAAGTTCGAAACAACAAGGTGTTTAATAGATCTTGTACTGTGTCAGTGGATATGTCCCTTTCAGACATTCAGACTCATGCCTTTCTTTGGATTAAGAACCGGTCAAAGATGGTGAATTGGGGAAATCAGTGGCCGGTTTGGTTAACTTCTCCGGGCGATTGTTTTTAATTTGGCTCTTGTTTATAGGTGTTTCGCTTGGCGTTTTTTCTTTCTTGTTGTTTGGTTGTACGTTTGGATTTTGTTCTCTTTTCTGCTAGTTCCTTGCTAGCTTTTAATAGAATTTTCTTCTAGGGTGCCTTAAGGGTGATGGCAATGTCGAAGCTATTAAGGTATTCCGTTTGCCGTTCAAAAAAAATATTCTGTGCGCAAGTACATTTAAATATATATTGATGGGAATGAGTTTTTGATTCTCGATTGTCATTCTCGGTGGCAAACAAACACGGGAAATGCAATCAATTCCATTTCCTCCCTTTCCATTCCTTCCTATCAAACATCCCCTAAGAAGTTAAATATGTATTCTGGAGGTCTATAGGTTGATCCTTGATTACTTCATCTTTTTGCAATAAACTTCTAAACCAACCCTCATATTTATTCAAGCTCTGCTAACTTGCTAAGTGGTACCTATTCTTTTAGCTAAAAATTTCTAAAACAACCCCATGTGTGTTATTTCATTTAAAAATCACATTTTCTTTAATTCTCTATTTCTTATAAATATGTAAAAACCATGGATTCGGATATTAGTTTAACATAAAAGGCTATCTTTACTTTTTACCTCCTAACTATTTATTAGTGAACAAAAGAATTATACCTATTATCTTAATTTAACATGTACGTAAATATAAAGACGGCAAATAATCTTATGCCAAAAAAGTAAAAAAAAAATTACGCGCGGGAAAAAAACATCCTTGTTTGTATACAATAAATAGAAAAAATGTAAGTGTTTTCTTAACTACGTATTAAATATACAACTAACGTAAATTTATCTCAATCCAGTTATTTTTTGTGTAAAAACTTTTTTTCTTTTGTATAAATTGTTTTTTAAAGAAAAGACGAGTGGTGAGAAAATGTTTAAAACATAGGTATCAAAAGTATTGATTTTTTGACATACCAATTTAGCATGTCGACTACTTCTCTTTTTAGTATAACCTCCTTCACAAACTACTTTCTAGATCATGCTAACACACACACTCAACATATATAAGGTTAGAATCGGAAAAATCGGTGAAGATTGCGATAACACTTTTTAACCAGCTGATTAAGAAATACTCTCTCCGTCTCACAAAAAACTTCTCATTTTACTTTAAATTTTTGTCCCACAAAAAACTTATCATTTCATACATTTGATGGGTTCCACATAATAATATATTATTATTACGAAGAACTCCACCACTAATTATCCACTAAATATCTTGTTCTCTCCAAACCAATCTTATATTTTAATCAAAATTATTACCAATGACCCCTCCATTAACTATCACCTTAAAATTTGTGCCAAAATGAAATGAGAAGTTTTTTTGTAGGACGAAGGGAGTATTAGATAATTATCAAGAAATGTTAGATATTCTTTAATAGGAAATATAAGATTTTCATTAAGAGAACTTGGATTATCATCAGAAAGTATTGGACAATCATCAGGAAATATTCGTTCACAATAAAAAAGTATTGAATTATCATTAGTACTCACCAAACTTCGGAGATTGTCAATCCAAAATTTATGGAGGTGGTTTGTTTCTTGGTGCAATATTAATGTTAGTCATGGAGATTCTTTGAACCATTTGATCAGTAACATTTTGGAAGCGAAGATCTCAAATATTAGAAGGAAATTCTCGGAGGCGGCGATAAACGGGTTTCTTTAGTTCATTTGAAAAGCAAGAAACAATCTTATCTTTAATAGAAAAGCTTTCTATGCGTCTTGGATTAAAGCTGAATTTCAGTCGAGTTTATTTTCTTAGTTGAAATATAGGGCTAATTGTAAGTCTTTGTTATGGTCTATGTTGTGTATTTGTCATTTTTACAATTCGTGATGTTGTTTTGTATTTGTTTCTTTCATGTACTTTTCTAGCGCCTTCCTAGCCTTTAGTTATATATATTTCATTCTTTGGGTTTTCTTCTTGGGGGTGATGGTATTACCGAAACTCCCAGCTTGATTTACCGGTTGTTGTTAAAAAAAACAAATTTTAAGTCCTCATCCAATCACACTCACACTCACATATGTACGCGCGCGTATGTATGTTGGAATTCGTCAATTGTTTAGTTTAAACGAAAAAAATTTAAGATGATACGATTTGACATCAATAATTAAACCTGAGTTTTGTTGCATTAGAAATAGTATGCTTCTACCTAAGGCTTCTAGCCTAGTAATATTGGAGAAAATGATAAGGTTTTGTCCATGACCAATAGGTCATGGGTTCAAGTCCCGTCGTAGACAAGGGTGGAGGGTTCAAGGGAAGGCATACTGTCCCTTATAAATGTCACTGTCTAGGCTCGAACAACTAAGTTACACTAACTTACTAACTAGGAAAAGAACAAAACAAATTGCCTACCTCTATGTCTCCTTCCAGCCCTTCAATTTACAAGTAGACTAGATTGCTAGTACAAAGTGGACCCAACTACTTAAATTCGGCTTAGCACCTTGACTAAAGAGACGGTTGCTACTTCCCCTCCATTCTTAATTTTATTTTATATTAAGAAATTATAATTAACATAATTATGTAGTATATAATAATACACCTCACATATATTGTTAACTCACATTCTTTTGGCAGTAGGACTATTTACATATCGCCAGCCCCCTTTAGAGGGAGGAATGTGGTGGCGAGACCCCCTCTGCTAGATCAAAATGACCCATGTGACATGTGTTTGGCAAGAAAGTCATTTTGCCACCATGCTGAGTGAGTGAGTGAGTGAGTGAGTGAGTGAGTGAGTGAGTGAGTGAGTGAGTGAGTGAGTGAGTGAGTGAGTGAGTGAGTGAGTGAGTGAAGGCTTGCGCCGGAGCACTCACAAAACCGGCGTGAGAGTGAGGAGAGAGCTTACTCTTTTATATGGTATTTTGTAAGAGGTATTTTAGCGATGGTAGAGGGGTGTTGGGGGTTTTGAATGTGAAATTAGAAATAATGATGTAGCGCATAGGTGACTCTGAGGTGGGTATTTGGCTTAAGCCACCATACCCACCACTCTTAGAGGTGTCTGACATTGCAATTTTAAGCAGATTATCTATTTATTATGTTTTGAAAACGAGAGTAATTTAATAAAGTTTTAGAAAAGTATATAGATAGGTGCTTACTATATTTTATAAAAACTTATTATTTCTATTTTACATATTAACTAAATAAATAATACTTCTAAACACTGATTATCTGATTATTACGATTTTCAAATAGCATAGTCAAATCCAAACATTATTTTTCATAATCACGTTTTGTAATTACTAATTATCTGATTATTTATTTCAAATTGCGTAAATTTTTCAGTAAGTAAACAATGTGATTATACAAAAACATCACAAGTGATTATAAAAAAAAAAAAACATATGTGATCAGGTATATAATCACATTTGATTATTTACTAATATTACTTTTTAATGAAAAAAATAATAATAATTAGAAAATAAAAAAAAATAAAAATCTAAAAAAAATAAAAAAACAATAATTGTTTTGTTAAATTTTATTTAAGTGTCAAATGACCAAAATACTTCTTAATTTATAAAATATGTGATTAATCTTAATCATTAAAGATCTTGATTCGACATTAGAAGTATATTGAATTCCCCAATAACTGAATACGTTTGTCTGTAAATATTGCATACCTGATTTCATCCATAAATATATTTGATTCCCTATGAGTTCTAGTGAGCGTAGATCCATCTTACTTTTTATAAATGGAAAATGAGACATAAGTCACACATTCGAGCAAGAGTCTTTGCTTAATGGTTGAAATTTGTCCGTTAAAACTAAAAAACTTAGTTTCTTTCCAAGAAAAAAAGTACAATGAATGCATGGTTAACAATATCTAATTAATTATTTACTTTGTTTTTGAACGACCAGTTTCCTAAGTTAGTGGTTCAAGCCCAGACAGTGATATCCACAATGGACAGTATGCATTCCCTCGAATAAATTATTAATTAATTATTTACTAGTTGTCATATCATAATAAAATGATTAATTAATTAGTTGCGTATTAAATGAGAATTTCTTTAAGCTTATATAATTTAACAACGAGGCAGCATGGCCCGTGCGACGCACGAGCTTTATTACCATAAGGAGTGGTTGGTATAAATTGCAGAGTACAAACAAAACAAAGTGTATCGGAGAAAATTGAAAGTAAATAAACATGAGTGCTTATATTAGCATAATACAAAACATGTTATAATAACACATAAGTGTCACTACAAAAATCTTCGTGCTTTATATTTTATAAGGGCAATTATGGATAAACGATGTTATATCTTCAAGTGAGATTGTTAACTTAGTAGTGCTTGAAAGCAATGTATAAAAGTTAATTAAAAAAGAAATATTTATAACTTGCAACATAAATTTTATATTATGTGTTTTAACTAAAAGTTATTAAAATTTTAACTCAATTTATGTGTTTAGAACAAAAGCTTTTTTCCTTCTAAAAAGCATTTTTATTAAACATAAATATAAATTGATTCATTCTACAAATATACTTTTCGTATTCAAATTATATATTATTTTGTAAATTTATAAACACTATAAAATGAGCCTAATGTAATGTTTTAGAAGCATATGTTTTAAATTGAGTTGCATTTAGTTACAAAGAAGAGTTGATGGTTGAATTAGGATATTAAACGTAATTTTAAATGATATTAATTAAATAATGGGCATGTATAATGCTGTTGGACAGACTTTGCAATATGTTGGGCCGTGCATAATAGAGAGGGCACCATCATATTCTATATGGACTGACATAAATATTGGCTCACATAATTCGTCATAAACAATAAATGGTTTTAAAAGGAAAAGTTAGGCGTCTATAATTTTTCTAAGGGAAGCTGGTATCTTATGAGTTAAGAATGACAATACAATGTATAGATCTTCCACAAATCATGACAAATGAATTACCTAAATTTTAGCAAGTTAATGTAAAAATCATGACAATACTATATTTCAAAACAAAACCATAAAACAATTAATGACTTTGAAATTTTGAATATACTAATAATTAAATAATACGTCTAACATGTTTTTTTGCCTATCTTCATTACAACTTTTGATTGTTTCAGATATACAACGAATCATTTGTTTGACCCGTTTAAATTAAGAATTAAATAGGGAAATGACCTACCAATAAGGTATTTTCATTGTTAAATATTTTCAAATTGAATAAGCTCGAAAGGATGTCTAACAAAAGATCCAAGGTTAGTCGTCATTTTGCGGACACTGGTAGAACTTTTTAGCTCAATCAAGCAATTCTTTTTTTTTTCTGCACATTAAAAGACCTTAGTGACAATAAAGCCGTCTACAACCTTATAAGTAAAACAATGTGATATGTTGCTTTTCGTTTTACGGTGCATTGTGACACAATAGAGCCCTAATAAACAGGTACAAACATTCGAATCAGGAAGAAGTGTATAAAAATAAAATGGGTACGTAATATTACCTTTTAATCCAAACAACAAACTCAGTGCTTAGGTATTTCCCGTTAATGTTATGCACATCCCATGTGCGTCAAATCATTACGACAATGGGCCTGTGATCGCCTTCCTTGAGTCGATCGAGGGTGTAGTTGGTGGACTGGTATTTTGCTGAGTTTGACATAATTTTTAGTAGCAGATTACGGAATGTAGAGAAAGGATTATTGAACCCTTTATACATGAGTGTAGAATATGATATGGACCTTGGAAGAACCATTATTGATCATACGGCTGGAAATTTAATGTTCCTATTGCATAATACTGAATTTAATTCATTTTTTAAATTCAATCGTTTGCTATCGCATAGACATTTTGGTTCAGTGGGTTAAATGCCTATTTTTAACCGAACGTTTGGAAGTTGCAATGGTTTCTATGGGAATACTAAAATGCCACATTTAATGCATGTGAACATTATGGCAGTGGATTCTCATTGACGGCTTGCAAGAAACGAATGGGATGATTTGTGGATTGTTTCTACTGAAATATTCTTAAACACAACATTTAAGGCATGCATACGTTTTCTTTTAACATATGATCTCTATTATAATTTACTTAAACATCACATTTAAAAGCATGCAATTAATTTCAACTTCAAAATGGAACTCAATTTTTTATGTTACGGGGCAGCATGGCCCGTGCGATGCACGGGCTTCATTCACAATAATGAGTTATTTTGAGTGCATATCGTGTACAATTTACTGGTATCACCTGGAAAGTACGAAAAGCGTGATATGTTACATGTTTAACTTTGATTGCGAGTATTCTACTAAATGAGCAAAGTTGTTCTTTATGTGTTGATGTTTAGGGTTTGTTATTGTTTATTGAGTCATATGGATTGTGTATGTTAATTGCAATTATTTCTTTAGCTTGAAATAGATTTCGTATGCGTAAGTAGGCTTGTGCATTGGAACGAGAACCGATCGGGATCGCAGAATCAGACTGGACGAATCGAGCTCCATTGGTTCGGCTCTCGGTTCTAATTTTTATGAAAAATCAGTACTCGGTTTCAACCGGTTCAGTTCCGAGCGGTCCGATTCGGTCCAAAACCGAGAAAAAAGCGAAAAAAGTCAAAGGAATTGCCTCGGTTCTCGTTTCGGTTCGGTTCTAAGCATCATCTGTTCGGTCCTCGGTCCGTCCAAAAGTATTTTTTCGTTCGGTTATGGTTTTTTTTAAATAAATATTTGTCATCGTGCATTTTGTTTATATTGATTGATTTAATAAACCTATAAAGTTTGTTGCTATATAATTAATATTTCACCATAATCTATATATTCAACTATTTTTTGTGATTCGGAAATGCATTGACATTATTTTGTTGTGTTTATTAAATATTATTTATGATAAAACTTTTGATCTTACAATTGATTAATATATTATTTCTTATAAACGGATTTATATAATATTATTATTAATATTAAATGCATGGTATTAATTGTAACTTCAAAGTTGGAACTCAATTTTTATAAATGAATGTTCTGTTAGGGTGAAAGATGATATCATTTGAAAACTCAACATCATTTGCATCATGATATTGTGATATTTATAGTTTATAATATGTAACTTCTAGTTATATGAAAAGACTATTATTTAATTAAATTTACTACAATTATTTTTCTGTAAAATTCTTTGTCTTATATAATCAATATGTAACTTCTATTTAAATAAAAAGACTATTATTTAATTAAATTTACTACTATTATTTATGCTAAATTCTTTGTATAATCAATTACGCTTACTCATAAGCATCATTTATAACATAACATAATTTTTAACATAGAATTCAATACAACATAAACCATAAAACTCAATTTTTATATGATATAGATATAGATATAGATAAAAATGATAAGATATCAGTAAGTTATATATTTGATACAAATCAATGAAAGAAATTAATAGCAAGGAAAAGAACGGAATCGCTAAATGTCTTTGTTGTTTATTTCACTTATTAAATGTTTCTTTTGGATGCACCTTTAGAGTATTAAAATTTTGCAACATGAAAATAAGTATTTATAGATCCTAATTTGTAAGATTCATAAATCTTGAAAAGTCTTTTATTTTATAGAACTTTTTATTATTATAATTATTTATATTTATTACAAAACTCTTGGTCTTTCAGTTTAATGTGTTTGTCAAATTGTTATTAAAATGAATTCAATACTATAGAACTCAATAGAACTCAATTATAATAAATGAAACACAAAAATAAAACTTAATAAGTATATTTTTTACATATATAAAAGAAGTAAGCATAAATTTAACAACCATCAATATATTTAATTAATATTTTCCTACTAATTAGATAATCTCAAGTTTATGCTAAAACTCTTGATTTTACAACTATTGAGCTTCTCAATCTTTATAAACATGATTTATTTAATATTATAATAAATGCAACATCAACATGAAACTCATTTTTTATATTTTATTATATGTATACAAACGAAAATAAGCATAAATTCAACAACCACCAATATATTAAATTAATATTTTCCTACTAATTAGAGAATCGCAAGATGTGAAAAATGGCGATCAAAACCTATTAATTGGATTAAAAGTAAAATAACAAATCAAATGAACAATAATTTGTGACCATTAACATGATAAGATATCCATCTTAAATAATTGTGATAATATCATACACAATCGCATATATTATAATAATAACTATCAGATCATTATATAATATAATTTTTATACAAAATGTAAATAAACAACGAATAACAATTTTATACATATATACAAAAGAGGTTGTGTAATTTTAAACAAAAACAACTAACATACCCTCTCTAAAAGAGAATCATAAAGATTATGTTGGATTTCCAATTAATAGTGACGATAAATAATAAAAGTCCTATAGATCTTTGTTGTTGACTCCTTTGTTAAGTATTTTTTTTTTGGTGCACCTTTGGAGTGTTAAAATTTTTGCAATGTGAGAATGAGTATTTATAGATACTAATGTGTAAGATTAATAAAATTTGAAAAGTCTCTTATTTATTGAACATTTTATTATTATAATTATTTATATTTATTTCAAAACTATTGGGCTTACAATTTAATAAGTTTGTTTTTATTATTATAGTATTATTAATATTAATTGCATGGTATTAATTGCAACTTCAAAATTGGGACTCAATTTTTATAGATATATAGATATAATTATTTATATTTAATTCAAAACTCTTGGGCTTACAATTTAATAATTTTGTTTTATAATATAATATTATTAATATTAATTGCATGGTATTAATTGCAACTTCAAAATTGGAACTCAATTTATATATATATAAGATAAGATTAATAAAATTTGAAAAGTCTTTTATTTATTGAACATTTTATTATTATAATTATTTATATTTATTTCAAAACTCTTGGGCATACAATTTAATTAGTTTGTTTTTATTATTATAGTAGTATTAATATTAATTGCATGGTATTAATTGCAACTTCAAAATTGAAACTCAATTTATATATATATATATAGATATAGATAAAAATACAAAAAGCATGCAAGTACAAAAAACACATACTAATTACACATCAACAATCTACTAACATAAAACATCTACATAAAAAGCATCTCCAATGGTTAACATTTTCAAAAGAGAATTGATTTTGCTACCACAACTTTTAATGGTTATACCACACTATACAGATTTTACAGTTAACAGTACAAGTATATTATGCATTGGATGTGGTAGATACCTTAAAAGTTGTGGTAGGAAAATCACCCCCTTTTTCAAAAAGCTTTTTCTTTTCAATATTTTTCTAATTTACTTTTATCTATCTTAAATGTTTTATAAATACCCCTTATATAATTTGACACTTTTTATAACATCTTACAAAATATAATATAAATATTAAAATATTTCATACACAAATATTATAATAATTGACATTAAATATTATATAATTTATTTATTAACTAGTAAAAATATAATAAATAATTTATGTATAATATATCTAAGGTTTAAAATGAAAATTTTATTAAACATCGGGGACTAAAAAAGACAAACATTTAAAGTCCATTAAAACTTAGTAGAAAAAAGTCTTTGCAATAAGCTTTTAAAAAAGCTCATTATTTCAATGGTAAAAAATCATCCAAAGACTTATTGTAATATATTTTTATTATTAAAAACTTTATTAAAAATTATATATCACTTGAATATGTTTTGTTTATAACAACAAGACACTGTAAATGAAAAGTTATCAAATTTTATTATTAAGACTATATTGATTAAGACTGAAAAACAAACGAGAACACTAACTTATCCAGACACACGTAATATATTCAGACAGGCACTTTAGCAGACAGAACCTAATGAGTAAAAAAAAAAACATCGGCGTTTGATTTCGACTTAATCAACTTAATGGGGAAAAATTATATGAGGAAGTCATAAAGAGACTGTTTGTTTATGTCTCAAATCAGATGGCATGACTTAATCAAAAAAGCTATGGGATGATGCTTTCCCATTAAGTCATAATATTTGTTTTTCTTCTTTATTATATTTATGCAATTTATATTAATTAAAATTTCATGTTTTATATGGTTTGGTAAAAAAAATATTTAATTTATAATTTTATAATTTTAAAATAAAATTTTTATTTTAAATTTTAACTTTATTACTTATATCAACATTTTTTATTATTAAAAACTTCAATTTAAAATTATATACAATACACACTTAATTATGTTTATTATAATAATGAGAAATTGAAAATTGAAAAATTGTTAAATTTTATTTTAAGATCATTCGTTCAGCTTGAAAAACAAACGAGAATATTAATTGATCCAGACATACATAATATATCTAGACAGACACTTTATCCAGACAAAACTTAATGAGTAAAATAAACAAACAACCCCTAGTGTGACATGAATAGGCATATGATGAACTATTCAAATAAATGTTTTTAGAATACAAAATAACTAAAAATCTTTTTCTTTTATTTTCAGCATATCCAACTAATGTTATAACTAAATAAGTATATACATTTGTCTTATATAGCTCAGGACCGTTAATACGTCTAAAACACAGTTTATAATGGTAAATGTTTGCCAAGTTGGATCTTAGCATACGTCAAGCCTTACATCCAAGCTTTGGACTATATTATACCGGCATGATCAAGATTAAGTCTTGGTAATTCATGACAAAGTTAAGATGAGTTTCTTATAACCATGGAGTTCATACACCACAAAAGACAGCAGTAAAATATTAAGTATTGCAAGATGACTAAACGAGAACATGTTGACAAAAAGTCAAAACAAAAGATATTTCAAATGGCTATATATGATATTTCTTTCTGAAAGGCAAATGAATATATAGACCAACTAAAGGGGCCGAAATGTACAAAACAACATGTACGAAAAACAGGACCAAGGAAAGAAAAACAAAGAATTACAACTCGGGTTTTCCAATTTCCAAGTTTTCGAGAGGTTCTATTCTCCAACTACAAAAAAGTGACTAGAAACGAGTTTCCATACAACAATGCCTAGAAACGGTTATTTTTACATGAGTTTGAACAAAGGGCCCCTTTCCAGACGTTCTAATCCAACATTAGCAAATCATTGAAATCCCACACCTTTTTATCGACCTTCGTTGCCACCACTATTCCAACTTCGGTTTCTAATGTGATACGGGATTTTACATCAACGTCTTGTTTAACAGTCAAATATGGATTTATAGTACCATGACGATGCAAGCATTTAGATAACAAGTGCTTGTTTAATCTTGACGCTATAAGAAAAAATTAACCCTATTGTGTCAATGAAAAACGAAAGTGGACAAATGTTAGGAGAAGGTCAAGATTAGACCACTCGGGAGACAAAATAGTCAAATGTGGCATTTTCTCAATCAACTTGCGTGAATTTGAGTGGGCAAAGTGTTGCAGTCGATTAGATTGTTTACAAACAGCTGTATGCACTATTACTCCTATTTTTGTGGTTTGATGTAAACCCTTTAAAATTTAAATAAACCCTTTAAATATTACTCAAATGTTTTTTTAATATACATGTGTATCAATATCTTACACATAAACCGTTACATCTTAACTTATTCGACTTTATATTATAATTCATTCTTTTTATACATTCCTATGACTTTTTAATATAAAATGAGGAAAAAAAGGGTTATCAACCATAAATCAAAATATGATATATGATGTTTTATGCCAAACATGATTTATGATGTTTTATGCCAAACAAAAATATGATTTATGATGTTTTGACATATTAGAGAATAGGCATGTGTAAACTGGACTTAGAAACGGTCGGAACCACCGAACCATACCAGACCGAACTGAGCTATACCGGTCCATTCTCGTATCTAATTTTCATGCAAAATCAATTTGCGATTCAGTTCGATCTGGTTCGGTCCAGAACCGAAAAAAAGGCGAATAAACTTTATAGGTTTGGTTCCAGCCCGTTTTCGGTCCGGCCGAAACTATTTTCTCAGTTATCGGTTTGGTTCTTGGAATGCCACATGCCTATTAGAGAATAAACAAACCCAAATCAGCCAATTGGACAGTAAATGGCTGACAATGTTAACCAAAAACGAACCAACCATCAAGATTGTTACACAATAGCAAGCAAAGTGCAAAGCTTTCCCATTGACATATTCATAAAAATAAAATAAAAAACTCCATTGATCTCAATTCTCAACTACATTGTGTTATCTTTTCCCTAATTTGGTCTATTTTCCCCTTTGCATCAAGATTTTGATAACCCACATATCCTTCTTCCCACTAAAACTAGACATTATGTCATCAACAGATTTTGATTTTCAGCCTGCAATTGCTCATATTCAACATGAAATTAAAAAAATTAATACCCTTATGACTGATTCTAGAGAGAACTTGAATTCGATTCTGCAGATTTAATCTCTTTCTCCTTATTAGCATCTTCACATTCCAACTTTGTGATCTTTATTCTCAGCCTACACATTTCTTCATTTATGGCTTTAAACTAATCTGAAATATTGTTTTTATCGTCTTCAGAAGTTAGGTTATGTTTCTTTCCAGTTTCTATAATCTTTCTGAGCATGCGTAATTCTCTGATGTAATTATGTATTCTATCAATAATCAGAGAAAGAAAAATCGAGAAGCCTGCATCAATTAATAAAGCTCACCCGATTAGATGTGGAAAAATTATTCACACGTTTATTTATGAATGAGTCAATTCGGTTAGAATTGATCTCTGACAGGCCAAACAGGTTGAATCAGAAAAGTAAAATCTATCAATCATCAAAGTGCATGCTCCAAAATGTATATACTTTTTAGCATATGCCTAATAGATTGTTACAAATGTTTACCAAGATTAATCATCATTGTTTACCAACACCAAGTTTCAATAACTATTTTATCAGGCTTGTGATTCTATCATTTTGTAACAGTTCTGCACAAACTCATACAAAGTAAAAATTACGAAATTGACCCCAAGCGTAGCTTGTAGGCTTGTAGCCATCACTAATTAGCAATTACTCCTTATAATCCAGGAATGAGTCCTACGCTTTGACATTAAAGTAAAACCAGGTCACTTGGATCAGGTTTAGCCGTTCAGCTATACAATGGTGATATATACACAGTTATTTATTGCAATCCATGTAGATTATCATGTCATTTTGCAATTTACACAATGTATGCACATAGTTGTAGTCCAAATTCTAACGATTTGTATAATTCGATGCAGATGTATATAGTTCAATCCTAATCAATTCACGAACATTACCGAAAAAGAAGAAAACAGCGATTACCGATGAGAGAAGCTTCGAGCATTTGATAAGCAAGGATGATTTGATCTGTGGTACCGAGGCTATCAACGGGCCGGCGACGGATATCGACAATGTTGTAAATTTGGTAAATCATGATGATGAAGACGGTAGCGACTACTGATTTTACGACCAATGGTGCTCCCCCTTGTTTCATACGATCTAACACCGTGATTATAACCTGTCGAAGTGGCGTTCTGAACAGAAGTAACAGAATAATTGCCTTTTCGACGAGTAAAACCGCGTACAGCACGTAAATCATTGTGTGTTTTTCAGAAATTACACCGCTATTGGAACCCTAATCGATCGATTATCAAAGATGCAGAGAGACCGTTTGTAGTTACGAACTGAAAATCGGGGAAGTGCCAAATATAGTTTTTCGTGGCGACGTATAATTTCCTAATTTCTTTAATTCGGACGACAAAATAATGGTTTTTAAGTAATAATTTTAAGAAAATGGTAAGAATAACAATGTCATTAAGGTATTAATAAGTACGAGTTATATCATAGGTAGTCTAAGGGTTTTGTATAGTTTTAAGGGATAAATCCTAACTATTGGATCAAAATAGTCAAGATCAAATCACAGTGTTTCAAACACATGTGTTTCAAATCACGACCACCACCACCGGTCCCCACCACTGACTACCGTGCGGCCGCCACCTCCAGCCGCCGTCCGCCGCCGCCGGCTGCCCCCGTCCGCCGCCGCCGGCTGCCGTCCGCCGTCTTCAAGGTGCTGGTGGTAATGGGGATGGTGCTGGTATTGATGTATTGAAACACATGTGATTCATTGAAATACATGTGTTCCAAATACAAACGAGCATATTATTTCGAGGTACATGTGTTTCCAGTCACGAAACGCATGTGTTTCACTAAAAACATGAGTTTCTAAAACACAGGGGAGCATACGAACTACGAAGCACATGTGTTTCATAAGGTAAAATACATGTGTTTCAAACACATGTGTTCCAAGTCACGAAACACATGTGTTTCACTAAAAACATGAGTTTGTAGAACACAGAGGAGCATACGAACTACGAAGCACATGTGTTTCATAAGGTGAAACACATGTGTTTCAAACACATGTGTTTCAAGTCTAAACCACCACCGCCGGCCGCCGCCGGCGGTGGTGGTGGCTGACAGTTAAGGTGCTGCTGGTGGTATTGATGTATTGAAAACACATATGATTCACTAAAACACAGGTGTTCCAAAATACATACGAGCATATTACTTCAAAGCACATGTGTTTCACGTCACGAAACACATGTGTTTCACTAAAAACATGAGTTTCTAAAACACAGGGGAGCATAAGAACTACGAAGCACATGTGTTTCATAAGGTGAAACACATGTGTTTCAAGTCACGAAACACATGTGTTTCGCTAAAAAACACAAGTTTCAAGAACATAGGGGAGCATACGAACTACGAAGCACATGTGTTTCATAAGGTGAAACACATGCGTTTCACTAAAAACATGAGTCTCTAGAACACAAGGGAGCATACGAACTACGAAGCACATGTGTTTCATAAGGTGAAACACATATGCTTTAAGTCACGACCACCATCGCCGATCACCACGCCGGAGGTGGGTGAGGTATTGATGTATTGAAGCACATGCGTTTGTATGGTTTGAATTTTGATCTTGACCTTTGACTTTTTTTTCTTGATCCAATGGTTATTAATTGTCCCTTAGGACTAGATAAAATCCTTAGACTACCTTGAACATTTCTCTAATAAGTATAACAAAATTGTATTATATGTATGAAAAAACTCTTAAATTTTAAGTATTAATTTACAATTTTTTATGATTTAAAAACAACTATTAGAATACCTGTAAGGGGTGACCAAAACCTAGTTCGGTCATTGTCGCCACCTCAGAGACACATCAACTTTCTCTCAGCTGACCAAACACATGACATACCGAATCTTTTTTTTTTAAATTTCATTAATAATTAAAAAATATTACACTAATAATTCAAACAACATTACAATAAGAATTAAAAAATATCAAACTAAAAATTAAAATTATAGCATCTAATAATTTCGCGCTTCATGTTCAAAACTCACCCAAGTTATTTAATGTCAAATTGTCATGCGGCTTATTGTAGAATGTGATTTCTTTAGCCATAGTAGCTCGCTCCTTCACTACCAACTCTCGCTCTCTGATTGCCAATTCTCGATGCTTGACTTCCAAGTACGTTGCTGATGATTCTTTGCAGGTTTCAAAAAATTCAGTTGCTTTCACATCATGGTTAGAGAGAACAGAGGGAGAGAACATAGGGAGAGACAACCATAACGTGGTCACTCGTAGTGTAGAGAGTGTAGGAGTCACGAAATGCTTACACAGCTTAGGGGTGAGGGTGTTCCATGGCCTTTCACACTGTGGTGGTTGTCCATCTAGGATGTTTCACGGGGCGTGAGTGTCACATACCCACCATCTTAAAAGATAATACACTTATGATAATTGCTTACTGTAACACCCGTATTTTTAAAACATCGTTTAAATCATTTAAAATACATATTTCCCAATATTTGACATATTGTCCAAAATACAGTTTAACAAAAATTTTAAAACCTTTATCAGAGTTTACAAAAATACGGTGTCACCAAGTATATCAATACCATAGGCAACGGGATCTACCTATGGGCTCCCGAGCTAAACATCTCTAGGCCACTTCTAGTGCAACATTCTATCACTTCAACCTGAACCTGAGTACATAGCCACAAAACAAACATAGTACGTGAGACAAAATAGTCTCGTGAGATACACGGGTTTTAGACCCCAATAATAATAATTATTTCATAAATAAATATATATATATATATATATATATATATATATATATATATATATATATATATATATAAACAATCTCACTACCGTCTAGTCACCCTACCGTGACTCTAACAATCTCTGCTCTCCTAGCAACCATATCAGTCTCTGCTCTCCTAGCAACCATACCTAACTATCGGGTTGCCCCCGGACTAGTTAGAAGAATAAACATTCCTAATACATAAACATATATGTATTTGAATCACATTAACTTACTAACCGAAATCCATCGCCATTAGTAAGCTTCACATTAACTTATTAACCGAAATCCATCGCCATTAATAAGCTTCAAGATACCGACAAGAGGGATTCGCCCAATCTACCGATACATGCCTTACTCATCGGAATACGTCCAGTTAGCAAGACTACTAACGTGGATGAGTCGATGGGAATCCACCCAACTGCCCCTCATTCCACACCTCATGACCGGGGGTCCCCCGCATCATCACATCATCTCATTCCTACCATAACTCAACAGTTATTTCAATCAAAGCTTTCGGCTATCACATAAATCATCAAACAAATTAGTTATTCAATAATAACTACATATAACTAATTAAACATAGTATGAATGTACCTGGGTGGTCCCATGGACCCGATCATAAGCAACCCACACTTACTTCTACCTCTATGAACCTAGGTGGTCCATACTTACTTATTTCATAAGATATATTTCTTATTTATCGATATCATAATACTTTTATCTTTCTATTGACTATAATACATAAATATAATAGTCGCACCATAATCATTTTCATATATATTCTTTCTTTACTTTTATTAGTAAATCTCACCACTAGATACTCTTTACTACAAAATCATTTTCAATTGCTCTACTAATACATAATTATTAATAAAGACTCATTATGTATTCTTTTACTCTTTATCTTTATTATTATGGTTTACTAATAAAGATTTCATTATTACTTAGTTTATCATACTACTTTCATTATCATCAATCATACTAGACATAATCTAGTATCACAATATACCTATTTTCTTATCTTTCAGTCACTATCTTTATCAAAATATTTATTAATAAGGACTCATGAAATATCATATGTATTTTCAAAACCATTTACTATGTACTCAGTTTTAAAAGTCTCATGTACTCACCTTAGCAAATGCTTTCCAGATCGCGTTTGTTAACCCGATTCCTTGCTTCCCGCCTATGGAATAACTTCAACTCTTAGGTCCTTGAAACCTATCAACATAATCATCACATTTCTAGTTATCATCCATAACTAGATATCATCTAACTTCATCATAATCAACCCCCAACCACCAAGCTCATAAGCTTGGTGAAAATCCATAAACCCTAGTTCATGATTTCCCCAACAAATCATAAATCCAACTTGAACACATGATTCACATACTACCTATGGGTGTTTTACACCCTCCATAAACACCCTTAACAAGATCTTCCACATACCAACTCCATAATCACAATTTTCCCAATACAAGTTCATAAACTAGTTAGGAGATAAATTATACCTTAGATCTTAGCTTAGATGCATTGATCCTCAAAGATGGTGTAGATTTAAGCTCAAGAACCCCAAAATCGCCTCCTTCTTCTCCAATCTCGGCTGCACCAAGTGGAGGAGTGAAAAATGAGAAAACCCTAGTTTTTTCCCGATTTATTACTGTCGACCAAAGTTCACGCCGTGAACTAGTTCACGGACGTGAACTTCGCGCTTCGTGACCTCTTCCCGATCGTGACCTAGGCGTGAAGTCTGATTAATCAAAAACCACAAAATCGCTGGATGAAGTTCCCGATCGGGAACTCCAAGTTCACGCCGTGAACTCTTCTATGCAGCCGGGCTGCATTTTTCAGTTGTTGTCTCGACCCGATTTCGTCCATAACTTTCTCGTACGGTGTCCAAATGACACGAAACCAATTCCCACGTTCTTTAAACGATTTATCCGTATTTCTCATATTTTTGTACCATTTATTTATTTACAAATTTCGAGTCGTTACAACTATTCACCCCTTAAAAGGATTCCGTCCTCGGAATCACTCAAAAATTTCCAATCCACATTCTACCGAGTATCCATTCTCATTCTCCCGTGGTTATTACCATCAAACTTTTCTCATTCCAATTTAGTCAACAATGTGTATGTAAACATTCAATTAACCCCGTTAGATCCGAATGGGTCAAAAATCAATCTTACGCCTTTAATACCCAACCGGTCAAAATGACACAATTTGACCATAACGCCTCCAATCCTTTAACCGATCATTCTATTCACAAAACAATAACATGACATAATCATTACAATCATCTAAGTGATCAACACGAATAAAAATCTAGCTTCGACCGAGTCGATATAATCCAACCTTGTCTAATCTTTGACTTATTAAGTACAATGTCAACTATACTTCAACAATTTCTTTATTTGTTAAAGGTTTCATTAATCATCCTTCCCATTAGCATTGACCTTCTATTTATGATCCATCAATAATCATATTCCACAATTCGACTCTAAACACCCAACGGGTCAAGTCACACAATCCGAATATAACTCCTTTAATCATTCCATTAACCTTTTCACGTACATACAATCAACACATTAAGCTTACAACATTCACTAGTCATTCGAAACGAGAGTCAAAACCCATCTTTGACCGAGTCAACCAAATCACAATTTGACTAATCTTGACTTTTGCATGAAGTCAACCATACTCTCCCAAACTAACGAATTTCATACTCACGGGGTACTATCCTGCAATTTAACACTTCCGGCTACTCATTATTATTTACTTAATAATTGTTCCCGTTTTTCCAAACTTTCAATTTCCGCACCTTTACTTAAGGTCGCAATAATACTTATGGTTTCTTGACCTTCATTTGGTCACTCATATTATCACTTAGTATTCTTTTAACCATCTTTGTATCACATCGATCAATTTCATAACTTTTTATTCTCAATTATCGGTATTAGATCCTCTACCGCAACACATTCCACAATCTCATATAAGTTTACCATATCTTGGTTACCAAATAGTAATTTGCTCACTAGGAGTTTCTCCTTCCTCCTATTCTATAAAGCGTAGGCATATCCTACACATACAAGACCCTATTGCAACCCGCAATTTCAAACCAAATTCTCATTTACCATAAAATAATAGCAATACTCATTAACCACATGGTTCTACATTCCCTATGTATATATATATAAACATTATTATATAAACACACAATTCATACATTAACTTATTTTATCGAGATGATCAGAAAGCCTCCAATCCATCCAGATCCATACTGTCACAGTGATTGGAACATCTCCAATCATGGAATGGAACCATTGGGATTCGCCCAATCGATCCCACCCCCAACATCATAGTAGCCGGGGATCCCCCGAACTACCACATTATCTTTTCCTCATTCTATCGACCTTGGGTACCATACTAGTATACCCCTATTCACATCACATAACTTCACTAGTAACTTACACATTCAATAGGCGATTTATTCACCGGGCAATCTAGAACGTTTCTCATAATATCACACATCATTTTCTTTCATACCTAACGTACTTCCCATTCGACATATTACCAAACACGTTTCATATAACATTATCTTTCCATTATATTATGCCTTCAAAGGCCATCACATAACGCACCTGCATTGTACCCCGCGGGTAACTAATAAAATTTCCAATTACTATTTACTAGTTTCACTTACACATCAACCACCCTTAACCGGTTCATTCCTCTTTACCACATTTCCAAATCTTTGTCACTACCGGTGTAACTACCACTATTAACCATAATTCACCGGCCAATCAAATCATCCTTAAGTCAAACAATCGACTCCGGTCTACCTTTGCAACCCATGACTTAGCACCCAATAAGCCAACATTCCATGTTCTACTCTTTTTACACCGCGAGACTTGGAAATATTTACTTCCCAATCGTAGTCTCACACTACACTATTTCACATATTATCATACCATTATCATGACTTTTTACCAATAATTGTCTTTTTACCCTTAATGTTGAATCCATCAACCCCGTCACAAGACTTGCTATGGCTATCAGCCAACTTTTACTCAATCGTTTTCAATGATCAAAATTCGTCATTCTCGACACTTATTCTTTTCCACATATTTTCCATTTATAAATCCTAAGGCATCACTATACCTTAGTCACTCTTTCCTTTACCGTTCACGTATAATATTACATTACTTATCCGGATTCCCACCGGATATCCAAATTCCATCTCCACGGATCCTATTTCAAAGATTTTCATCTATACTAACAATTCTTATCAAGACTTAGTACTTCATTGTACTACTACACTTTTGTTGAAAATACTCACCAAATCTCGTGTCTCATCCTTTTATACTGCATATTAGTATCAACCCTTATATCCTTACTACGTGCGACACACTTGTCTATAATCCTTTCCAATGCATACTTCCATACTCATAACTAACCGGGAAGACTATTCCCAAATATAAATCCCCATGTCGTACGACTCGTCTCCAATTTCTATAAGCACCAATTCGTGCAACAATCAAACAATTAAGCCATATTCACATAACCTCAATCTTCACCTAAGACCTCCGAGGTTGCATCATGACCCCCTCTAGATTTCCTTCCGGGAAAACTTCCCCTTTCAACTCACTTATGAGTTCCTTTCACAACATCTTGTATCGTGCTCTCCTTCACAAGGTTTCACACAACACATTCCACCGTGTCAACACCTCATCCTTCAATAATGGTGACGCCAAAGTCACCATATCGTGCTTCCTCCATTTGCTACTCTCTAGCACTTGCTAAATCTACCGAATCCACCACATCGTGACCTCCGGCTCAGAACTTCCGAATTACATAAAGGTTTTACACGTTATGAAGGCCCTATACAACATCCTTCCATTTCTTCCGATTATGCCTTACTACCTTTTTATGTAGATACTTCTCACTACGGACGTCGCCATTTAATGACTCTTCCTTCATACGGGTATTGGGATCATTCTGTCTACCCTCATTCATTCGATCATCCAAAAATCCAGTTCATATCCTCATTCACAACTCTCTTCAATTTAGTGGAGCTTGTCCACTTTTCACATTCATTCTTTCGCCATACTAACGTATCCAATAAACAAGATTTAAACGATCAACTCAAAATTCGAAAACAACACAATTAGGTCCAAACAAGGCATTTCTCATAGGGGTCGACCCTATCATACTAATGCCATATGGTCTCAAAAGACTCACATTGCACATTTCATAACAACTTCTATAGGTCCCCTAGGTTCAACCCTAAACTTAACATAAAGTCTCAAGGTCAACCTATCGATCTCAAGGAATCTAACATTCCTATTGCTACAGTCTAAGACTAGGATGGACATCCAACCTAATTCACTTAAACTATAGCTCTGATACCAAGTTGTAACACCCGTATTTTTAAAACATCGTTTAAATCATTTAAAATACATATTTCCCAATATTTGACATATTATCCAAAATACAGTTTAACAAAAATTTTAAAACCTTTATCAGAGTTTACAAAAATACGGTGTCACCAAGTATATCAAAACCATAGGCAACGGGATCTACCTATGGGCTCCCGAGCTAAACATCTCTAGGCCACTTATAGTGCAACCTTCTATCACTTCAACCTGTACCTGAGTACATAGCTACAAATCAAACATAGTACGTGAGACAAAATAGTCTCGTGAGATACACAGGTTTTAGACCCCAATAATAATAATTATTTCATAAATATATAAACATATATATATATATATATATATATATATATATATATATATATATATATATATATATATATATATATATATATATATATATATAAACAATCTCACTACCGTCTAGTCACCCTACCGTGACTCTAACAATCTCTGCTCTCCTAGCAACCATATCAATCTCTGCTCTCCTAGCAACCATATCTAACTATCGGGTTGCCCCCGGACTAGTTAGAAGAATAAACATTCCTAATACATAAACATATATGTATTAGGATCACATTAACTTACTAACCGAAATCCATCGCCATTAGTAAGCTTCACATTAACTTATTAACCGAAATCCATCGCCATTAATAAGCTTCAAGATACCGGCAAGAGGGATTCGCCCAATCTACCGATACCTGCCTTACTCGCCGGAATACGTCCAGTTAGCAAGACTACTAACGTGGATGAGTCGATGGGAATCCACCCAACTGCCCCTCATTCCACACCTCATGACCGGGGGTCCCCCGCATCATCACATCATCTCATTTCTACCATAACTCAACAGTTATTTCAATCAAAGCATTCTGCTATCACATAAATCATCAAACAAGTTAGTTATTAATTAATAACTACATATAACTAATTCAACATAGTATGAATGTACCTGGGTGGTCCCACGGACCCGATCATAAGCAACCCACACTTACATCTACCTCTATGAACCTAGGTGGTCCATACTTACTTATTTCATAAGATATATTTCTTATTTATCGATATCATAATACTTTTATCTTTCTATTGACTATAATACATAAATATAATAGTCGCACCATAATCATTTTCATATATATTCTTTCTTTACTTTTATTAGTAAATCTCACCACTAGATACTCTTTACTACAAAATCTTTTTCAATTGCTCTACTAATACATAATTATTAATAAAGACTCATTATGTATTCTTTTACTCTTTATCTTTATTATTATGGTTTACTAATAAAGATTTCATTATTACTTAATTTATCATACTACTTTCATTATCATCAATCATACTAGACATAATCTAGTATCACAATATACCTATTTTCTTATCTTTCAGTCACTATCTTTATCAAAACATTTATTAATAAGGACTCATGAAATATCATATGTATTTTCAAAACCATTTACTATGTACTCAGTTTTAAAAGTCTCATGTACTCACCTTAGCAAATGCTTTCCAGATCGCGTTTTTTAACCCGATTCCTTGCTTCTGTAACCCCCTGAAAATTTAATAATTAAATAATATTAATTTAATCGTCACATTTAAATTATAAATGAATAATTAATAAATTAATTATAATGAAGTTAGACGGTTCGTTATTATTTAGACGTTTTAATTATTTTGGACGGCCTATAGTTAGACGGTTGATTTTTTTTATTAGACGTTAATTAGTCACGTTTCGAGTTCTAACCAGTTAGTTAATCATAAGAATTGAGTTGTGTTCTTTTGAGTCGGGCCAGCCGTACACCAAGGCTCGAGATGGATCACGAACCAAGGCTCACCATTATCTTGCACTTTAAGGATTTAAATTGGGCCGTTTTAATCTGAATATGGCGATGGACATGACTTAGCATTTTCAGAGGAGATTAATTGTAAAGGCCGGTGGCCCACATGAGACCTACAAGGAACGCCCATTTTATTTTATTTAGGTCATCACATTTCTTTGAGGCAGCAGCCACACACCTCAATCCCGTAGCAGCCGACACTTGTTCTTTTGTACCCTTTCTGATTCCCTTCCGGTAACCACCAAGTCGAGCATCCCATTGCATTCTTTTCCCAGTCAATCGAGTGAATAATAGTCGGACCGAACAAGCCGATCAAGAGCAACAGCCTTCGAGCATCATTTTCTTTGCATGGTGTCGACGATCGAGAGCAAACCCAGCCAGAAACTGGTGCAATGGTGGTGTTGGTTTTGAGTTCGTTCAAATTGAAGTCTTTTCGGGTTTGAGCACTTGATTTAGTCGGTAGAAATATTTTCCTTTCGTTTCTCCAATTCCGTTTCTGATTATCGTCTCAAGAATATAACGATCAGGTATGCATCTCGGTCTAAATCCCTACTCGATTGATGTAATTCCAATGCCATGCTAAGTGTTTAATTGTACAGCCGTGGACTAACCTCCCGACCTCTATTTGTCTCGTTCTTTCTCCTGGACGATCGTGTGACTGGATTGGGAAGAAGTCGGCGAATTGTTTAAGGGATTAATCAAGTAACCGCACGGGATCAAGGAAGTTTGGCAAACAGTGTTCACCGAGAAGTTGTAAGCATAATCGCTCATTCTTCTCCTCGATTCAATTCCTTCCGACCGGACCTCTAAACTGTTTTGAATTGATCGTTTTCTCCGTGACTGAATTAGTTTTTCCTTTTCAGCGATAGCACTAGTGATCATCGTAAGCTGCGGTGTCAAGGGTGAGAAAGGAAAACGGTATCGATCGGGTTCGGTAAGAACGATAGGGTTTTCTTAGTTTTATTATTCTAATCGTCTATTCTATTGTGGCCGTTTATCATGTTGGAACATGTTTTCTCATGTAATATAGACCTGCTGTAGTATTAGTAGTTTGGTTGAGGGTTGATCGTAGGGGGGGGGGGGGGGGTTAACGTTTTAGAAGTCGGGGGATTATCAACCGAAAAGGAAACCAAACCCCTAGGGTTCTTGGTTTCCCAACCGGAAAGATTTTAGTATCTAGTTTTAATACAAACTAAATTCCTAAACCTATGTATCTGTGATGTAGAAAAGGCTGTCGGGTAATGATTTCTAATGCTCGGGTTTTCGGTGACGAGTCGGGTTGTTGAAACGAGTTTAATAAAACAATAATTCCTGGCAGAATCTGCCTTACTGTTCTACCCTGTTTTTGAGATACTTAAAATAATCTTTAGGGTTTTTGGCCCATGCTGAGACCTTGGTTTTTCAGTTAGCTTTCCAACGCCGCAACCCTCTCGTCAATCCGAATTACGGTTCAAAAGTTATACCTGTTTTAATATGATGCTGTTAGGAAAATGACCTGTGCGATATGCCTGTCTTGCGACGCCGTTTTGGGACACTTAGAATCTGTTTTGGCCAGTGACCGTCTCACAGAGATTTGTAGTTCTGGTTGTCTACTTTTCATGGTAAAAATATGGGATAAATCTACTGCACAGTTTAAGAGATATAGCAGTTTCCGTGAGACCGACGGGTGCTGCCAGTTTTCTAAATTGAGTCCTTAGAATGGATTGTAATTCGGGTTTCATTTTTATGCTTTTAGGATCATCTAGGAATAACCGAGCAGCGCTTTAGAGTATTGAGGATCCTTTGGAGCTTACGTTTATCGAGGTGAGTATTCTCACCGTGTATTCAGTTATAACGATACGTGCATGACTCACATGGTTAACTGTTTTGATCTGTTGTACTTTCTGTGTGTTGATCTGTTATCTGAGTGACTGTTTTTGCATACTACTGATCTGAGACGGACGTGTCGAGTATCCGAGCCGGTACCAAGTCATTTTGTGCTACTAAGTGATAGGGCTATCTGTGTGGGTTATGTTAGGAGTTGAAAACATAAAAATAATTAATAAATCTCAGTGGAAATTCTGTGTGGGCCCTTGTGGCAAATTCTGTGTGGGCCCTTGTGGCAAATTCTGTGGGGCCCTTGTGGCAAATTCTGTGTGGGCCCTTGTGGCATTTTAGTGTAAGGAGAGGCGAGGTTGATCTCTCGACTCGAGTTACACAAGCGCACTATATAAATTTAAAAGATACAAAAAAACTGAGAAATTAACTTAGTGGTAAATGATTAGGAGTTCACCTGTGTGCCCTCATGTATTGTATGTTGTAGTTGTTTGCATTTTGAGTTTATTCACTCAGCTTCCCCGCTGACCCAAAAACTCCCTCCCATTTTTCAGGTACTAGCAAAGGAAAGGAGAAGGTGGACGGTTGACTGCTGTATTATTTCTTAGTGCTGATGTGAAACGTTTTTATTATTTCAAAACTCTGAATTTTATTTAAGACATTTCCGCATTAAATACATTTTATATTAAATAATTATTTTGGGGGATTATTTATGGGACCTTTTTTATTATAATTTTGAATTTAAAAATTTTAAAAATCTTGTAAATTTTAGGATGTTACAAGTTGGTATCAGAGCATTGACTTGAGGGATTTGGATTCACAAGGGGTGAATTCAAACTCAAGTTTGAGTTACGAGTTTTTAATATGAGAAATAAGTAAAATATTTTCTGAGTAAAGATTCCACATTCAATGTACAGCATGTCACGTCGACCTCTCGCTTTTCCTGCTGCTGGTAATATTTAAGAACTTTTATTTATTTGGGAATTTCTTTGTATTCTGCGTTTTGAGGAATGACAAATATGAGAATTGCTGTTATTATTTTGAGTATAATTCTGATTTAACTCTGAGTGTATTTCGCGACGAGGATCGCTTTTCTGAGTATATTTTTCGTGTGAAATTCTGAGTGCATTTGCGTCATACATGCTAAAAATTATAATTACATACAATTTTATATAATCTGTGAGGTTTTATAATTCTGATAAATTTTAACCAATAAGGGTAATAAATGAATATAAAATTATGATATAAACTTCATAAATTATTTAACGAGAACATATTTTGGGGTAAATAAGAAAAGAGGAGTAATAAATTTTTCATATTGATAAAATACTAAAACTTTTCGTTTTGGGAAAACACTTAATAGAAAGAGTTATTGAAACGAGTAAGCTGTGAAACGAGTGAAAGAAAGATGTTTTTATTATCAAAAGAATATTTTTGTGACAGTTCATTAAGTCGAGCAAAAGCGAAAATACCGAGAACATATTTTAAGATTTATTTTTTTTTTTTAAATTGATAATTATTAATGATCTACATTGGAGCTAGACGAGGAACCTTAATAAAAAAAAAAAAAAAATTGGATTTTATTTTTATCCGTTATTTCAGAGTCGTTTTAGTTTTTAATATTAAAACTTTAGTTGAATTAAGCATGTTTTTTTTTTATGTTGAATTAACATTTGAGATACTATTAGTGGAACCTCTTCACTTATTTATCAAATTTAAAATTTTTAAATTTATGATAATTTTGGGGGTTACAAGTAAATTAATCATAAATTAATGCACAATTAAATTTTTGGGTGTTATTGTGATAATAATTTTGGGTAATAAATTTCGGGTGTTATGAAATCTTTGGGCAATTAAAAAAAAATAAGAAAATGTTTTTATAAAGAGATGAGACATGATGTATTGGGAAAATCTTTTTGCTGAGAAAATAATAAACCGAGATTTATTGAGATCAAATGAGAAAACTTTTAAAGTATGTAATTTTAATAGTTGAGTCTGAAAATCCATAATTATTTTTATGAATTCAATGAAGAATTATTAAATTAACGCTAAGATATTGAATAAACTATATAAGTTTGTTATATTAACTCATCGAGAATTTCCGAGATGAATTAAAAAGTAAGTTATTCAAGCTTATCTTAAACGGTATTTATTAAAAGTGAACTAAAGGGAAACTATCATCATTAATTCGGTGGTGATCTATTTAAAATGAATTAAAAGAGTTTATGAGCTATATTATGTTCTGAGTTTAACTGTTGAAAACATAATAAAATATTTTGGCCGAGCGCCTTTTGCTGAGTGCCTTTTGCTGAGTACCTTTTGCTGAGTGCATTTCTGAGTAATGTTTATAAGACTTTGAGTACATACAACTGAGTGCGAATTTGTATTTTTTTTTATATGGAAAATATATTATTATTATTATTATTAATATTTTTTTTCTTTGAGTGTGATTTGCTGGTGAATTTATGTGTGGGAAGTTGTGAACTTTGGGATTGACCCGTGACCAAACAAAGGTAGGTGTCGAAAGTAATAGAGGGCCCCTATTACCGTACACACAGGACTTTTGGTTGATTATGGGGAGATTTTGAAGGGAACGATGGACCAATGTTTGTTATGGTGAAATTAGTATGTGTATCTTAATTGTTTGTGTGACTACATGCTTGCTTGTTTATTTTGGTAGACAATACTAGTTCCAAACTCGAGGACGAGTTTTCTCCAAGTGGAGTTGAGTAGGGGTAAAAAGGAAAATTGTCAAGAAATAATTATCGTTAATTATTATTTATAAGTATTATGAGCATGATGCTTATGCAGAAAGATTTTGTTGGTATGAATTTAAAGTGCGAAATCTAGATGCATATAATTGATCAAATAAATTATAAGTGTAGATATCAAATCAAGCAGTTGAGAATAATTAAATTTATTCTATGGGTAACTATAGAGTCTACAACAAAATAATAGATCAGGTTTACTGGAGAAATTAGCAAAGCAAGTTAATTGGGTTGAATGAATAATCGTGCAAAAGAGAAGTAGTAATACTACAATTATATACGAAATAAGACAGTATACTTATTCTTGGGTGGTTATAAATGTGATGATGTGAAATCATTAAATTCAAGTGATGAGAATTTATTAATGAGTCGAATATGAGAAAACTGCTACAATGAAATTTTGAGGAAAATGAGTTAAAATGAGATCGGTAATTTGCTGGTAATGAGTTATTATTAAAACGAGCTAAATGATAAAAATTTTATTTTGATTAGTTATGGAGTAAATGAGAACTAAAGAATTAATTTGTAAATTGAGTAATGAGAGATCATTAAAATAAGAATATGAAATTAATTGAAATTTTGGTGGGTAACATGAATTTAGTGAGTAGATATATGGTCAATATAATCAAGAGACATTTTAAATTGTTTAAAATCAGTGAACAGATTATTAAGGATCGTTAAACTAGATGAATGATAGAACATCTATTAAAATTTATCGAGGAACCACTAAACGTAGTAGAATGAGAACCTATTAAAGAGAATTAAAATGACGAGATTGTTAATTTGAGCTAATTAGATGGTTATCAAAATGAGTAATATGCAAACCTAACAGAGTAAAGTAGCGATAAATTGTTAAAGAAGAATATTTTTGAGAACCAATAACGTGGATTGAGAGAAAAATTATCAGTCCAAATATTATCAGTTAGTAAATTGGAACATGCGAGTAGTCATAAGAATGAGTAAATATGTGATATTATATCTAATGCTATTGCCAGGAAATGTTATTACTGTATGAGTTTCTTTTTTTGATGGATTTCTGGTTTTGTTTCTGAGTTAGATTTCTGGGTTTACTTATGAGTAAAGATTATGAGTTTGCTCCTGAGTTATATATCCGAGTTTATTTCTGAGACAGATTTCCGAGTTATACTCCTGAGATATGTTTTGAGTTCATCTCTGAGTTAGACTTCTGAGTCATATTTCTATATCATATTTCTGAGTTATATACCTGAGTATATGTGAATTATGTGTGATACATATATTCCTTGTGAATAATTTGTCAGTTTCTGTGTTAGTTGATAGCAGTGTAAATCACTAAATTGTTTTTATACCTTAAGCAAACTATTGTCCTACAGAATAGACGACCCTTGTAACACCTCAATTTTTAAAACAAAACATTTGCCAATACATATCATTTTATAAATAGAAGAACCGTCCCAAAATACGGATTTACAAAAACCTTTAGTATGAAATCAGAGTATAAGGTTTCGGTGTTACAAAATATATCAAAACCAAAGCTAAGCATAAATCCGCTCTAATGTTCTTCTATTCTAGGCCCCGCATAACACTATCCATGCGTACCTAAAACTCCGATCCAGAACCTGAGTACATAGCAAAAACAACAAGGAGTACGTGAGACACAAAAAAATGTCTCGTGAGCTACATGGGTTTAGACCCCCGAATAAACAAGCAAATTTCACATTATATATAAACATATATATATATATCTATGTATATATCTCATCATCATACGTCTAGTCACCCTATTGTGACCCTATCATTCTTGCTTCCTAGCAAGTCAATCTAGTTATTTGGAACACCTCCAAACAACCCGTCATCTCACACACTTATTAATCGGGGATCCCCCGCCTTAATAAGCCTCATGGTAACGGCAAGAGGGAATCGCCCAATCTACCGTTACCCGACTTCTAGCCGGATCTCGTCCGGTAGCAAGCCTCCTAACACATGATGGTCCATGGGTCGATGCCCAATCCGCCCCATCCCAAGTGACCGGGGATCCCCCGAATCACCGCCACACTATCACACGTCATAACTTCTCGAGTTATTCCATCTAAGCCCTTGGCTATCTCATAATTCACCAAACAAGTTAGTCATAATATTCATAATAATATATAACTAACTCTACATACTAATAGTCTACACAATTAATCAAATAGACCAAATCACAAGTAAGAAAACATATTTCAATGGCTATGTACTCAGTAAAGTCCACACGTACTCACCTTAGCAATAAATGCTCCAACCGTGTTCTTGACACCAACACTCTTGCTTCCACAATTTCAACGACTTTCCAAGATGTCACCGAAAGCCTAAAACAATGATCAAAAATGTTCAACAACACAATCTACTATCAATGTGTTCATCTACCTCTAGATAACACCCATCAATCCATTTCCCCCAAATATGGTGGTTTACCAAACCCTAGGTTTAACCAACCCTTAAGATTCTTACAAATCATAATCATACACTTGTTTCCTTTGTTAATATACCATCTATTAAGTGTATACACCATTTATATCACCATAATCCATAACCCCAAGAACTAGGGTTTCAAACCCAACCATCAAAATACATAGATCTAAAGCTACAAAGATCAAGGAGTGAAGATATACCTTTAATCTTCACTTAGGAGTAAAATCTACCAAACTTTGATGAAGAAATCAACCCAAAACTGCTCTTGCACTCAAAAATCGCCAAGGAGAGAACTAGGGTTTTGAAAATGCATTAATGGTGGAAAAACCCGAATTTAATGCACTGGTCGGACTGGCTCGCGCCCCGCTCGCGCCGAGCTCGCGTCGCGAAGTGACGCGGATCTGCCCCTTGGTCGCCGCTTTTTACCAGACTTCGCGCCAGGCTCGCGCCTGGCTCGCGCCGCGAAGTCAACGCGAAGTCAACGCGAAGTCGACGCGACATGCTCGCGTTCCAGCTCTGGTCCCTCTGCTCAACCTCGCGTTTAGCTCGCGCCAGGCTCGCGCCGCGAACTTGCCTGTGCAGCCGGGCTGCACTTTTCGGTCTAGGTTTCAACCCGGTTTCGTCCATAACTTTCTCATACGGACTCCAAACGACACGAAACCAATTCCTACGTGTTTTATATGATTTATCCATAATTATCATATTTTCTTAGAATTTATTTAACTCAAAATTTCGGTCGTTACAACCCTTCTGAGTCATTCTAATAGAGAATTGTCAATAATGAGATTTTACCTGTTAATATAATGTATAATGATTAATTAATAGAGCCGTGCGGGAATGCATTCCCCATAAACTTTATCCCTAACGCCATGAGAGATTCGTGTGAAGTAGTGAGTACGGATTGGTTGACCGAGTACCACGTCGGGATCATCTGACCTCATCAACAAATTCGTAGCAAATTCCAAGTGGAATTGAATCGGAGATTCAACGCGACATTAATCGCTGTGTGCAGACATCGTGTTTAGCTGCGAGAGCAAGAAGACATCTTTAGTAGAGTACCATGGGTTACTTTGCGCATGTTAGTGGCAGCATTTTCGACGTTATACTGATTCTTAGGGGGCATTTTGATTTCTAGCCCTTATCGCTTGAGCCGCAAAGATGGATGATTTGTATGAGCAGTTTCGAGAACCGGAGATTCATTCTAATCGAGTAGGTCACCCAGAAGAGTTTTTTATTCATAACCTTTTTCCGTGCCTCCCCATTTAAGGTTGGCGAGCCTGAGACTGAGATGCGAGATCGATATCTTGAGCTATTTCTGAGTAAGGACTTCGGGGACGAAGTCTGATTCAAGTGGAGTTGAGTTGTAACGCCCTGAAAATTTAATAATTAAATAATATTAATTTAATCGTCACATTTAAATTATAAATGAATAATTAATAAATTAATTATAATGAAGTTAGACGGTTCGTTATTATTTAGACGTTTTAATTATTTTGGACGGCCTATAGTTAGACGGTTGATTTTTTTATTAGACGTTAATTAGTCACGTTTCGAGTTCTAACCAGTTAGTTAATCATAAGAATTGAGTTGTGTTCTTTTGAGTCGGGCCAGCCGTACACCAAGGCTCGAGATGGATCACGAACCAAGGCTCACCATTATCTTGCACTTTAAGGATTTAAATTGGGCCGTTTTAATCTGAATATGGCGATGGACATGACTTAGCATTTTCAGAGGAGATTAATTGTAAAGGCCGGTGGCCCACATGAGACCTACAAGGAACACCCATTTTATTTTATTTAGGTCATCACATTTCTTTGAGGCAGCAGCCACACACCTCAATCCCGTAGCAGCCGACACTTGTTCTTTTGTACCCTTTCTGATTCCCTTCCGGTAACCACCAAGTCGAGCATCCCATTGCATTCTTTTCCCAGTCAATCGAGTGAATAATAGTCGGACCGAACAAGCCGATCAAGAGCAGCAGCCTTCGAGCATCATTTTCTTTGCATGGTGTCGACGATCGAGAGCAAACCCAGCCAGAAACTGGTGCAATGGTGGTGTTGGTTTTGAGTTCGTTCAAATTGAAGTCTTTTCGGGTTTGAGCACTTGATTTAGTCGGTAGAAATATTTTCCTTTCGTTTCTCCAATTCCGTTTCTGATTATCGTCTCAAGAATATAACGATCAGGTATGCATCTCGGTCTAAATCCCTACTCGATTGATGTAATTCCAATGCCATGCTAAGTGTTTAATTGTACAGCCGTGGACTAACCTCCCGACCTCTATTTGTCTCGTTCTTTCTCCTGGACGATCGTGTGACTGGATTGGGAAGAAGTCGGCGAATTGTTTAAGGGATTAATCAAGTAACCGCACGGGATCAAGGAAGTTTGGCAAACAGTGTTCACCGAGAAGTTGTAAGCATAATCGCTCATTCTTCTCCTCGATTCAATTCCTTCCGACCGGACCTCTAAACTGTTTTGAATTGATCGTTTTCTCCATGACTGAATTTGTTTTTCCTTTTCAGCGATAGCACTAGTGATCATCGTAAGCTGCGGTGTCAAGGGTGAGAAAGGAAAACGGTATCGATCGGGTTCGGTAAGAACGATAGGGTTTTCTTAGTTTTATTATTCTAATCGTCTATTCTATTGTGGCCATTTATCATGTTGGAACCTGTTTTCTCATGTAATATAGACCTGCTGTAGTATTAGTAGTTTGGTTGAGGGTTGATCGTGGGGGGGGGGGGGGGGTTAACGTTTTAGAAGTCGGGGGATTATCAACCGAAAAGGAAACCGAACCCCTAGGGTTCTTGGTTTCCCAACCGGAAAGATTTTAGTATCTAGTTTTAATTCAAACTAAATTCCTAAACCTATGTATCTGTGATGTAGAAAAGGCTGTCGGGTAATGATTTCTAATGCTCGGGTTTTCGGTGACGAGTCGGGTTGTTGAAACGAGTTTAATAAAACAATAATTCCTGGCAGAATCTGCCTTACTGTTCTACCCTGTTTTTGAGATACTTAAACTAATCTTTAGGGTTTTTGGCCCGTGCTGAGACCTTGGTTTTTCAGTTAGCTTTCCAACGCCGCAACCCTCTCGTCAATCCGAATTACGGTTCAAAAGTTATACCTGTTTTAATATGATGCTGTTAGGAAAATGACCTGTGCGACATGCCTGTCTTGCGACAAGGTTTTGGGACACTTAGAGTCTGTTTTGGCCAGTGACCGTCTCACAGAGATTTGTAGTTCTGGTTGTCTACTTTTCATGGTAAAAATATGGGATAAATCTACTGCACAGTTTAAGAGATATAGCAGTTTCCGTGAGACCGACGGGTGCTGCCAGTTTTCTAAATTGAGTCCTTAGAACGGATTGTAATTCGGGTTTCATTTTTATGCTTTTAGGATCATCTAGGAATAACCGAGCAGCGCTTTAGAGTATTGAGGATCCTTTGGAGCTTACGTTTATCGAGGTGAGTATTCTCACCGTGTATTCAGTTATAACGATACGTGCATGACTCACATGGTTAACTGTTTTGATCTGTTGTACTTTCTGTGTGTTGATCTGTTATCTGAGTGACTGTTTTTGCATACTACTGATCTGAGACGGACGTGCCGAGTATCCGAGCCGGTACCAAGTCATTTTGTGCTACTAAGTGATAGGGCTATCTGTGTGGGTTATGTTAGGAGCTGAAAACATAAAAATAATTAATAAATCTCAGGTGAAATTCTGTGTGGGCCCTTGTGGAAAATTCTGTGTGGGCCCTTGTGGCAAATTCTGTGTGGGCCCTTGTGGCAAATTTTGTGTGGGCCCTTGTGGCATTTTAGTGTAAGGAGAGGCGAGGTTGATCTCTCGACTCGAGTTACACAAGCGCGCTATATAAATTTAAAAGATACAAAAAAACTGAGAAATTAACTTAGTGGTAAATGATTAGGAGTTCACCTGTGTGCCCTCATGTATTGTATGTTGTAGTTGTTTGCATTTTGAGTTTATTCACTCAGCTTCCCCGCTGACCCAAAAACTCCCTCCCATTTTTCAGGTACTAGCAAAGGAAAGGAGAAGGTGGACGGTTGACTGCTGTATTACTTCTTAGTGCTGATGTGAAACGTTTTTATTATTTCAAAACTCTGAATTTTATTTAAGACATTTCCGCATTAAATACATTTTATATTAAATAATTATTTTGGGGGATTATTTATGGGACCTTTTTTATTATAATTTTGAATTTAAAAATTTTAAAAATCTTGTAAATTTTAGGGTGTTACAGCTTCCCGCCTAGGGAATAACTTCAACTCTTAGGTCCTTGCAACGTATCAACATAATCATCACATTTCTAGTTATCATCCATAACTAGACATCATCTAACTTCATCATAATCAACCCCCAACCACCAAGCTCATAAGCTTGGTGAAAATCCATAAACCCTAGTTAATGATTTCCCCAACAAATCATAAATCCAACTTGAACACATGATCCATATACTACCTATGGGTGTTTTACACCCTCCATAAACACCCTTAACAAGATCTTCCACATACCAACTCCATAATCACAATTTTCCCAATACAAGTTCATAAACTAGTTAGGAGATAAATTATACCTTAGATCTTAGCTTAGATGCATTGATCCTCAAAGATGGTGTAGATTTAAGCTCAAGAACCCCAAAATCGCCTCCTTTTTCTCCAATCTCGGCTGCACCAAGTGGAGGAGTGAAAAATGAGAAGACCCTATCTTTTTCCCGATTTATTACTATCGACCAAAGTTCACGCCGTGAACTAGTTCGCGGACGTGAACTTCGCGCTTCGTGACCTCTTCCCGATCGTGACCTAGGCGTGAAGTCTGATTAATCAAAAACCACAAAATCGCTGGATGAAGTTCCCGATCGGGAACTCCAAGTTCACGCCGTGAACTCTTCTATGCAGCCGGGCTGCATTTTTCGGTTGTTGTCTCGACCCGATTTCGTCCATAACTTTCTCGTACGGTGTCCAAATGACACGAAACCAATTCCCACGTTCTTTAAACGATTTATCTGTATTTATCATATTTTTGTACCATTTATTTATTTACAAATTTCGGGTCGTTACACTTACACACCTTAGGGGTGGGGGTGTTCCATAGTCTTTCACATTGTGGTGGTTGTCTACCTAGGATGTTTCACGAGGCGTGAGTGTCACATACCCACCGTCTTAAAAGATAATACATTTCTGATAATTTATGTAGACCCCAATAAATTTTAAATTATTAATTTCTTATATACTACACATTACATGAATGATTTATGAAGCTTTCTTAAAAATTGACTCAATTGCCTTTCGTTTTTTTTTTTTTTGGTAAATTAATTTCAGGTTGAATCCTGTCTGTAAATTTCCTTATTATTTTAAGAACTTATACAAGGCTAAGGGGGACGTTTGGTTCGTTTGAATCTCCTGGAATTAGTGGGAATTGGAATCTAATTTCAGAGATTCCTGCGTTTGGTTCACCATTTTCAGGATGGAATTGGAATCCATGACACCAAAACTTTCTTTCAGTTGAGGGGATTCAGATTCCTTCCCACACCCTAAGGAATTCGGATTCCTTCCGACTACCAGACCTCTCATTCACCTGATCGGGTGTTAATTGGATTTCCAGTTCATAGGGTCGGGTTATAACTGAACCCGAATAACATGTTATCGGTTCGGTTTCGGTTTTGAAAATTCATTGTTATCATTTTCAGTTCTATCGATTTCGGTTTGGTTTTTGGACCGAGCTCACACTTAATAGTTTTAATATATCAAAACCAAACCCGACCTAACTGACCCGAAACCCAAATAACTCGACCGAACAACACCCCTAGGTGGTTGTGGAGTGATGGAACTACATTTAAAATTTCAATTCCTAATGACACAAACCTAACACAAAAGGCAAGGAATTGGATTCAAATTCAAATTCCTTTGGATTCTAATTCCATCCCAGATTCCAATTCCACTGGAAAACATTATGCGAACCAAACGCCCCTAAATCCATTCAAAGCGCTCAAATTGCGGTCAAATGCACTGTAATTCGTTTTGTTTTATGGAATAGTGGTTTGTTAGTATCTTTTCAGGTGTTCATTGGGTTGTTGGGCTTGTGTTAAAGTACAATTTTCTTTTTCTCTCCAATGGCATAATGGGATACGAGAAAAAGCTTCGGCAAAGTCATGATCACCCTGCCCGAACCACCAAGAAAAGAAATTATATATAACATGAAAAATCTGTTGAGGCACTAGCATATAAGAATTTAAATACAAAAACACAACACCAAACCACCTAGAAAAAACGAACACCACCAAAGCTAACACCTATTAAAACCCATAAGGACACAAAACAAAAGCAAAAAACCGCCTTGCACCAATACTCTTCCCGATTACTCCAGCCAAACCTTTGACCCCTCTAAGTTTAGTTTATTCCAGGGTTTTTTTAAGCATAAGTTAAGTTTATTCAAGGGGGGTTTTAAGCATCTTTTAGGGTGGCTTTTGGTTTTTTTAGACTATTTTGTAGGGTGCTAATTTCTCGTTGTTTCTTCTACCATCTTACTTATTTTAATGGTAATGTTAATTTAATCTATGAAACTTTTAGTTTTCTAAGTTGTAAGTTTTCTTTAATGGCATTTTCTGTATAAATTCTATTGCTATATAGCACATTTGACTTTTTATCTATGTATGTCAAGTTAATTTAAGTAACCAACTCGATGAGCTTTTAGTTAGGTTGCAACGCCGTTTGGTCCAAAATATCCGGGTTACACTGACCAGAAAAACATCATATCAAAAAAAAGGTGACAGATGCAATTGCATCCCTTGATTTAGGGTGAGGTCGATCCAAAAACCGAACCGAACGGAAACCGATAGAAGCGAAACCGAAAACGATGAATTTTCAAAACAGAAACCGAACCGATAACATGTTATTGGTTTCGGTTAGCGATTTTAGTCGGATTTCAGTTCGATTTTTTTGGCCCAAATGCTCACCCTTAAATTTACTTGGTTGATGTGTCTCAACTTTATGGAAACTCCTTGGATGTCCTTGTGCTCTTTCTCCTCCATCGGTGGTTGAAGAAGTCGATGGTAATGACTGATAACCACTGATTTGTGAGGTAGTGACTTTTTGTCTTTTGATGTGTTCTAGTTTAAATCCCACAAACTATTTTACTTTATATACTTCCTCCGTATCAAAATAAGTGACACACTTTCCATTTTGAGGTGTATCAAAATAAGTGACACACTTTGAAAACTTTTCTTATTTGGTAAAAATAGTGGGACCCATACCCACTAACTATCCACTTTAATAAAGTGAAATTACCCTTATACCCTTACTTTTACTTTTAAAACTCATTAATATCACTTTATTCAAGAAAAGTGAGACTCATTCTCCACTAACTATGTACTTTAATCTATTTTATCCTCTACTTTAATCTTTTACATCAAAAAACGTGTAAGCCAATTTGTGTCACTTATTTTGATACTATTACTACATTAAATAAAACACTTCCATTACATATATATTACACTAATTTAAAAGATACTAAAATTAAAAGTACTAGTCTACTCCGAATATTCAGATTCATCTTCGTCTGTTTTTTCGTCTTCCTGGTGTTGCGAACCCGGACACGAACCCAGACCAAACATTGTCACAGAATCCGACGATAACGTTTTCACAATATTTTTTCGAGCGGTATTTAAAAATTTCTTCTCTCGCTTATTAATACCTTCCGGTATGCCTTTTGCAAGAAAAGTCAAAGCTTTCCAATACAGTTTTTTCTCGCCCAACTCGGTAAGTTTACTTATTGCACTTGTTTGCGATTCAGCGATTATCTTAACCGCTTCAAAGGCTTCCTCTTTTATACTCCTTGAAGAGGTGGCAGCATCGGACGAACCTGAACTTTTTTGACTTTTTTTACTAATTGCGAAACCGGGTGGACATTGTATCGGGTCGTCCAGAATCACAGGTTGCATATTAGCCGCAAGACGCTCAGTGTACGTGTTGGTGTTCGGGACATCGTCGTCTTTAAGGTTGACTTTAAGGTTGACCGGTTCTAGGTCCGGTTGGAATGAACGTTTATTGCCCATAACCCCTTCCTCAAGAAAGAACTTCGGGTAATGTTTTAACACATCCCAACATTGCTCGTATATAAAAAAACGGCCTTGTTGGCTTTTAAATTTGTTACGTGACGCTTTTAAAACGTCTTCCTCTTTTGCACCGCTTAGACGTGTCTTACTATAGCCCTTGTATATTTCATTGAAAGCTTTAACGTCATGAGCAATTTTGTTCCATTTTCCCGTTAGTTGACTAACGGTACGTTTTACGGTAACACGAGAATTAAACGTCGTTAGTACGGTCTTCCAATGGGCAGAATCCGCTTTCCCATTTACCATGACACCATCTTTTGACGCATGGACCCACTGTTCGGCCAGTGTTTTAGCATCCTCGTCATTCCATTTAACTTGAAGTCTTTTTTGCTTTAATTCTCGTGGTGGTTTTGTGTCCTCAAATTCTTCGATTTTGTTGTCATCTTGTACTTTTGCAATCTGAAAGCCAAAAGGTTGTGAAATAATGAACACGTTAATTATATATCTAGAACAATACAATCTTAACTACATTATAATGAATTTGGTCCAAGTTCTTAATCCCTTGATTTTTAAGAATTTAAAATGCAAGTCAATTAAAATTAATTTTTTACCAATTCAACATTATATACAAAATCAGAATCAAATTAGAATAAGTTCTATTAATTAAATTGTAATTATAATAATTTACAAATTACATATAACCTGAACTGAGAAACCCGAAGATTGTGTAACCCAAAGTCCCAAACCAAGGAACATCTACATATTAAATTTAATCGCTTATATAGTGAAATAAAACACTACTAATCTGCCCTTTTATGCAGGTATCCAGCTATAATAATATAATCTAATTTTTTAAATAAATTGATTTAGAATGCTATATGCATTAAATATAGAGGTCGGGTACTTCTAACCGAATTGACACCTGCACTTTTTAGCTAATTTTTTTAACATTGACCTGTTTGAAATAAAACACCACCTTAATCGACCCATTGCAACGTTTTATCAAACCAAAATATAAAAATTCACACCTCTGGTCGAGCAAGCTTGAACTCAGCCTCTAATGCAAGAATGGCTTCAATTTGTGGCATATCATGATCTTTTTGAGCAGCATGAATTTTTCTCAGAGTAGCTTCTGCTGCAAATTGAGCTGCCATTGATGCTTTCTTCTCATCATTAATTTTCTTGATCTCAAGATTCTACACGCGCGTGAAATTATCATGAAAAGAAAGTAGAAACAGGGAAAAATAAAAGTGTTTTAGTCAATACTTTGCTTTCTAGAAGAGATTCTGTTAACTTTAGCTTCTCCTCCAGCTTTGACAGTTCTTCAGTTAGCTACACAAAAGTAAAGAAAACATAATATCAATGACAAAGTAGAGCAACTGCATACTTATTATTAAAATTGTAATTGTATACAAGAAACAACACAAAATTCAATTGTATACAAGCATGATCCATTAGTTCAAATTATAGGGAAATAATTACATTAAAAAAGAAATCAATATCAAGCTTAAACCATCATTGTACACAAGACACAGAGCTAGAAATTGAAACAGGGCACTCTAACAAATATGAAATTAGCATTCAGATTTAAGTGCTTAAAGATTATAATTCAATATACTTAAGAAAGTATAACCTCTTCAACAGCTTTCTCCTTCAATCGTTCAGATAACTTAAGCGCCTTGATCTCAGCTTGTGCTTCCCCCAATTCTCGATCCTTATCTGCAAATAAGTCAATCAAAGTCCACAATCAAAATCATAACCACAAACATTAATTAATCAATCTATCGGATCAATCCGCATAGTTCACCTCTAATTTCATTTTCCAACCGATTAAGCTCAAGCTTAACCGGATCCGACTCATGTAACAGATTCATAAGCTCGTCAGCGTCTAAGCTAGGTCTCACCGTAGCTCTCCTATGACCACCAGTAACTGAACCCCTCCCACCTTCCTTGAAGGATCCTGACATCATAAACGACGACGTATCGCCAATCGGAGTTCGTACATTTCCGGCACTGTTATCGCCACCGTTCAACATTTCAATTGTATCCATCATCATTATCGTACCACCGTCGCTGGTTACTTCCTCCATTACTCGGACCTGTACTCAATCACACATCAATTGTTCTAAAATTAAACAACTTTTTATCCTCTAGGGTTTATCTATTTGACACTTTTAGATGCGTACGTGTAGGACGAATGTAGATACAGATGGTTATGTTTTAGAGTTTTTTCTTTAATAAAAAAGAAAAGAGAATATAAGAAATTACTGTTACTTTATTTTTTTATAAATTTCGTCCCAAAGGACCCAAACATAACACATCTCCAATGCAAGTTTATTCCAAATTTTGTACCGTGTAGGTTATTTGAAGCTAAATTATCTTATAGTAGAAAAATTTTTGCTTTAAAAGATTATTATTTTCTAATTTTTATCAAGACATAAAAAAGTTTTATGTAGGTTAATATCCATTTGACTAAAAGTTTTTCGGAAAGCTTATTTATAAATTTTGAATGAAAAGTTTAGGTGTCAATTATAAATAAATCATTGCAATTACTTAACATGCTCTAAAACGGAACTCATGTCAATGATTTGGTATCATTTCTGTCCTTGTACGCCTTGTATCTGATCTCATTGGTGCCTAGAAAGGCTTGATTGTTTGTAATGCAAAATCTCACAAAGCTGCATCAAAAGGTTGAGAAAATCCTACTTCACCTCTGCTTTATTGAATGCATTTTCTAGTTTTTGTTGTGCCTAGATAAAGTGTGCAACTCTCTCGTGTAATGTTTCAAAGGGATGTCTAATGTAATAAACGAATTTAAAAAACTAATAAGTGACAAAACACATGGAGATTTCATATAATTTACTCTAAATATAAATCGATTGATAGGGTTGTAACTTTTTCTAGATCGAAATAGATAGCATATATATAAAACTAAGGGATCACAAATAAACTTTCCTAAACTTTATTACATAATTATGAAATAGTTGGGATAACATTAACACAAGCCCTATAAGTTTCAATCACGTATCGACGACTTCTTTTTCATTCGATTCACCGTTTTGTTATCAATGTTAAACGCGTGTGCCAGAAGCTCAGTAGATATCGGCGGAGTGGACCCAAATATCGAGTTTGTGATGCTAACAACTCCCGGGTTTTGGCTGCTTAATGCAGCAATTGCACTTGCATTTGAATGACCCAAATTCCTCTGAAAATGAACCAGCCCGATTGGGAAAACAAACACATCGCCACGTTGCAGGACTTTAGTAATGAGCCGGTTTTGTGGGTCGGAAGTAATGAATCCAACTTGAAGAGTTCCGTCTAAAACGGTCAGTATTTCGGTGGCTCGGGGGTGGGTGTGGGGCGGGTTGGCTCCCCACATTGCATAGTCAATGCGGATCATTGAGAGCCCGAGTGTGTTGAGCCCGGGAATCTGGTAGACAGACACAGGGGTGACTCTGTACCCGTAAGAATTTCTTGTGTCGCCCTCGATGTGGAGCCCACTATAGAAGAAATCATCAGCTTGCACAAAGATCGGGTTCTTGCAAGCCATACCGTTTACTCTAACTGCAACTACACGAAGAAAAGAAAAAAAGTTCATCGGAATTAACTAAAACATACAAAAGGAGAAACTAAATTACTAATATTTAAAAATAACTAGCAGGATCTCTCGTAATGTGGCGACGGGTATCTTGTAATCGTATTTTACGGAGGCGATAGTGATGGTGGTGGTGGTGCGTAGTAATGGTAATGTTGGGTGGCGGTATGGTGGGTGGTGGTGAGTGTTGGTCAATAGAATAATATGAGTTTAGATATTAATAAAGATTAAGTATATGTAAGTAATTGCAGTCAAGTAATTAACATTTGCCCTAGTAGCTCAGTTGGTTAGAGCCCCTTGCTAATAATATGAAAGCCGCACGTTCAAGCTCTGGGGTGTGTTTTGTCTGAAAATTAAGCATTGTTCATTTTGGAAGGTGCAAAATGTATTATATATATTAAGATAAAGATAAAACATGCGTGTACCTAGGTTGGTTGGATCTGCTACGCAAAAATCTTGTAAGGGAGCTGGCTCGAATGAAAAGACACTTAGGATCAAGAGGGTAAATGTTGCCAACAAAATCAAGAAAGTAGAAGGTGTTGCCATGGATTTGAAGAACATTAGAGTTGGAAGAATATAGCTGTATGGATGAGCTTGCTGTAGTTCTATCTCTGAAGTATATTTATATTGTAAGCATATATAGAAGAAAGATCATGCAAAAGCTCTTGGATCTTGGTGGTTAAGGTCTGTTTAGTTTACTTTGATGACATCATTATCTTATTCAAATCTTGAAAAAGTTCAAGAATTGCCCGTAGTTCATTTGGTGTTCATGATTCATAAACATGTATATGCCCACGCTGTTATAATATTTATAGACTAAATAAAGGGTCAGTGGTGGGATCAACTTTTTTATAAGTATCTTTATGATGTCTCCTACACTAAATATACATACTTTTTTGTTTGTTTTTATGTATGTTGTTTTTGGCTTCATAAAATTTTAAATATGCGTACAAGTAAGTGCGCAGAATGTGCCGAATGGAAATGGTTTTTAATAAGTGGCGGAACTAGAAAATCATACCAGCAGTAGCACCCTTGCGAGGTTTAAAAAGACAGGGATCAAGGAGGTTGTGCATCCTTGTAGGAGGGGTCCAGCGGGATCCCGTTGGTCGGTCAGTGGGAGGGGTCGAGCGTGGAGGCCAGCCCTCGTGGAGTTGGGACAGCGCCACGAAATAAAAACGAATTTAACGTAAGAGTACTCTATTATAGAAAAATTGAAGTATTTGATTATATACACAAACAAGTATCTAAGAACTAATTTCATAAATATATAACACAACTAGTAATTTCATAAACTTAAAAGTAAAAAAAATTATGACAATCAATTTGGGTTTTTATACGATTTATATTTTTTGTTTAAGTTTGTACTATTGGTTAATACTTGCGTTGTCTTTTTTTTAAGATTGTTTTAGGCAGTTTGTTATGACGTTTAATCTGATAGTAGCATAGTAACACCAACCTCTGTTTTTAATGCTTCATCCAAAAAAATTTAAACTTTCGGCATGGTATATGCATTATATATAACGATTTTAGTATGTTTACTTAATTTTTAACTAATATCATAGAATTTACTTTTTAATCGGCACTATAATACTTAGTAGGACTCATTAAAACTAACGGGTCAAATAAACTGTTTCCACATTACACCATCATATTGCCCTTAACAGTTATGCCACCAATAATAAACAAACTTTTCATTAAAAACCTGAATTAATTAACAAGAAAGATTGACACAATTCAAAATGATAGGTGAAGCCAAACAATCATACAAACATAATTAACTTTTCACCATCGGAATCTTCGTAACTCTAGAACTTTGTTTGTAGCTGATCCACGACGGTTTTATCAAGTTGGAAAGCCCTGGCTAAAATATCCGCTGAAATTGAAGGATTTGCACCAAAAACAGCATTTGCAATCGTTATTGCACCCGGATTTTGACTACTCAATGCAGCAATAGCCACTGCATATCCATTACCAAGATTACGTTGGAAATGAACAAGTCCCACGGGGAACACGAAAACATCGCCCTTTTGCAACACCTTGCTCATAAAACGGTTATCAGGGTTAGAAGAGACAAAACCGACTTCTAGGGTCCCTTCAAGAACGGTTAAGATCTCAGTGGCTCGTGGGTGGGTGTGGGGTGGGTTGAGTCCCCATGGTGCATAGTCAATCCGAACCATTGAGATTCCCAAACTATTTAAGCCTGGTAGTTGAGTCGCAAAGACTGGGGTCACTCGTGATCCGACGGCGTTTGATGTGTTGCCCATGAGGTGGAGCCCACTGAAGAAAAAATCATCTGCTTGAACTTGCATCGGATTCTTGCATGCTACACCATTTACTTTCACTGCACAATATTATAAATCAACATATCTAAATCATTGATTTTTTATGTTGACATTAAGTAAAATGCCTTTTGGAGACCACAAACATATATGGTGGCGAAAGTCTAAAAATGGTCTAAAAAGTTTTTGGAGACCATTGTCTTCTCTAAACATGAAACCCCGTCTTTGAAAATTTTATTTGGGGGAAATTTCCCGATACATTTTTAAAGAACACGTACGATATCTAAATCTTTAAAAGGCAATCCTTGCGTCCCCAAAAAAGTTTCATTTTCCTAAAAAATTTCCCCACAAAAAGTTTCTAACTTCTCAAATTAATGAGATCCACTTAATAAAATATTATTATTACCAGAGACCTCACCAGATTATCTTTTAAAAATATTTAGTCTCTCATAACTAACCTTATATTTTAATCAAAACTATTATCAAGAACCCCACCACGTACTCTTCTAAAAACTTGTGCAGAAAAAATAGGAACTTTTTTATAAGACAAAATGAGTATTTGCTTTGAAAAAATAGATATTGAGTCAGCAATTCATCTCAAAAACTCTACTTCAGAGATGACGTAGTTTGTACACGTTAGGTCTCTTAAAGTAACTAATACCTGAGTTGTTGGGATCAGCTACACAAAAATCTTGGAGAGGTGACGGTTCGTAGGCTAAGGCAATGAAGCAAAAGTTAGAGCTACAATACTCAATAAAATGAGTTTATTCGACATCGTCTTTGAATAATCAGAGGAGGAATGAAAACACAGATGAGATGTTTTTTATGGTGAAAGAAGCTGCTTTGTAGCTCCATATATATAGACGTAATTAATCTGCATGGTCCTTGAATCTGTTGTTTATTGAATGTTTACTTTGTCTAATTTCTTTCGACAAGATAAAAAACAATACTTTTATGTCTAATGATTGCCGTCCAACGTGGAATCTGTCATGGAATTATATTTTTAGAGTAATGTGCAAGGTCTTGATCAATGTTTTAAAAACCAAGCTAAACTGACTGGTCAGACCACCAAACAGGAAGTTAGCCAGTCTGAATGATCTGGCTAGATCGATTGTTATAACTCGGTTAGAACCGCCGGCTTGACATAAAAATCTAGTTAAACCGACCGGTCGAACTGGAAAAAAATCAAATTTTCAAAAAAAAAAAATAGATACATAAAATAAACATATGAATCTTTTGTATACGTTTTGAAGCTAAAAACAACTAAATTAGTTCAAAAATGGGTAAGTTTTGAATTTTTTGATTTTTAAGGTACTTATTTGTATTGTTCTAGTTTTTTTTTTACATTTGTACATTATTTACATAATTAGTGCATTATAAGTACTCAATGGTACGTATTGTCATCAAGTCAAACGGCCAGTCTGACTAGTTCAACCATATTTAGGTCATTGACTGGTTAACTGCATACAAACAATTTTTAAAACATTGGTCTTGATAAGGAAGTGGTCAGCCGGCTAATCTACAATTAGTACTCTTTAATTGTGCCCAGAATTGGTCAATCTCAATTCTGATATGCTAAAGCATAAAACTGCCAGCTGTGTATACTCTTATGTGCTAATTTTACAAAAAAAACCGACTTTGAGCAAATGTTTTAAAAACTAAACCGGCCGGTGGGACCAGGTCGAACCGGGATATGGGTAGGTATCTGGTCGAAGTTAACATGTTGATTTGATTTAATCTTTCAGTCACACCATAAAGCTTTTAGTTCAATTTATAGATATTAATTTATAGTTGATCTTCTATGTGCAAGGTTTTTCCCTAAATCCGCCTCTAAATAATATATAGATATTTATAGTTGATCTTTCATGTGCAACTACTTCTTTTATAACAAAAAGTTCCCATGTCTGAAACATGAAAATAATAACGTTCTTGCAATGGCTGGTGGGACCTGGTTTAGGTACAAGTAAGTTAAAGAGTTAGATATATAGGTACATCCATCCAACAGACACACAATCTTTTGTGTACAAGAGTAGCTTTTTCCTTCTCACAACATAGGTAGAGCATAGTAGTTACCTCTTGAGATGTTCGATCTCTCTCTATCTATCTATCTCTCTCTCTCTAACACACACGCACGCGCTACAAGAATTTACCTATGTCCAGATGACTTTTTCTGAAACTATAGCAACGACATGTATTTCAGTATTTGGAATTACATTTTGAGAAGCCCGGGTAAACTTTTTATTTCCCACCGACCCTGACGACATGCATGTCGTTGGTCGGTATATATAGGGTTTCAAATAAGATGAATCTTGGTCAAATCTATAGCAACGACAAGTGTCAGCGCCATAGGTTTTGTCGCTATATGAGTAATTTCTTGTAGAGGGGCGTAAAAGGTATTGGCAAGTGCAGAGATATTGAGACGGCTCAATTTGAGGACACAGTTAACCATTAGTTAGCTTGGTGATTTGATTGAGCCGTGCCAATATCCCTGCCTTTTATAAATTTGTGTTTCAGGTACATAATGACAATTAGCCTTGTCTAATCTGTTTTGTCATGGAGCAAGCCAATTAAGTGGGTATTAAGAAATGAATGTAGCAAAATTAACTTGTGTGGATTGCAAAGAGAAGATGTCGTCTCATACGTTAGGAGGTTTGATCTCTTAAATTGATACTTATTAATGATAGCTGAATTCTAATTTATATGTATTTTAGGATGAAACTCGACTCCTATTTATAAGATAGGTTAACTGATGATCAACTCTTTCTGTTACACAAGAATTATGAAACCTTATCCAACCAAAGAATTAGACTTAATAATATCCAAAATTCCCAATAAAAACTTCACTTTTAAATCTTCTCAAAATAGAATAGATATGGTAGATTAGTCGCACGATTGAGTCAAATACAACGGATATCTCTACTATCTATAATGCATTTAGGACTTTTCCAGAAATAGGTGGCTGAAATTTTCAGCCAAATAATTGCTATTTTGGGAAAGACTTTGAGTTTATTAAAAAAGGATAATACGGGATTCGAACTAGAAACCACCATCTTATAAGCCAACAACTCTAACCACTAAGCTACATAAGTAGGACGTTGTTGTGTTGCTAATCTTATCTTTTTTAATATCTTTTTCAGTGCATTTCAAATTCAAAAAGGAAGTTATGGAGTTTCTTTTGGGGAACGAGATATACACCATCACCGATGCATTTCAAATTCAAAAAAGAAGTTGGGGAGTTTCTTTCGGGAATCGGGATAAACACCGTAACCATATGATATCCTTCACAAGATTTACATCGGGCATCCAATCGTTATTTACCAAGTACCAACACACCGGGTTTTTAGTTTTTACATAACCTGCCCTACCATCCACCATCACCGCCTCCTACACGAATCCTCGACATCGATTCCAAAGATGGTAGCATTGATCGTTCCCCTCACTATTTGTGTTTCAATTGAATTACGGTTTCTGAAGCTACTTCAAAACTCAAAATGGTTAGTCTTATAATCAATCGTTATCTTCATTATCTTCAATGTTGGAACATTTGATGACAATCGGAAATCATTTCGATTCCTCAAGTTAGGGTTTTGCTCGATAGATTTATCGTAGTTCGCTAATTATTATACTTTTAGAATTCACAGTTCAATTTTTTCTTCGTCTGCTCAATGTTTCTTCATATCTATATTTGAAGCAACCATATGCATATATGCAGAACCCTGTCTTGGAGATTATGCTGGATGAACTGAGTCACTACAATAATACATAACTCCCATTTTTTGTTCAGGTATATTTAAATGCTAATGCTCTGTTCTATCAATTTTTGTCATCTAAACTGTAAAATTTTCATTTTGTCCGTCCCATTCATTTTGGTTTAGACTAATATTATAAGTTGGGGGTTTTGTTTTAGGCGTTGGATAATGTCGAAACTGAACCTTGATATGCATACAACATCTTCAAACGCACGATTCAAAGGTATTTTAGATTTCAAATATTAATTTGTTTCTTTTTTCTCTCTATTTAAATTGCAGACATTGTAATCAAATAATAAGCAACACAGCAGACATAAGTAGCTCAGTTGCTTTTAGGGCATGCTATACATGTGAATTTAAGTGTCATTTATTAATTAATAATATAACACTAGAAATAAAGTAATCAAATTAACATGAGGGAACTCTTTTGCTTTTTGTTGATCAGGAATATATATTCTGATTATCTCAGCATACAACTGAATCCAAGGAAACTGTGTTATGTATCCTTACATGTGTTTCATGTAGCATTTCATCGAAACAGTGTTCATGGTGGTGTACTCGATAATGGTCATGATGCTGATGAAGAGCGATTAATCGAATCGATTAAAGCAATGTAAAAATTCTTTAATCTTCTTACTGGTGATTATTTAATTAGATGTTTTCATGATAACAGTGTTCATGCCAGTTAATGGTGGAACAACTAAATCAAATAACAAGGTAATTCAAGAATTCTATCTGATTTTTTATATTTTTATTTTTTTCTTTTGATTTGATTTGGAATTCCATGTTGTTGCAGGTTGATGATGATTTGAAGAAAAATAGGAGGTCGTTTATCACTCAATTATTTTCGGCCATTTTGTTAACCGGATTGTGTTTTTCTTTTGGAGGGCAGGCTTATTGTCAAGTTGCTGCTGTTTTGGAGGAAAGAGTTTGGTGATTCAAATATCTGAGAGACTTTAGTTTGACAACACATTGGCTACTAAATCTCCTGGGCTTCTTGAGTTTTAGCCATATTATTCTTGATGTGGCTTGAATTAATGCTTTAGTTGACTATGGTTGACTTTTGGGCCATGTTATCGGTCAATATGTGTAATTTTGACATAAGGGGTACAATTTGTAACTTTTTGACACTTACTAATCCGTATCTTCATCTTATACTTTGTTATGCGTAACTAAATTCTTTTCTGGCATATATTTGAGCATGTTCCCAACCACCATCTATTACCATGACTCACCAATTAATCACCTATCACTACTGCCACGACCTCCATCATTATTGTCTCCAGAAAACCTCCATCATTATTGTCTCCAGATTATATAGTCACAGGATACTTGAACCTCCATCACTTTTACCACCGGAAAATATAGTTACAGGGAACCCACCGCCGCATTGCGCGGGTACGCTGCTAGTTATACTAAAAGACTGTAAAATTTACTAAAGAAATGACTACCAATATACTTTTTTAAAGTAAATAATCGTATGTAAATTTTGGTATAAATGTCATGAACCATGATTGTAGTTTACTCGTATTTAGATTGTGTACTTTATCTCATATCCTGTAGACCTAGAACAAGTCTAACTATATTGGGCCAAAAAGTAAACAATTTTAAGTATTTTTTCCATTATACCCAAACGCCTAAAGCCCAAAATTTATAGAAGACATTAAAACCACATAAAGTAGAGGTTTGACCGTATGAATAGTCCATAAAAAAATCCAGAAAATTTTAGTTGAGACATGTCACTCACTTGCCATCCACATACCCAAAAACAAGAATTATCCAAAATCTTTCTCCTTTCCTCGGTGATTTTCTTCATCAAAACCTCAACCTCCCATCTCAGATTTCAAAAAAATCAAGAATTCATAACCCATCATGTTAACAAATCTCTCACCTTTTAACACCATCAGATCCCTTAATAACAAACCCAAACACCACTTTTCATCTTTACAACCATCTTTAACACCGTACCCATCTGCAAATCTAAGTTTTCTTGACAAGAAACCGTTTTTACATCAAAAGATCGAATACCCAACTGGAAACAAGAAAAAGTTCAAAACTTTAGCACTATCCGACTTCGGATTTGGTGGGTTTGAGAGTGCTCAGTCTGTATTAGAAGCCGTTTCAGTATTAACAGCAATTATAGTTGTTCATGAAAGTGGTCATTTCTTAGCTGCTTCCCTTCAAGGAATTCATGTAAGTAAATTTGCAGTTGGTTTCGGTCCAATTTTAGCTAAATTTAATGCCAATAATGTCGAGTATTCTTTAAGAGCATTTCCGTTAGGCGGGTTTGTCGGATTCCCGGATAATGATCCGGATAGTGATATCCCAATAGACGACAAAAATCTATTGAAAAACAGACCAATTCTTGATAGAATCATAGTCATTTCAGCCGGTGTAATTGCAAATATAATTTTCGCATATATCATAATTTTTGCACAAATTGTGTTCGTCGGATTGCCAGTGCAAGAAGCTTTCCCGGGTGTGATTGTACCCGAAGTCCGACCCTTTTCAGCCGCTTCCCGAGACGGGTTGTTAGCCGGTGACGTCATCCTTTCCGTTAACGACGTCGCATTACCCAAAACCGTACCAAATTCGGTCTCGCAAGTTGTCGATGTCATTAAGAAAAACCCCAAATCAACTGTTGTTTTTAAGATAGATCGAGGCGGGAAAGATTTCTTGGTGAAGGTCACACCGGATCAGAATCTTGATGGTAGTGGTCGAATCTGTGTCCAATTAGCCCCAAATGTTAGGGTTTTGAAGGAGAAACCAAAAGATGTTGTAGAAGCTTTTAGCTTCACGGGTCGCGAGTTTTGGGGTTTAACGTTTAATGTTGTCGACAGTTTGAAACAAACTTTTCTTAACTTTTCCCAATCTGCAAGCAAAGTTTCTGGTCCTGTTGCGATTATAGCCGTTGGTGCAGAAGTTGCCAAATCAAATATCGATGGATTATATCAATTTGCAGCTATTTTGAATCTTAATCTTGCGGTTATTAACTTGCTTCCTTTGCCTGCTTTAGATGGTGGTTCTTTGGCTTTAATTCTTGTGGAAGCAATTAGGGGCGGGAGAAAACTGCCATTAGAAGTAGAACAAGGGATTATGTCGTCGGGAATTACACTCGTTTTCGTTCTTGGTGTTTTTCTTATTATTCGGGACACACTAAACCTGGATTTCATCAAGGATTTGTTGTGAATTTTTTGAAAATTTCAGCGGTGTGATCAGTTTGGGTACAAATGCTTTCTGTTGTTCGATATGAGTTCGATTCAGGTACTGATTTGATCTGCACATGTAATATTTGGGTCTGTTTTTATTGTGGTTTATGATATACATTCCTTGTTGATATTCGTTACACTGGTATTGGAGATAGAACACGATACGATTGGGATACTTTAATCTGTGTTGATAATTGATATTACAATACCAAAATTTATTTGGAGTAACAGTATTTATACGTTGGGTGTGTTTTGTTTTCTACTTGATATTATAGGCGACAATTTCGACTGTTTACTTAAGAATGAGTTTATTTAGGTTGCGTTTTATCCTAAAGAATTAGCTAAATGAGGAACGAGTCAAATAGATTGAAAGTCACTGAAGGTTACTTTCAATACATGTGGCATCCTAAATCGTTTTTTTTATCGAGTTTAGATTAGCATAGTAATACCATATATGTTATCGCGATTAACATATATATACAGCTAATTTGAAACCAGCTTGGTTGTTTGGTTTTATTGATCTCAATCAGTTTTTACAACAATCTCCATTTTTTCTAATACATTATATTATACTGCATTACTACAGAATACCATTACCATATTACAAGTATAATAAAATCTCTTTAAATTAATATTTAGTAAATTAATAAACTCTCTAAAATAATAAAGTTGTCCCTTGACCAATGTAAAATTTTGCAAAAATCAATAAAATAATAAGATAATATTTTTTATAAGATCCCTTTATAATTTTCGGTCTCAAGAAAATCATAAATTAATAACTATAGAAACCGAAAAGAAATATATTACACTCTATTGAAATATGATTGAATAGTTGTCTTTTCTCCTTTAAAGTTCAAGTATATTTTGAGCTCATCTTTAACTTTTCTTATTATTATATGATTGAATAATTGTTTGTTTTTCTTAAAGTTCAAGTCTACTGAAATATCATTGAATAGTTGTTTGTTTATGGGAGATTTTTTTATAATTCTCGGTCGCAAGAAAATCATAGATTAATAATTAATAGAAACTGAACAAAATATATTACATTCTATTGAAATATGATTGAATAACTATATATTTTCCTTTAAAGTTCAAGTCTATTCATGTAATTTATATATGTCAAAACTTGATTAATAATACATTGAATACATTCACTATTATACTTCAAAAGTCATTATTGATTTACAATGCATTATTAATTTAAAGTTATTCAAAAGTCATATGTCAAACTTTCTTTCGAATACATTGAATATGTTCAACTCTTTAAATTAATAATTACAAATTTATCGATAAATTAATAACTTTCTAAATTAATATAAAAACGCACAAAATCTATATTATATGAACTAGCATCGTATCTGCTTTAAACAACAGATAGTGTTTCAATATATGAGTAACTTAGATTAAATATATATATCTTGGTTCGTGTTACATGATATTCAAGGTTTCTCAATTTGCATCTAAATATATAAAATGTTATTTTCATTATAAAATTTTATTAATTTTGGTATGATATTAAATTAGATGCATATTTTTTAGTGGAATTTTTTTTTGACTTATAATTTCTAATATTTTAACTTATGTTAAAGATATATTGACATAAAATATTAAATATTTTTCATTTAAATCAACTCCAATTAATTATGAATGAGTATTAAATGAAAGTTAAATTATTTAATAACTTTATTAGGATATTAGCGTAATGCGGCGTCGGGTAGCGACCAATTGGCGTATGATGGTAGTGTCGGTGGCTGGTAGTGGTGGAGGTTGCGGATAATGGGTGGTGTTGGTAGTTTTAACTTTTTAAGATTTAAGTGATTAATAAAAATAAATTTGTTTCAAGGAACACATAGTCTAAAAGGGGTCTAAAAGCTCATTTGGTTTATACATTGTGTTAATAAGACGGGTGCCAACAGCAGCCTACCGACGCCGCCGATTATGGCGACCGTTGGCACGGTCCCGCAGGTTGGGTCCGCCGGTTGGCCACGCCGCTTTGAAGACGAGCGAGAGAGAGTGCTAGTTGAAGATGGTGATTAAATTTTTTTTTCTTTTCTTTTTTCCAGACGTTATTTTTATTCTTATTTTACTTTTTTTTAATTTTTTTTAACTCCTTAAAAGGTAATAATTAGAAAAAAAGGGTAATACTTAAAAAAATTCTAAAAAATTCAAAAAATAAAATTAAAAAATAAACTTTTTATGTAATGTTTTTTTATAATTAATGTAATTTTTTTATTAGTTATATGTTTTATTTAGATGTATATTTTAATTAGAAAAAGAAAAGTAAATGGTGGGGCTCAAATTTGGTGAAGTGGCGGAGTGCTGTTGGCATGACTACGTCAGTTTAGTGTTAGTTAGTTTGTCTGGTGACGTGACGCTGAGTTGGCAGCTGATGGCGTCAGTTGCTGCCACCATTGGGAGTGGTCTAACACAGTTCAAATACTGCATGATGTTTTTTTTTATAAACGGAACTTGATTATACCCCTAGGTGCTGTTTGGTTCGCTGAAATGTAATGGAATATGAGGGAATTGGAATGCAATTCCATCAGATTCCAGTGATTGGTTCAAAAAATTAGATGGGATTGGATTCCTAAGTAATGGAAACATTCCACCAAAAGAAGGAATATCAATTCCATCCAAATGTGGATGGAATTGAATTCCAAGGTTGGATGGAATGTTCTTTTACATTTATACCCTTTATCCACCACCACAACCACCATCACCACCGCTGTCACCACCGCCGCCGCCACCCGCCGTCGCTGCCACCCGCCGCCGCCACCACCACCACCACCCGCTGCCACCACCACCACCTGCCACAACCACCACCATCTACCGCCATCACCACCACCGCCGCCGCCACCACCACCTGCCACAACCACCACCTGCCACAGCCACCACCACTTACCGCCACTACCACCACCACCCACTGCCACCATCCACCACCACCCTCCACCACCCACCGCCGCCGCCATCTCCGCCACCATCACCCATCGCCGCCACCAACCGCCACCACCACCACCCACCACCACCGCCTTCGCCACCACCGCCGCCACCACCCACGATCACCACCACCAACCACTACCAGTAATAAGGGTAAATTCGTCATTTTAGATAATTGAAATTCCAATTCATGTCAATCAAACAGAATATTGAATTGGATTCCAATTTCCTTCCATGCCAACCAAACAGACTATGAAATTAGATTCCAATTTCATCAGAAACATTCTGCGAACCAAACAACACCCCTAATTTACAGGAGGCTTCCTTGAAATTGCTAAAACTGTAAGGGCTTTTTTTGTACAATAAAATTTGTCAACTGTCGTAATGTATAAAAAGACAAAAAAAATCCGTGTTTTTTTATTACTTTCCCCGTATTCCCTCCATTTTCCCGCTCCTTCTCTCCTTAAAATCCCGCCTCTCTCACACCCTTCCTCCATCGCAAACCCTCTCTTTCTCAATATCGCCACCATTCTCTCTCTCTCTCTCACGTTATCTTCTCCGGCCACTATGAACCGCCGCATCAGAAATCAATCCGCTGCCAAGAAGTCTGACAACGGCTACCTACGCTACTTAAAGCCTGGCGCCCTTGCACAACTCCGTGACTCCAAAATCAACGCCAGATCTCATTTAAGACCACACGACTCTCAGATCTCTCTATATCGCGCTATACAATCGTCACCTACTCCATCACCCTCGCGCTCTCCCAACGCCGGCGCAGGCACACAGCAGCAGCAGGAAGTCACCGGAACTTCAACCACCACCGACGGTGGATTACCGTTTCTATCTAGAAGATTGTACGCACCTCATTGTCTGCAGCGGAAGAAGCTAATGGCTGTTAGATCGATGTATATATTGAACTCAGATGGTCGCTGATTGATGCTTTCAGTACCGATTTCCTTGTTGCTCATTAGTAAAATAGTAGTTTCTATCGATCAATCTGTACAAGAAAAGAGCAATTTTGCTGTAGATTTGTTGTTGTGGGGGTTATGTGAAAATGATTGCAATTAGGGTTCAAAGCACAATAAATAAAGTCATTAATTGTTCAATTGATTTGCTTCTTGTTGCTAAATTGTTTTCAATTTGAGATAGATACGCTACAATGATTTATTTTTAATTATTTATCTATGTTGTGTTAATTGATGGTTCTAACAATAATTTGTTGCAATTTTGAACATAGTTTTTTAACTACAATTTTGTGGGCATCAGCTGAATCACAAGGTGCACAATTCTGGTCCCGACTTTCTGAATTTGATAGTTGGAGATGAAACCCTTTTTAGCTTTGTGGTCCATGAATGATACAATCAGACTCCACTTCTCTTGAACTGCTTACCTGTAAATTGTTGTGTTCTGCAGCAATGTCTTTAAAACTGACTTTACCTAAGGATGCAGAAAATGTGAAGAACTGTAAGTCATTATTGTTTGAAATTATCTTGGTTCGGTGAGTTGGGGCAATTCCAGCATCAAAAGATAATGATGGTACAACTTTTATCTAGCTTCTTTTGTGGTTAATGGTCATCTTTAGCTTTTAAAGGGATTTTGGCTATGATCTTCAGCATGGGATTTAGCACTATAATTGGTATGTGCTTATGTATAGTAAATAATTAATTATTGTTCATACAAAGTACTGAACATAGCAACTATTCATCAACTCAAGTGCAGTAGCTTATTTTAATATGTTGGGTTGTTTTACTATACACGCTAAATTGAGCGATTAGATTGTTAAATGCAATGAAGTCACAACAAATGGAAAGGAGTTTGATGTAGACTTAAAAACGAGAACATATGTTGGCCCCGTTGATTCTTAAAATATCCAGAATCTAAAACTATGTTGATTCAAAGAATACTGTGAATTTGATCTTCAAAATCTGTTCAACTCAAGAACACAAATTTTGGGAGAAAATCATAAACTGTCTTTTCCAACGTCTCAAACAAACCCTAAATAAAGTTTTGATCTTCGAATGCGCAAAAAGACAAACCGGTTGAATATACAGCCTCTTTCCTCATAAGCTTTTGGGCTCAAGGAACAAAAGGTATGTTCCTTCACATTTGGGTCTGCATCAGAATCTAATACCGCATTTTAGTTGCATGCCATTTGCATTACAAATAGAGTCTTACTGCATTTATAAATTAATAAAATTCACACAGTTTCATACAAAAGCAAGGCTGTTTAGGTCCATTATTTTCACATGCCACAGGGTAAGAATATGGCGTATATTACGTTATCTTGTGGTTCTTGAATGACAATAATTTTGCAAAATTCTGCAAACAAACACATTTTAGTGGTATTGAACCACTTGTAGCATTTCTTTTCTCTCAAGACAGTAGTGCAAAGTCATGATTATAATCTCTACATTGTAGTCGTAGGTGTTAGCCCAACGAATGAGGATTTGTATAGTGGTTAAGGCCCAAGGGTCCAATGATGACTATGTTGACGAGGTTTTCTAGTATGGGTCGGATTGGCTCAAACCTTGAGAGTGGACTTTATCGGTCAGCTGTGCCTAGAAGTGGCATTAGGCAAGAAATTTCAAAACTGAAAACCGAACCGAAAACTATAATCGATGCTGGTCCGGTCCGGTATTGGTCTTTTTCGATGCGGTTCAATTTTTTCTGTCAAAATGCTCACCCATATCCGAGGACAGCACCAAAGCCGAAAATCATGTAATTACAAAACCAAACATAGATTATTATCAGTGGCAAGATAAATCTGTATGTAACTATGTGGGGTAAATCTGTGACTTCCTTTAGGACGAGTCATGGGCGAATGACCCATCCAACTTTCTTATGTGGCCACACCACTGTCCCGAATGACCCCTGACCACCACATATCAGCCGCTACATCATTCCCTCTCATCAATCACACACACCAAGATGCTTTTGTTATGGTTCCATTAAGAAGTTCGACCATTTTTTCAATATTTTAAACAAAAAGACAAAAATAAACTAAAACATTATTCCACAACGATTGTAACATCCTGAAACCCGACCTAGTAGTTTTGGCAATAAAGTATTATTAAATGAAATGTTTAGTGTTTTGTCTTTTTGTGATATTTTAGTCAAGGGATTAAAATATCCGATTTCTAAAATGTTCAAATGATTATGTGGTTTATATATTGTTAGATTAACTTTTGAATTTCAATCGCGGAAATATATTCGTTTTTGAAAATGAAGTCTGTTTGGTATTTTTAAATAAATTAGCTATGGACCGGATACTCTTTTGATACTGTTATTAAATGATATGTGCACCTCTTGTTTTCCCCTTGTGCCACGTTTTGAAGGAGCTGTCAAAACCATCTTCTCTTCTCTCAGTTACATATCACCACACACAACAAGATTGCATGTGCCTTTCCTCTCTCTAACTTCTCTCTAAAAACTCTCTTCACCTTCTTGCTTGTTTTTGGTGTCTTTTGAAGATCTAGGGCTTGTTTCTTGCTCAATCCAAATTCTAAACTCATTTTTGAGTAGGCCTTGAGGTGAGCTTCATCCTACATGTGTTTGTTATTGATTTCATGCAAGTTGGTTAAACTAGGGTTTATGATTCTTGAAGTTTTGTGCGTGAATCTTGTGTTAGATGTTAGATTACATGTTTATTCAAGCTCTTACATGTATTGTGTGGTTATTTGTGGGAAGAAACTAAGTTTTGGTGAAACTCACCTTCAAGCTCCATTAATGGAGGTTTGGAGAAGATGGGTTTTGTCAAACCTTGGATTTCGTGAAGATTTGATGGTTATTGTTGTTTATTATGTTAATATAACATGTTTGGTAAATTACTTTTGTTGATTGTCAAGTATTGGTGGATTTTATGAAATAAACTAGTTAATGTTTGGATGATTTGGGTCAAAAAGATAAACTAGTGATTTGGGTAAAATACTTGGTCAAGAAAGGTGTTGATTTGGTTAAATTATGTAGTTAGTCATGACTTGCTAAATGTGGTGTTTATATGGGTTAAAAGTCAGGATTTAGTAGTATTAGAACTATGTTTGGGTTTTGCCCCGTTTGGATGTAAAATGTATAATGTGGTCAGTTGACTTGAATTATGAAAGTATAATGTGATTATGACTTGATTAGTTATTATTGCAAGTATTTAGATGTCATTTGGGTAAAAAGTTAGTTTATGAACTTACTTGACAATTGTTTATAATTTGGTGGAATTATGTACTAATTCGGTATTCTTTTGGATTCACAGGAAACGGGAGGACAACTCAGTGACATTAGACTACTGAGTTGGTGGCAAGGAGAAGGTTACAGTGAGTGGATTTAATCTCCAACTTGTGTTTGGTTGCAATAAGTTAGTATTGATCCGTTAGTTCTGACCCCGTTAGTGCTGATCAGTTAGTGCTGATCAGTTAGTGCTGACCCCGTTAATGTTGATCAGTTAGTGCTGATCAGTTAGTGCTGACCCCGTTAATGTTGATCCGTTAGTGCTGATCAGTTAATGCTGATCCGTTAGTGCTGCTCTGCTATTTTGGGACTGGAACGTGATCATCTTTGCAGAGCGCGAAGATGTCTGGACCGTGCTTCGGCGCAAACTTTTATAACTTGCTTGTTTAGTACCTATTTGCTTGTGTTGAGTTAAATAGGTTATGTGCACATATGTGAAGAGACTTTGCTTGATTGGTAGCAACATCTCTGCTTGATTGGTAGCAACAACTCGGTTTGATTGGTAACCGAGGACTCGGTTAGTGGGCAACCGAGGTTTGAGAAGTCAGTGCGCTGGGCATAGTGTATCGACTCATATGGTATTCGGACCTTACATGTATTCGTTATACGTAAGGGGGATTACCGGGGAGTTGGGTACAGGCTTTCGGGTACCGTCGTTTGGACGACGATGGTTTTAGGCTCCTGCAGGACCCCCCGAGCTTCTTGAACAAACAGTGTTATGTGGTTGTGTGACCTTTCGATCGTGGATATGTTTATGCTTGCTTGTTGTGCCTTACAGAATTTGTAGATTATATTCATTCACTTAGCTTTGTGCTAATCCCTCTCTCGTTGACTCTTTTCAGGTTGATCGGTGCTTTGGACGGGATGATTGACCAAGCACAATTGGATATGTTTTGTAAAATGAGCCATTTCGTTAAGTGACACCGTTTAAACAATAATGTTTATTTTGGAAATTAATTTGGGACGTTTGGACTGTAAACCTAAACTTAAGACTTAGTTATTATCTTATGCTTCCGCACCTTTAAAAAAAATGGTTTCTAAATTTTGCGGTGTTACAACTTGGTATCAGAGCTTCGGTTTGGCGATGGATACACGTTTAGGTGTTTCATTCCCAAATCGTGGCTCGAGTTTGGTCAAACATTCTGGATGAGCGGGATTAGAGCAAATGTGAATGAAGGTAATTAGTGGTTAATATGTAGGTACTAACGATTTAAACTAAGCTTTCGTGAGATGTTGTGATTGTTATAGATATGACAGGAAAGGACAACCCTACCCTATTGGCCCCAGGAAATATTGGTACCTCAAGTAACAATGCGGAAACTGGCCGAGAAGCATATATGTCATTGTTGGAAAATGAAGTGCATTACATGTGGTCAATTTGAACACGAGAGAAAGGATTGTGAATTTCCTTTGTGTGTGTGTTGGAATTGTCAAAGGGATGGACATAAAGAGAGTAAATGTTTTTGGAAGAGGAAGTGGATTATAGGTCAAGTACGGGGGGTGGTCGGGGAATCTTCATCAACTGTAGAAAGGAAAATAAAGAGTACCGACGTCATTGACAGTGACTACTCGGGTATGTTCTATAAAACTCGATACTATACTTATATTGTATGTTAGTAGAGAAAATTTATGCATCTATGTTTTGATAAACTAAATTTTGTGCTTATACAAAAAAATAATCTTTGTTAATTGAGTAGATCGCTTAATTAGGACTTGTGGAATGATGTGATGAACTGAACTGCGTACCTTTGGTGTTTTATGCCACTTAAAGTGGAATAATTGATTGATTATTGATTTAGGGTACATCATTTGTGTCAGGAGTTTATATAGATATAAATATTGCATGCATTCTAGTCTCTTTATTGTTGAAACCTGGACTAGGTTAGTGTGATCTGATGTGTGGATTATTCTAGTTGAATCAAAGTTATTGTCGTATGTTATAAAAGATAGTTTTCTTTTCTTGTTGTTGGCGCACACATAGTGCCTCGTGTGTGTAAGTTGTCCATTTATGTTTTGTGCAAAATGGCGATAAGTTGAAATTAATTGTCCTAGTTATTCCTTCGCTTCGGGAGAAGTGAAGATGATTGATTGGATGCCGCTCTCGGTCACAACATATGTGACTATAGAGCAGTTTGAGTATAATAGTAGTTATTGTAAACTTCGTGAATGTGATGCCTATAAATATAATTGATGGAATTGTATATGTGAATTGGATAGTCCAAGTAGGACTAGTAATTGGTATAAGAAAAGATGAAAATGTTACCGTGACCTGTCGGGTCACATGTGGCGACTTGTATAGTGAGAATCAGAAATGTCTGTCCAATGTGAATAAATTGATGTTTGTTTTTGTTATAGACATTAATCATGACAGTTAGTCAGCGTTAAATATCTGAATGACCTGAAATGCGTATGATAAATTACCGAATTGTTTCATATGTTGAATTTGGAGTCTGAAAGGTGACTAATGAATTGTGTGCGTAGATCTTTCTGAGATGACTTGCGATAGAAATAATTGAAGATAAATGAGTTGTTAAATAATTTGCATTGTCTATGAAATGAATTGGGAAAAGTTTTGAAAATTGATGATTTATACTTAAATCTAGTGTTTAGATTTGATGGTTTATTAAACGGATTTATGTTAATAAAAAAAATTTATCATAGTTAAAATTGGTGATTTTTAAATTACTCAAAGTAATGATGATGATGTTTTATTAGTTATAATAAAGGTTGTCGAATTAAGATCATGAGGTTTTATGCCTTAAGAGGTATGTTTTCTAGATCAAATAACATGTTAGAATGATAAATGTTGTTTATGCTTAATTGTGAATGGAATCGATGAATTTACCTTGCTATTTGGATGTTAATAGATAAGAATCAAGAACTAGTTGAACTGTAATTAGTTGACTAAAGTCTAAGTAAAAGTGGACATTTAATTGAAAGGGCCCTAACATGAGTTTGACATGTTTAATGAACCAATAGTTATATGTTTGGAAGTGTTATGATAAATTTCTCAATTTTGTCTTGTTAAAGGTAATTAGTATCAAAACTTTATTGAATGCATTTTACAATTGCTAGACCTTGATTATGATGATAATCGTTTGATATATGCATAAGTTGGTTTTGGTAAATAGTTCAATATGTTATGGAAGTAATAAAGTAATTTTGACTATAAAACTTGTTTTGGCCCGTTTGGTCATAAAGTGTTAAGAATTTGATAAATGCCTAATTGATAATTGATAAGTGACTTAACTTTCGTAAAGATTGAAATCTCATGAGTATGACTGATTGAGTATAAAAACATATATATATATATATATATATATATATATATATATATATATATATATATATATATATTGTAATTTACATTACCGTGTTGGTACAGGGATATGTGGTTCTGACTTGAATTATATGATTTTGACTTGTTTTGTCAAAACGTGCAACTTGACCTTATAGAATTTGGACATCTTTATAATATGGTTAATTATGCATAAAATAGCTTATGATTGTTAGAAGTATGGTTAGCTAAGGACTTGGATAGTGTTATGAATAATTGCTTGATTTGGACCCGTTTGATCCTAGTATGCTAAAATTGGACTAAAGTGCATTTTGTAGTTCAATAAGCTGATCATATGAGGGTTGTTATATGCATCTTAGCATGCTTGAAATGCTTGCTTATAGTTTTGAATTGATTATGGTATGTTGACCCGCTTGGGTCAAAATGTGCAAAACAGTAGGAATGCTTAAGAATTAATTGATAATGGAAATGATGATGTTTTTTGCGAAAATTTAGTGTGAGTCATAAATTGGAATGGAAGTTTGAAATCGAATCGAAATACTTTTATGGTAGAAAAGTTGTGGTTGGATTCCGGGGACGGAATCCTTTTAAGGAGGGGAGAGTTGTAACATCCTGAAACCCGGCCTAGTAGTTTTGGCAATAAAGTATTATTAAATGAAATGTTTAGTGTTTTGTCTTTTTGTGATATTTTAATCAAGGGATTAAAATATCCGATTTCTAAAATGTTTAAATGATTATGTGGTTTATATATTGTTAGATTAACTTTTGAATTTCAATCGCGGAAATATATTCGTTTTTGAAAATGAAGTCTGTTTGGTATTTTTAAATAAATTAGCTATGGACCGGATACTCTTTTGATACTGTTATTAAATGATATGTGCACCTCTTGTTTTCCCCTTGTGCCACGTTTTGAAGGAGCTGTCAAAACCATCTTCTCTTCTCTCAGTTACATATCACCACACACAACAAGATTGCATGTGCCTTTCCTCTCTCTAACTTCTCTCTAAAAACCCTCTTCACCTTCTTGCTTGTTTTTGGTGTCTTTTGAAGATCTAGGGCTTGTTTCTTGCTCAATCCAAATTCTAAACTCATTTTTGAGTAGGCCTTGAGGTGAGCTTCATCCTACATGTGTTTGTTATTGATTTCATGCAAGTTGGTTAAACTAGGGTTTATGATTCTTGAAGTTTTGTGCGTGAATCTTGTGTTAGATGTTAGATTACATGTTTATTCAAGCTCTTACATGTATTGTGTGGTTATTTGTGGGAAGAAACTAAGTTTTGGTGAAACTCACCTTCAAGCTCCATTAATGGAGGTTTGGAGAAGATGGGTTTTGTCAAACCTTGGATTTCTTGAAGATTTGATGGTTATTGTTGTTTATTATGTTAATATAACATGTTTGGTAAATTACTTTTGTTGATTGTCAAGTATTGGTGGATTTTATGAAATAAACTAGTTAATGTTTGGATGATTTGGGTCAAAAAGATAAACTAGTGATTTTGGGTAAAATACTTGGTCAAGAAAGGTGTTGATTTGGTTAAATTATGTAGTTAGTCATGACTTGCTAAATGTGGTGTTTATATGGGTTAAAAGTCAGGATTTAGTAGTATTAGAACTATGTTTGGGTTTTGCCCCGTTTGGATGTAAAATGTATAATGTGGTCAGTTGACTTGAATTATGAAAGTATAATGTGATTATGACTTGATTAGTTATTATTGCAAGTATTTAGATGTCATTTGGGTAAAAAGTTAGTTTATGAACTTACTTGACAATTGTTTATAATTTGGTGGAATTATGTACTAATTCGGTATTCTTTTGGATTCACAGGAAACGGGAGGACAACTCAGTGACATTAGACTACTGAGTTGGTGGCAAGGAGAAGGTTACAGTGAGTGGATTTAATCTCCAACTTGTGTTTGGTTGCAATAAGTTAGTATTGATCCGTTAGTTCTGACCCCGTTAGTGCTGATCAGTTAGTGCTGATCAGTTAGTGCTGACCCCGTTAATGTTGATCAGTTAGTGCTGATCAGTTAGTGCTGACCCCGTTAATGTTGATCCGTTAGTGCTGATCAGTTAATGCTGATCCGTTAGTGCTGCTCTGCTATTTTGGGACTGGAACGTGATCATCTTTGCAGAGCGCGAAGATGTCTGGACCGTGCTTCGGCGCAAACTTTTATAACTTGCTTGTTTAGTACCTATTTGCTTGTGTTGAGTTAAATAGGTTATGTGCACATATGTGAAGAGACTTTGCTTGATTGGTAGCAACATCTCTGCTTGATTGGTAGCAACAACTCGGTTTGATTGGTAACCGAGGACTCGGTTAGTGGGCAACCGAGGTTTGAGAAGTCAGTGCGCTGGGCATAGTGTATCGACTCATATGGTAGTTATACGTAAGGGGGATTACCGGGGAGTTGGGTACAGGCTTTCGGGTACCGTCGTTTGGCCGACGATGGTTTTAGGCTCCTGCAGGACCCCCGAGCTTCTTGAACAAACAGTGTTATGTGGTTGTGTGACCTCTCGATCGTGGAGATGTTTATGCTTGCTTGTTGTGCCTTACAGAATTTGTAGATTATATTCATTCACTTAGCTTTGTGCTAATCTCTCCCTCGTTGACTCTTCGCAGGTTGATCGGTGCTTTGGACGGGATGATTGACCAAGCACAATTGGATATGTTTTGTAAAATGAGCCATTTCGTTAAGTGACACCGTTTAAACAATAATGTTTATTTTGGAAATTAATTTGGGACGTTTGGACTGTAAACCTAAACTTAAGACTTAGTTATTATCTTATGCTTCCGCACCTTTAAAAAATAAAAAAATGATTTCTAAATTTTACGGTGTTACAATGATTATGAGTTCAAATTATGAGTTTAAATTATGTCGTGAACAATTAGAAGTAGATTAGGAGCCGTTAAAAAAAATGAGCCGTCCATTACCACAATTCTTTGGATACTCTCTACTAGGCCCATCTACTTTTGAAGAAACCCACCAAACGGGTTAAAAAAATCAAAAGTTAAAAACGAAATTTTGTCCTTGGAAATGTTTTGCAAAAAGTTTAAAAAAGGAAATATATGGATAGAAGATGACAAATTAGAGAGTATATATTCACTCCTAGAAAGTGGCACACGCCCATACGCCTTTCCAATTGTCTTCCACACTCCCCAATTATTCCCCCATATCCCTACCCTGCAAACCACCATTATCAATCAAT